>JAJJWW010017320.1:0-365839 GCA_023531295.1 Papaver armeniacum | reverse complement strand
CCATAATCTACACAAAAATTACCTTGATTTTTACTTCCTACTTTCACATATTCGGCCTATGATGGTGAGGATGTAATTCTAATCTGGAATTAAGTGGTATTGGTATGAGATTTTCTTTCTCTCATTATGGGATTTGGAATAAGCGAGTGTCCTTGATGTCTAGTATTGTGTGAAAAATTCTTTCATACTTGTTACCTCGGGTGTGACAGTATCTTCCGAGATTGATTTGGGAGTTGCATATGCGAGCTTATGGTCAGTGCCTTTTTGAGACAATTTTACGCTTTGTCTTATTTTTCCCTTTATCATTGAGATGATTTAACGACATGGAAGACATGTCCATTTTAAAAATGGTTAAATCACTAATGGAGGGTGGAGGGATTATGTTGACAACTGATGCTGATATTAGTTGTTTACACTCTTATCCAGAATCATGTGGATGGAGGTCTCGTCTGGAGATTCCTGACCAGTGCCGCCGATTCGAGTGTATTGCTGAGATTAAAGGCGAGTCTTGAGACCATATGACCAAAACTTTACATAATAGCAATGGAGGTGATATTCAGCGTCTTCATGCAGTCTTTCTTGTTCTTGACTGGCGAAGACAAATCAGGTCCAGGAGAGATCGAGTAG
Source organism: Papaver armeniacum (assembly GCA_023531295.1). Lineage (NCBI taxonomy): Eukaryota > Viridiplantae > Streptophyta > Magnoliopsida > Ranunculales > Papaveraceae > Papaver > Papaver armeniacum. Next base: position 365,212 of record JAJJWW010017320.1, on the reverse strand, counting down.
GTATCTTTTATGAAGCTCTTATTAACACTGCTTTGAGGATCCTCAAGTAAGTCTAGTGAGTCGTTGATTAATGATTGTTCAGATTTCATCATCTGAATTCTACGCAATCGGACTATACATGAATCATCCATCAATCGCTCTTTCTCCATTGGGGCTTTTTTAAAAACTTTACAGGCTTTAAAAGCAATTCATGTTAGCTTGAATAGATTGTGATCCATGATCAAAGATTTTAACTTTCAGCGTGTGCTTCGTGAGAGTGTTGAAAGATCATTTGCTTATATGATTGCATGCTTCTTAGATTTGTATCTCAGAGTGGCAATGATTTGAGAATTTTCACGCTCATATCTTTTTGGAAATAGTCTTTCCAAGTGAAAATAAGCATTAACTATCTCTGAGAGTTTAATGTGAAACTCTTCAAAGTATGTGTTATCATGCATTGAAGGTTTTCCCAATCGGACGTGAGTTTGAAGTTTAGCTTCTAGCACCTGCGATGTATTTCCTTCGAATCGATACGAAGAGGTTATCCCCAGCTCGTTTGAAGTTTGGCATGTTGATACATGATCATTGTAGATCACGACTTACAACATGCTGTAATAGCGTTCAAACCAGTCACAAGATTACGCTGCGAAAGCCTTTTCTTCGTTTGGATAATCCCTAAGCATTTAAACTCGGTTTCAGATTTTCTATTTAAGGCGATGTAACCATCAACGAGACTAATAGCCAGTATTAAAGTCTCTTGATTGAAGAAAAGATCTCACTAGCATATTTCCACCATAGATAGTTTGTTTAGTCAAATCTTGGCGGCATCATTAAGCTGAAGATCGATTCATGCAGAATTGAGTTCATTTCTTATGAGTTAGATACTTTGAAACACGATTATTAGATCTTTTCGTGTTTGCGCTGCAGATACCAATTGAAAAGGCGAGGTACCCAAATACACACAATCACTAAATTATCCACCTATAAGTCCTCTTGCAGAAAGTAATTTTCATGGACAAAGTCGAGACAATACAACAAATCGAAGTATTCACCTTTGTGTGATCGATAGCATGGATCACGAGATCGAGTATCACGACAACAAAGTGTAATTAATTGATACATAGGTTGAGACTTAACTCAAACTCTATAGGATCACTATCAAGTAATAAGGATTAACGTTTATGTATTTATAATTCTATAATAAAACAATTATAATTGCGGAAATAGAAAAGTAAAGACACATGACAAGATTTTGTTAATGAGGAAACCGCCAAATGCGGAAAAACCACAGGACCCTAGTCGAGGTGAATACTCTCGGAATCAAGCACGCTATACAAAATATAACAAACTTCGTATTAGTTGAGACCAAGCAACTAAACTATAATTCATGAGTTTCTTGGGTATCCTGCGTCAGGCATTAATACGTGCCGCGCCTGTTTGAAACAATTTCTTTGGATGACGTATTCCAAGCGATGAGGAACAACAAATATGTTAGATTAACAACTCTCTATGATTCTTTAGATAAAGATATCTCAAGTCATTATGCTGAAGGCTCTTACATTGATCAATAAGCTCCTTTTGCTGGTCACATCAATCTATCCAACAACTCAGCAAATGGCGAGTTTAGATTTCGATCGATCGAGATATCAGAATCACAAGCAAACTATAAGGTGATGCCGATCTTACACGACTAAACGATGATATAAATCCGATTCTAGTTGGATCCCGAGTCAATGGTTGGTACTGCCCAAAGATATAAAACCGAATCGAAATACTTTTTGTCTTGAATCTTAGCACAATCTTTCAAGACTGCTCGCACCACTTGAATCTCTTGTGATCGATCCGTACTATTGAAGTCTATTGCAGCTGGATTATCACAGGAGCGTCTTAGATACTGCAAGCGGTTCTAAAGATCCAGTGATACTTGACCTGGTTTGAGTGAGATCTTATATCGAGAAGAGGAGGTTCTGCAGAATAAACAAACTAGGTGCAATCAAGGTTCAACAACCAGCTGGTCAAGTCTAAATCAACGAAACCATAAATAAAGCTACGATTATCTAGTTTCCTGCAACGATGCTCGTGAAACTTCTTTATCCCATAAGTCTTTAAGCAAGCGGATCGTAAGAGATTGCCTTAATTAGGGTGCTTTCCTCTCAGGATGAGCGGCTCCACAAGAAACAACAAAGATGAAGTTTGCACGCTCTTAGGATGGTATTTGTAAAATGCAAACTTCAGGTATTTATAGACCAAGGATGTTTTGGACACCAAAGAATTTCCAGAATTATTCTTATAGATATCCAATACAATGCTAAATCGGTTTTCATAATTCTGGAAATCGCTTGTCAATATTTACAAAATCTCTTTAAAATCTGATTTATGGCACTTCTCAAATTCGAACTACACGCGTTACTATCTCAAGCTTGTTTGTCCAGTTTAGATTACCAGCGCAAGTCGTGATTTCTAGTCTAGTTATCATACTAAGTCTACGGATTAGGATAGTAAGTGTAGTTGAGCTTTAGACTCCACAGCGTTCATGATTGAAGGCAGAAAAACTAATCAAGAACTTGGAACTTCGTCAACAAAGGTATGTGGAGACTTGAACTCATCTATCACTCAAAAGTCTATCTACTCTATCTCATATTTGAGACAAAAGTACGTGCTATATGACTTCAATTTTACGGTTCTTTATTTGAGCCAAGTTTATCTGCGTGTATCTATTTCTAGAAATATGTGTTGAGTAGCTTCGCTTTAGCGAGTTCATCTTTTATTATAGACGAAAGTCAAAAGATGATCATGTGAAAATCACTTGTAACATCTTACATGGTTTGTGTAGAACTAGTCATTTGATATAGACTCGGAATGTTCGTATTGAGTCGTTTGATCACTTGAAAATTGCTTTGAAGCTAATAGTTTGTGTAGAGGCAGCTATTGCCGTCTTCGAAGAATGTTTCAATGATTGAAATAGGGGTTTAGAACATATAACCATGTTTGGATATAAACATAGTGTGTATTCACGTATGTAAAGTTCAAAACCAGAACCAAATGTATGCGTGCACGTCTTGTCAGCGGCTAGTTGTTGGATAGTCGGAAATAAGTATGCACACTCGTACGCGTCTTGGCGGAAGTTCATATTGCACGAAAATCTCATGGGGTTTGAAATGCAAAACAAACTCTGTCAAGGCTACCTAAGTATCATACCTGTTTGCATACTTAAGATAGGTTATATTCTAAAATGCGATTGTTCATGAACTAATACATATATATATATATATACATATATATATATATATTAAGAAATGCGATATTTTATACAGCAACAGTGGCTATAATGTTCATGAAATGATTGGGTGAATCAAAATCGATTTTGTTTCAATTGTATCTTGTATACTTCTGAGAACATGAACTCAATTAAGCAGCTCTAGCTGATTTCACTTGAGTTGTTTATGGGTAAAAATCGTTTTCCGCGATTTCGAGTAAATTCGGTAGGTGAGTGAGAAACTGGTTCAAACCCTAAACAAATGTACATGTGGTGAGCACTTTATAGATTCGAGAGATCAATATGTACAAGTCCGGCCTAAACCAAGAAATGGCCGTTCAGGACTTGCTTCGGTCACAAAGTGGAGGAGAAGGGTTGATTTGGGGAGGAAGCAAAGAAAAGGTGTTGAGGAGAAAGTATCTGCGACTTGTCAAAGTGAAAGCTTAGGAAGCTTGCAAGAGATGAAAGCTTTTTGGGAGAGCTTGCAAAGTTGCCTTTCCGAGAGTGTAAGTGTAGTATATTTCTCCCGACCGAGACTTTTTGTCCGGGGTGGAAATAGGTAAGACCTATTTATACAAGTCGAGATTGAAACGTACCCTGGCCTCATGAAGAAGAGAGTAAAGGGTGAAATAATGGGAGGAGGTGGTAACCGCATGGTTTAATGGGCGAAAACGTTTTTCACCATTATTTCCTCTTTTATTTGACCGCTTTATTCCTTTTCACGCTTTCTTAATGTGAGCGTAGTGTACGGCCGCATCTTTGTGACCGCCAAACCAAAACCCTAAAGAAGCATCCCCCAGGTTTGTGTCGATGTCTCGAGTGTTGGTTGCATCTTGAGTACAAGTGGCGCTGCTAGTGGCGCGTGTGGCATGTGCCAATGGCATGTGCGGAATGCCTTGGTGGTAGGTTGCACGGTTTGCAAGTTAGGTTACCGATGCGTGTGTGTTTGGCATGTGCCAATGGCATGTGCTAAGGCCTTGGTGGTAGGTTGCACGGTTTTGCAGAGTTGCTACCAACGTGTGTGTTTGGCATGTGCCAATGGCATGTGCGGCCATGTTAACCCTGGTTGCAAGTCTTGCAAGCCTAGGGCGCTATGTTTAGCGTGGGCCAAAGGCATAGCGGCTTGGAAGTATGGCTTGCGACACGTGTTGGCATGTGCCAATGGCACGTGCGGCCATGTTGACCTAGTTGCAAGTCTTGCAAGCCTAGGGCGCTATGTTTGGCGTGGGCCAAAGGCATAAGCGGCTTGGAAATATGGCTTGCGCCACGTGTTGGCATGTGCCAATGGCACGTGCGGCCATGTTGACCTAGTTGCAAGACTTGCAAGCCTAGGGCGCTATGTTTGGCGTGGCAAAGGCATGGCGGCCAAATATGGCTTGAGGCACGTGTTGGCATGTGCCCCGATGGCACGTGCGGCCATGTTGACCTAGTTGCAAGTCTTGCAAGCCTAGGGCGCTATGTTTGGCGTGGGCCAAAGGCATAAGCGGCTTGGAAATATGGCTTGCGGCACGTGTTGGCATGTGCCAATGGCACGTGCGGCCATGTTGACCTTAGTTGCAAGTCTTGCAAACCTAGGGCGCTATGTTGGCGTGGGCCAAAGGCATAGCGGCTTGGAAATATGGCTTGCGGCACGTGTTGGCATGTATGCCAATGGCACGTGCGGCCATGTTGACCTAGTTGCAAGTCCGCAAGCCTAGGGCGCTATGTTGGTCGTGGGCCAAAGGCATAGGCGGCTTGGAAATATGGCTTGCGACACGTGTTGGCATGTGCCAATGGCACGTGCGGCCATGTTGACCTAGTTGCAAGTCTTGCAACCTAGGGCGCTATGTTTGGCGTGGGGCCAAAGGCATAGCGGCTTGGAAATATGGCTTGCGGCACGTGTTGGCATGTGCCAATGGCACGTGCGGCCATGTTGACTAGTTGCAAGTCTTTGCAAACCCTAGGGCGCTATGTTGGGCGTGGGCCAAAGGCATAGCGGCTTGGAAATAGTAGCTTGCGCACGTGTTGGCATGTGCCAATGGCACGTGCGGCCATGTTGACTAGTTGCAAGTCTTACAAGCCTAGGGCGCTATGTTTGGCATGGGCCAAAGGCATAGCGGCAGGAAATATGGCTTGCGGCACGTGTTGGCATGTGCCAATGGCACGTGCGGCCATGTTGACCTAGTAGCAAGTCTTGCAAGCCTGGGCGCTATGTTTGGCGTGGGCCAAAGGCATAGCGCTTGGAAATATGGCTTGAGGCACGTGTTGGCATGTGCCAATGGCACGTGCGGCCATGTTGACTGGTTGCAAGTCTTGCAAACCTAGGGCGCTATGTTGGGCGTGGGCCAAAGGCATAGCGGCTTGGAAATATGGCTTGCGGCATGTGTTGGCATGTGCCAATGGCACGTGCGACCATGTTTACCTAGTTGCAAGTCTTGCAAGCCTAGGGGCGCTATGTTTGGCGTGGCGAAAGCGCCATAACGCTTGGAAATATGGCTTGCGGCACGTGTTGGCATGTGCCAATGGCACGTGCGGCCATTTCACCTGGTGCAAGTCTTGCAAGCCTGTGGCGCGATGTTTAGCGTGGGCCAAAGGCATAGCGGCTTGGAAATATGGCTACGGCACGTGTTGGCATGTGCCAATGGCACGTGCGGCCATGTTACCTAGTGCAAGTCTTTCAAGCCTAGGCGCTATGTTTGGCGCGGGCCAAAGGCATAGCGGCTTTTGGAAATATGGCTTCTGGGCACGTGTTGGCATGTGCCAATGGCACGTGCGGCCATGTTGACCTAGTTGCAAGTCTTGCAAACCTAGGGCGCTATGTTGGGCGTGGGCAAATGGCATAGCGGCTTGGAAATATGGCTTGCGGCACGTGTTGGCATGTGCAATGGCACGTGCGGCCATGTTGACCTAGTTGCAAGTCTTGCAAGCCTAGGGCGCTATGTTGGCGTGGCCAAGGCATACGGCTTGGAAATATGGCTTGCGACACGTGTTGGCATGTGCCAATGGCACGTCATGCCATGCTTGACCTAGTTGCAAGTCTTGCAAACCTAAGGCGCTATGTTTGGCGTGGGCCAAGGCATAGCGGCTTAGAGATTTGGCATTATTGCCATGGTCTTGCAGTGCGGCTTGGTTCGACATTGCTGCCATGGTCTGCGCGATGGGCTTGGTTTGGCATTGTTGCCATGGTGCGCGAGTGCGGCTTGGTTTGGCATTCTTTCATGGTGCGCGAGGTGCGGCTGGTTTGGCATTCTTTGCCATGGTGCCTTGAGGGTGCGCTTTGGTTTGGCATTGTTGCCATGGTGCGCGGGTGCGGCTTGATTTGGCATTCTTTGCCATGAGCGCGCAGGGTGCGGCTTGGTTTGGCATTCTTTGCCATGGTGCGCAGGGTGCGGCTTTGGTTTGGCATTCTGCCATGGTGCGCGCAGATGCGTCTTGGTTTGGCATTGTTGCCATGGTGCGCAGGCGCTTGGTTTGGCATTGCGTGCCATGGTGCGCAGATGCGCTTGGTTTGGCATTATTGCCATGGTGCGCAGGGTGCGGCTTGATTTGGCATTGTTGCCATGGTGCGCAGATGTGCTGGCTTGGTTTGGCATTGTTGCTATGGTGCGCGGTGCGGCTGATTTTGGAATTAGGGTTACGTAAGTTGAAAACCTAATCTGCATTTTGAAAAATACCCTATTAATTATTTACACCGGGTTAAATTCCCTTAGTTAATGTGTTGCGGGTAACACTAGGTCATGGGGTTTTACGATTTTACCCCTTGTCTAAAAACCACCATCAACAACGAGTTTTGCGTTAGATGCTAAGTTTGCTTCTTTGTCTAGAAGGTTAGAAGCTTATCAAGTCTCTAGTTGTGGAATAGAGGCTCGATAACTCATTTTGGGATGGTCATGTTAGTGAAGAGCAAGCTCATCTACATCTATAACAATCTAGGTTTGAGAACCGTCGAAGTTTGACCCATACTCGAGACCTACAATCTGGTCGAGAGAAACCATCTTAATTTTCTTGGTCTAAGGGCCAATCAAGGTCGATCTAGTAATTCTCGGCCTCCCCTGGTTTTGGTTATGCTAAGAACTCTTCAGTCAACCCCGCCTCAACCCCTCGGATAAAAAGATCACAAGTTTAGAAGAGACTCTCGCCTCGTTTATTAAAAGCTACGAAAAGATCAACCAAATGGTTGCGCGAGGATAAAGAAAGTAAGAGTATAGGTTATGTTAACTCTCGGGCTATTTACGAGTTGAAAACCCGGTTAGTCGATAAATGAGTCTTTGAGGGAAAAAGTTAAGTTTCCTAGTCAAACTCAACCCAATCCTAGGGGGTCCATAAAATATCTTTAGTTGGTGAGTAATCATCAAACCATGTGAACTCGATAAAACCCTTAGAGCCTAAAAAATGTAGACAATAAGGTAGCCATGCATAATAAACATATTGTAGTTCCACCTTATACTTCCCAAGAGGAACCCGTGTCGAGAAATCAAACAATCCCTAAGAGTCCCAAGAAATTCTGTTAGGACTACCTTTGTGCCCTAGAGCCCCATATACACGTTGCCAGCCCTAACAAATAAAGAGTCGACTTTTAACGAGATAATGGAAACATTTAAGCAGGTGAACATCAACATTCCGTTATTAGAAGCAATTAGGCAAATGCTTGCTTATGCCAAGTTCCTTAAAGATCTTTGTACACGAAAGCGTAAGCTTAATGTCCAAAAGAAAGCCTTTTAGGCGGTCAAGTAAGTTCCATTCTTGAATCAAACAATCCCTAAGTATAAGGACCCTGGATGCCCCACCATATTTTGTGTGATTTGTAATCACATGGTCGATAAAGCTTTACTTGACTTAGGAGCTAGTGTTAACTTACTTCCGTATCATGTATACACCCAGCTAGGTCTTGGTAAGTTGAAACCGACTAAAATGACACTACAATTAGCTGATAGGTCTTTCAAAGTCCCTCGTGGTGTCATAGAGGATGTTCTGATTTAGGTTTCATTTATCCAGTGGATTTTGTTATTCTAGACACCCACTGTTCAGACCCAAGTGCTCAAAATCCCGGTGATTTTAGGTCGCCCATTTTTAGCCACAAATAACGCTTTGTCATCAACCGTAGGACCGGGCTTATGAACATATCCTTTGGTAATATGACCACTGAACTAAATGTCTTTAATGTTACTAGACAACCTTCTGAGAATGATGATTTAAAAGAAGTGAATGTGATTAGAACTTTAGTTCAGGATAATTGGCATGACACTTTATTGGGAGATTCTTTAGATGAATTTGAGGAAACCATTCTCTTATACCAGATGTGTGATCAATCTTTAGAAGCCCTTGAGTATTTTAAAGACTCTACACCCAGAAATCCAGGCAATAGTGTTAGGTCTTTCTGAGAATAATGATGACCTTAAGTTTGGGGGTAAAGAACTGTGTTGCTCTTGAGTACTTTAGGGACTACGAGGATCCGTAATTCAAGAAATAGTTAGAGGTTTGTCTATGAGTAGTGAAATCCCTAAGTTTTGGGGTAGTGATGGTTCTTGTGATTGTAATGTATCCCTAATTAGAGTCCCTAACTTGGGACTCGAGCCATGTGCGTCTGAGATATTACTCGAGTCTATTCAGACTCAGCAACCCGATCCTCCTGATATTGTCCAGGATGTAACCCAGGAATTAGAGACCCGTTTTTCGGATGAATCTATTATCGAGACACACATATGAAGCTTAATCATGTGCCCTAAATAAACCCAATTGTCTTGACAGAAACCTTAGATGAGAATGTGCCCATTCTATTCATTTTTCCTAACTAAATCGGTTTATTCATATTGGTGTTAGCTCTATTTGGTCTTATGGACCCACAACTATTTCGTCTATTGGTGTATGACTTTGGAAGGTGAATATCCTTTTTGACGTATTTGATGTCTGGCTGAAGACTTTAAACTTAGCACTCCTTGGGAGGTATCCCTTGCTCATGCAACACAGTAATATTTTTCCTCATTTCTTTCTAGTGGTAAAGGTTTCTCCTTGTTCATATTTTTAATTTCATCTTTAGAACATTGAGGGCAATATTAGATTTAAGTTTGGGGGTATAGGAGAAACTTTTAGTTGCTAAATAAAACTCCAGGAGCCTAGAAATTTATGCCTATTAAGGTTGGCACTAACCAATCTAAGTGGATGTAAGCATCTTGGTTGTAGGAGTTGAGGAACCAATATGACTAGATGGAAACATCTATAGAGTCTATTCATAAAAGCATAGAGCTCGGGTGTTATAAAAAAAAAAAACATGGTAGTTTCGCCATATCTCGTTGAATCCTTTTCACTTCTGTTTTTATTTTTATTTTTAAATATGTTTCTAAGTGATTTGGTGGGGCACATGATTCAAGTTGTTACCATTGCTAGGTGAAATAGAAAGATTGAGATACCAAAAAAAAAAAAAATTGAGACCAGGACCATCGGACCAACCACAATAAATTCAATAAAGCTCTCCACTACGGTGCCCTTGTATATGCCAATTTCCGCGACCTAGAGTTAGGATTGTCGACCGTTGGTCCCCTTGTATATGCCAGTTGTGTTGATTTTAGTTTGACCAGATCTCGGTCCATTAGGACAGGTTCACCTTAGGCAGAGGCTTTCGACGGTATATGGAAACACCGTTCACCTTAGTCAACATCAAAACCATCTACGTTTTCTCTACATCCATCTTCTTAATCTTTCCATGTGATTGGTTGACTCCGGTTATGATGTACTGTAAACTATCTCGAGTAGAGATCTTGTCACTTATATATGAATTTTAGTATGCTTGAGTGCAAACTCATGTACAACAATTGGAATTTCGCATCAGGGTACTTCCTCCTGTAGTCAATGAGTATGCCAACCAATTAGATTCTTTAGTGCCTTCCAAGGTTCTGTGTAGATAGCTAGGGTCTGGAGTATAAAGGTTTTGTGGGTACACCTCTGGTAACTAATCGCTGTCGTAGGCGTCAAAAATAAATTACACTTTCTTACTACTCAAAATATAAATATAGCAAGGGCAGGAAAGGATCGTTCCCACAGAGAGGTCTAGGTTGTCAAATTGTTTCGGTATCTTATAAGTAACACGGGGGATTTTCTGATTGTGTAAATAAAAATAAACAAAAAGCAAAACAATTAAAAGTAAACACGCAAATCAAGGATGAGAAAGTATTGGTCATGGATTTCGTCTTCAATCACAAACATGTTTTCAACACAATAACTAGAATTGATATTTTAATCTCAACTTTTATCAAAGGCCCTAGAATACCTTGATCGCAAGAATATCCCGCTAATCTCCTCTTGTCATCAACAAACACATTAAAAGATTCGAATATGAATTCTATCTAAAAGAACAACCTAACGTGTAAAAGCACTAATCAAGTTTAATTCCCTAGATGCATTAAGTTCTATGAAATCAGGCCAATCAAAGCAATCGAACGTGTAAAAGCACTAATCCGATTTAACAAAGGTTATGGTTCACATATGATCATAAGAATATATCACTACAAACTATAATCATATTTATGCTACTTCAAATCAGGAATTATCACTTTTGCGTATAATAACCCAAATCTAGCAAAAGACATGCATGTGAGTTCTACTAATTTGCAACTTGACAAAACAAACATTTAATCATATGACAATATTAATGGTGAATCATAAACGATAATATGAGAGAAAACTAATTTATTGAACAAAACTCATGTTTGGAAATCCAACTAATCCATAACCAAAAGAAAACTCTAGCTCATATTCATGGAGTTCATAACAAGAACAAAGAGAAAAACTTTCATGTTTCTAAACCCTAGAACAAAAGTACAGGCAAAAAGATAGTATAAAAGAGATAGAAAAAGATATCCCTTGATTAGGTAAAAGTCTTCTCTTTTTATATGTTTCTCAATTTCCATAAAGGATACTCCTTCCAATATTAGGTCTTCTCAAAACCCATCTCCAAGTGGTCCACTGCCCATGTGTGAGAAAAACCCATGTAAAATTATGTCCAAAATTCGTCGCGGAGAACTGGGATTATGGCCAGTCCCAAGACCTAGAAAGTATCTCGAGTGACCGGCAAAGTCCGCCTGGTCACCGGCCAACGAGTCGACCGAGTCATTGAGTCAACTCTGGTCTCGGTCAATCGAGTGAACTCGGTCAATCACCAGTCAACCAAGAGTCGACTTCTTACTCACCGGATAAGATGAGTGGCCAAAGCCATTGACCGGCTCGAACTTGTCTTTACACCATCATTGCACTTTAGATGGGAAAATCTAGCCATGATGGCCCTGCTTCATGTACTGCAGCTTCAATTCTCCACCTCCAGATCTGTTGCCATGCCTGTAATTTCACATCAATCCCAGCAAACCTCTCCATCACTGCCAGACATCCCTCTTAACAGCACCATCACACTCTCACCATGTCCACCACCTGACCTTCACAGCCACTAAAACCCATTACGTACAACCATCCTCCGAAGCCCACGGCTCCCGATTTCGCACCGCATCCGTATCCGACTCTCCAAAATTGCCTATCCATTTCATCTTTGACGCAACATCTCAGCCTCGCAACTCCTCGCAATCTTTTTCACAAAATACATTAAGCACGACGCTTTTTCCATCCTTGTCCGCACAGCGCCGCATTCTCACAATTCCCATCTCACGCATCTCGTAATCACCATCGCAGCCTTCTTCTTTCCATTACCAACATCTCAGCCGCAACCTCCCTTGAGTCTTAATCGCACAAAGACAAACTCCAACTAGCACCACCAGACTCATCTCAATCACCAGCTCAATGACTCCACAGACAAGACCCCTTCTTGTTCTCCATTCAACAACATTATAACTCTTCCATGTATAGTGAATCTTCATCTGAGTTCATCATTCTTTCTTGTTTCAGTTCAATCCCGAGACAAAACCCATTTTTCCTCATCCTCCATCTATCCAATTTTCACTCAGTTGTATCATTCTCACAACTCCACTCACGTAACCACTTCATAGCTCACCTCCTTCCCCGCACTAGCAGCTGCCATCTATCTCCAAATCAAAGGCAAGCAACTCATCGCCTTGATCAAGTCATTGTTCTTCCCCGTAGTTTCATCCTAACATACATCTAACTCCCCGTAGCTTAACCGTCTTGCCACGACCTGCACTAATAATCTCTCAGAACCATCTTCCAATTCCATTGGTTGCAACTCATTCCCGTGACTCTTGCAATGAGCTTTTGTCTTTGAAATGGCAATACCATCTCATCCTCGGCCTCAAATTCCAAAGAGATCACCATTCCTCGCACCACCAATACCCTGCAATACCAGACCACCTCCTTGAATCACCATATTCACTTCAACCAACAGCATCACCACCTGCAATTCACCTCAGCCACCAAATCCATCATTTCCAAGACATCCATTCTCTTGCCATGGAGGTGACCACCAACACAACCAGAAACCCATTGCAGCAAAAGTGCGCTTTCAAACACACATTCCATTTCCATTTCTTCTTACCAATTCATACTTGCAGTCTTCCATCTGCACATCGAATCCTTCGGGCAGCGACCATTTATGCATCATGCATCCTCGACATGCAACACCAAAGAACAGACATCAAGGTCACCTCATTACCTTCCCAAACTTCTCGCAATTCTCACCGCCTCAACTCAACACTAGTCATAGGCAAACCCATTTACAGCCCATTTCTTCCATTGTTTCTTCCGCACCACCAAGTTGCAACATCATGACCAGAACTCACCGCCAATCAACACCATCTGGATTTGCATCATCTACTTCAGGATCGCAATCCCAAATTTTCCGGCTACGCAACAACATGAACCTAATTGTTCATTTCTTCTAAAGCTTCAAAGACAACAGAACCTCCTTCTTCTGCGAATTAATCAGATACCCATTCATTCTATCACCGGATTCATCTTCTACAACTCGACCGAGAGACCCAAATGCACAAACCCATCTATGATTTCTTTATTACTTCCCCATTTTGGCTATTAACTCAATCTTCTCAATCTCCATTTCATTCCTTGCATTAGAACAACCTAATAATCAATCCAATCTGCTACTGAAATAATTATTTGATTCCATCTCTCGCTGTTCTTCAAAATTTCTCATTCTCTGAATATTTCCAGCCCTCACAATTTCAGCAACCACCATGGTTTCTCTCGGTTTCGGGATAATAGGAGGGATAAGAGAAATGATTTCTCCGAATTTTAGTCATGTGTAGGAACGAATATGGATACAACCACCCCGGGTGAATTCTATAAGGATACCCCGATGATTCTAGGCACCCACTCTTAGATAAGGACCACCAAAGATGTCCCCTATCGCTTCTCTAGACTAAGTTGCAATGGTTATGCTTTTGGTCCCATTCTGCTCCCAATAGCCATTGCACATGAAATGACGCTTTTCCCATTTTCGCTCCAAATCAATGAATTTTTCTTCTTTTGCTCCTAATGACTCCAAAGTTCCTAATAAACTCAAAAGTAAACATAAGATACATAATTTACAAGAAAACTCGCAAAGAAAGCATAAATACTAGATATAAAATTAGGTGTTTTACGACACCTATCAGATTCCCCCACACTTAGACTTTGCTAGTCCTCGAGCGAATCAAACAAAACAAAACTTATTATAAAGAATACATACAACTCCGTGTCGTCGAGGCTACTTTACATTTTAGCATAAATAATAAGCCTTTAAACCCCTAGGTGTCCCTTGTAGTGGACGAGTTATAGTCTCTGAGGGTTTACTAGAGATATACCCACAAAACCTACTTTTCCAACTTACTAGTTCTCCGTAATGATAGCATCCAAGCGCTAAGAAGACATAGAGATTCCCGCACACTAGTCATAAGAAGTTAGACACATAAATGAACACAATCTCATTCTTAAAAGTTGAGAGAGAAATAACCATCCCTTCTCGACAAAAATTCGGGTTCTTGAGACAAAAGTCTCGACTCGCCTCACAAGAAAGGGTTTTATGAAGTTGCTCTCAATAATAAATAGCTTTTTATGGGTCACACATGTGTCCAGTAGGAATGAAGAGAGAATCCTGCGACACGTTGAATGGTAGGAAGGCAAAACCCTCCGAATTGTTTTGAAAACCCACATCTTTTATAATTTTTGAAAACCCATTTTTTTTGACGATCTCTTCGAAAGGAAATCAACCACTTAACGAAGGTGGGAATATGCTTATTTACCTCGTTATCCGTTCGGCCATGCAAATGCTAGCACCACTCTCACAGCATCCATAGAAATGTCTTCGGTCTTCTCTCGGTGTCTTCATCTTCGACTTCAGTCTTAAACTCTTGATGATAACTCTTGAACTTCGTATCTCGACAATGTAATTCTTTCCTCTAATTTCTTGTCGCTTGAAACTTCTTATAGATATTCCTTCTTTCCATTGGCTTTATTGAAAGAATATAAAACTAAAAACGAACTATACAAACCCAAAATATGATACAATGAATTTTTCTTGTCTTTTTTTTTTCTATTTTTTCATGAGACAAGAAAAATAAATACAAAATAAAAACAAAACAAAATAATAAAAACTATTAACGAAACAAAACAAAGTTGAACCATGAACGTGTTCAACTTTCCTTCAAATTTGTGATGCTCCTCTTGTTGATGATGATGGTGTTTCTATGGACCTCGTTGGTGTAGAGAGAGATAAGGTGGATGGTGCTAATCGCGAACAAGATTACAATTGGTATGTAAGTTAGCAATTCGATGTCACCATCATGGTTGATAAAAATAGCACTCAAGAGATCAAAATAGTGCTTCTATGGTGGGAGGTTGGACAACTCACCATTCTGCCTGGAATTTACGTACGGTGACACACACTCTAAAAGCACAAATTTAGACAGGTACAAAAGAATTGAAGGCCTGGTGCCTCACATTATGTAACATGGGTAGTCTCCACTATAGGGGATCACTACTCTAATATCGAATTCAAAGATGCACCTTATTTGCCACTCGGCATGGTTAAATCCAACTTTAACTCTCATACAAGTAAGAAACCCGATCATGTTCTCTGTCATCTCTAAGTTCAGTCACTCTTATGAGATTCTCGATGTAATCTTAGCGACATGTATACTATGTGACTCTAAACTAACCACAAGTTGGAGTTTTTATTCATTATTTCACAAAAAAGTTGAAAAATTTGAAAAATTTACAAAGCAAATGCTTAACCACTCCCCCACACTTAAACTTTACATTGTCCTCAATGTAAATTGAATCGTCCAAAGAAAGTCAAGGTGGGAAATTCTAACAAGAAATCAAAAAAATAAAAACAAGACACAAAAAAGCTAAAAACAAGACAAGAAATAAATACAAGACAAGAAATACTCATCCTTTGGGTTGCCTCCCAATTAGCGCTTGGTTTAAAGTCGTCAGCCCGACTTGCAAGATCGATTCCCCATACACCAATAACCGGAAAAGTTGAGGATCCTTCCATAGAACCTGTTTTGCAAACACTAGCTTCACACAAATATTAGTAATATAAAATAGAAACGAAGCTATTAAGCGATAAAAGTTTCCCCCACACTTATTCTTGTCCACACTTGGAAGCGTATAAAGAATATAGAGTCGGGTACTTCCACGGTTTCTTGTTCCAAAACCTGCATAGTATGAGAATCAAGTGTCTCTAATGGCGGAAATCGAGAAACAAAGTCATTCAACAATATTCTCAAGCACATACATTCAAACCAATAAGAGGTAAAGGAGAAGAAACAATAGGCAACGGGTTAGACAAACCTTGCACAATCTCTTGTATTACTTTAATCCTCTTCATCCTTGAAAAACTCAAGCGAATTATTCACCTCTTGTATATCATGGTCCTCTATCAAACCTTTGCAACCATTCTTTGTCCGTTTTTCTGCCGTAACCAAAGTGTCGACATAAACATCATCATTACAATCCCTTACAAGCTCAATTGGGTCTTCCACAATATTGGTCAAACCGGTTTCATTCTCAACACACTCCTTTTTGTTGTAAGGCACATACTCTTTGCGGATCCAAATTTTATTATAAGAAACTTTTTTAGAACACTCGAAAATGCATCATCCTCATGCTCCACCCTTTGAATAGGCTCTTGATCATTATTAAGATCAATGCTTGAGTAATCTACACAAGTGTCGACATATTCCTCTTCGTCTTCATCTTGATCCCAAAAAGACTCCATTGTACACTCCTCGGGGATGTCACCATGAGTTGTTTCAAGCAATGTATCATAATCACCGTCACTATCATAGTCAACATAAGATTGGTCCTCGCTGAATTTAGTGTTGTTAATCTCGAACTCATCCTTTTGAATAGGTGAATGATCATTATTACGATCAAGAGTTGAGTTAATGATCGCTGTCGTAGGCGTCAAAAATAAATTACACTTTCTTACTACTCAAAATATATAATGAAGCAAGGTCAAGAAAGGATCGTTCCCACAGAGAGGTCTAGGTTGTCAATATGTTTCGGTTTCCTAAAAATAACACCGGGGGTTTTCTGATTTTTATATTCTAAAATAAAATAAAAGTAAACAATAAAGCTAAACAAATCAAATCAAGGATGTGAAAATATTGGATAAAGGTTTCATCTTCAATTGTAAACAAGTTTTTGAATATATGAATAGAATTCGTATTTAATCTCGCTATCATCAAAAGCCTAGAGAATCAAGAGAGCAAGATAATCTATTAATTTCCTAAGTTCATCAACAAACACATTAGAGCTGCGTATGTGAATTCTACCTAAAGAATAACCTAACGCCTTGCGCTAATTAAGTTCAATTCCTGTGAGCATTAAGTTTTAAATAGCTAATCAATGCAATTGTAATACATCAAGCAAACAATTCGAACAAAGGTCAATTTCTACATATGACTACAAGGATGTATCACTACAACCTAGAATCATATCATGCTACTCGTATTCAAGGTTATCGCCGATGATGAACCCTAAAATAGCTATAGATATGGATGTGAGTTCAATTAATTCTAGACTTAACTAAACAAACATTCAATCATATTGCAATACGTCAATCATGCAATTATTATAACCCGTAGAAATCAAACGATAATATTGAGACAAAACTAATTCATAAAAATCCATAACTTGTTTTCAAAATCCAACTACATCTTTAACCAATAGAAAACTCTAGCTCATGTTCATGGAGTTCATAACAAGAAGAAAGAGAAAAGACATCATGGTTCTAAACCCTAGAAAACAAAGTAGAGGCAAAAGATAAGATAAAAGATATATGATATTCTCCATTAGGTAAAAGTCTTCTCTTTTTATATGTTTCTCAATTTCCATAAAGGATACTCCTTCCAATATTAGGTCTTCTCAAAACCCATCTCCAAGTGGTCCACCAAGCCCATGTGTGAGAAAAAAACCATGTAAAATTATGTCCAAAATTCGTCGAGAACTGGGATTGTGGCCGGAACTTGGCTCTAAAAGTCGCCAAAACATCTCAGACCGCAAAGTCCACCCTAAGTTCAAGGTCAACGAGCCAACTCCAGGGTCAACTCAAATGACCGAGTCAAACCAAAATCAAATGCCGAGTCAACACCGATTCGTAGAGTCGAGACAAGATCACCTAGTCTAGTCAGATCTGAATCAGCTAAGCTACTTGGCTGAATAAGCTGAGTGGCTTTGGCATTGATACTCATTGCTCATGCCATAGCTGTGCTGCACTATCATTGTGCATCAGCAGTACAATACAGCCATGATGGCCCAGTTCTCCCATTTCTTCCCTGTAGTTCTGCAGCTTCTTTTCATTGCCTCTGCAACTCATCATCACTATCAGCATCTCATTGTAAACTTGCAGAATTCAGACATCTCCACAGCAACACATACTCCATTCAGTGCCCACTATCAACAGCACCACCACTCCGAATCTCTCGGCAAAACACAACAGCTCCCACAATTCTTACCAGCCCCTAAAGCTCCACGTACACAGCCATATCAGTCTCAGGCCGGCCATTGTAACAAAAACCAAATTTAACTTCTATCCCGTGCCAAAGACCACCGAGCCACTCTTCACTAAAGACAAATATCAGCTCCATTTGCACCGCAAAGATCAACAAAGCTACACCCGGAATTTCATTTAATAACCTCGCAATACCACTCAACCCCATCCACAAGTGCCATCACCTGCAACTCCACCCAGGGCACCACCATCTCACCAACACAAACTTCCACCATTTGCAACAGTGACACCATTTCTTCTTGTCGTTCGGACCACCAAAGACATCTAGCTACTTGCACTTTCTCGTCTCCACGCATTAAATCCATCAACATCACCCGCACCATCCGAGTTGCAACCACTACTTGCATTGCAGTATCAACCACCAAACTACTTCCCGCCACTCCAACTTGACCGCATTTGAGACTCACGACATCGCCACTGCAGCTCCATCACCAATCACAACCTCAACCCATAACTCAGTGCAATACAGCACCACAGTCTCTGCAGCTCAACTTGCAAATCCTGTAATTGCAGTACCATTAGCTCACAACCACCATCAGAAATACAATCACCTTCAAATTTCGTATTTCCTATGCTTTGCTTGAGACTCGAAATTCAACACAGACCATTCTCAATCTCGCATTCGTACACAAATTGAGAACTCCTAACCTCGCCATCTCAACTTCATATTCATCTATCTCAACACCAAATCCATCTTCCTCATTTCTGTAGCTCCAGCTGAACTTTTGAGTGTTAAGCAGCTCATAATCTTCAACATTTCTCTCACACCTTGTCCATTCATGTCACCTCAATTATAAGCCGTCTTCATGAACCAACCGAGATCTGATTCACAAAGAATCACCTGTAATCATCCACACTCCTAGAATAATAATTTCTGCATCTCAATCACACGCCATCACCCTAATCGCTTCGCAATTCTCGACCACAATCACCAAATTCAAAACCCTAAATCAATTTCAAGCTAACGATTCACATAATTTGTTGTTCGATCCTCCACTCCACTTAAACCCATCTTATAATTCTTCATAAACTCTCAATTTCTCAATCAAACAACACAGCAACCTCCATCTTCTTTCTTCCAGTATCTTCACAACCCAACTTCTTCTTCTCTGTTCATCACCTATCTCCAGACAGGTCTTCTATACAAACCCTAACCTCTCAATCAACCGGAACTCTTCTCGCATCCCTATTTCCCGAAAAAGTTTGAACCCATTCACTCGATCGGTGAGTGTCACCTTCTCGATCTCCACCTTCTTCTCAACTCATCTCAGATCTCTCCATGAGCAAGCAAAAACCAAACCCTAACTTCGGATTCTCCGATGTTTCAACCATAATTCCATTTCATCTTCGGACCGATTCAAAGAACCGAGACGTTGCTTCTCTTTTCTCTCTCGAATCCAAACTATTAACATCACCTCCATCTCTGCCTCTCTCGGGTAAAGAATGAGAAAGAGATAAAGACCGATAGAGAATTGATTTCTCTCTGATTTTCGTGTCTTGTGTAGGAAAATGATACAAACCACCCAAATGAATCGGATAAGGGCCAACCAAGGATGTCCCCTATTTCTTCTCTAGACTAAACTGTGCAATGGTTGTGTTTGGTCCGTCTCTGCTCCCAATAGCAATTGCGCATGAAATGACGCTTTTCCCATTTTCGCTCCAAATCAATGAATTTTTCTTCTTTTGCTCCTAATGGCTCCAAAGTACCTGATAAACTCAAAAGCACGCGTAAAGTACATAATTCACAAGAAAAATAGCAAAGAAAGCGTAACTACTAGATAGTAAATTAGGTGTTTTAGACACCTATCGATTCCCCACACTTAGACTTTGCTAGTCCTCGAGCAAATCAAACAAGACAATTCTAAAACATACAAACAACTCGTGTCGCCGAGGCTACGGTCACTTTTAGCATAAATAACAAGCCTTTAAATCCCTAGGTATCCCTAGTGGACGAGTTATAGTCTCGTGAGGGTTTACTAGAGATATACCCACAAAACCTATTTTTCCAACTTACTAGTTCTCCGTAATAATAGCATCCAACGAGCTAAGAAGACATATGTAGATTCCGCACACTAGTCATAAGAAGTTAGACACATAAATGAACACAATCTCATTCTTAAAAGTTGAGAGAGAAGTAACCATCCCTTCTCGACAAAAATTCGGGTTCGGAGTGATCGAAAGTCTCGACTCGCCTCACAAGAAAGGGTTTTATGATATTGCTCTCAATAATAAACAACTCTTTATGGGTCACACATGTGTCCAGGTAGGAATGAAGAGAGAATCCTGCGACACGTTTGAATGGTAGGAAGGTAAAAACCCTCCGAATTGTTTTGAAAACCCACATCTTTTATAATTTTTGAAAACCCATTTTTCTGACGATCTCTTCGAAAGGAAACCAACCACTTAACAAAGGTGGGAATATGCTTACTTACCTCGTTATCCGTTCCTAAGTCAGCCAGCACCACTCTCACAAGATCCATAGAAACGTCTTCTGGTCTTCTATCGTTGTCTTCATCTTCGTCTTCGGTCTTCAACTCTTGAAGCTAACTCTTGAAATTCGTAGTTACTCGACAATATAGCTCTTTTCCTCTAATTCCTTATTGCTTGAAACTTCATTATAAATATTTCTTCTTTCCATTGGCTTTATTGAAAGAATACAAAACTAAAAACAAACTATACAAACCCAAAATATGATACAATAAATTTTTCTTGTCTCTTTTTTTTTTTTTTTTTTTTTTTATATAATTTTTTTTCAATTTTTTTTTTTTTTTTTTTTCATTTTTTTTTAAGACAAGAAAAATAAAAATAATACAAATACAAAAAAAAAACAAAAAAAATAAAACTAATAATGCATCTAACAAAATTTTCTCTTGTCTCTTTTTTTTTCTTTTTTTTTTCTCTCTTTTTTTTTTAATTTTCGTTTTTTTTTTCTTTTCAATATTTTTTATTTTATTTTATTTTTTTTATTTTTTTTTTTGAGATAAGAGAAAAATAAAATACAAATAAAATAAAATACAAAGCCATGGTATAAGTATTTTACCGCTTGATTCTTCACAATTTGTATGTCTTGATATCATAAACTTCGAACTCTCATCCTTGATAATTTTCACTCTTGTACAATAGTCTTCAACTTATAAAAATTCTGCTCCTTGTTTTGTTGCTTTACTTGAATCTGAAATCTGCTCATTTCTGTACTGTTGCTTGTAAACCATGAACGCGTTCAACTTTCCTTCAAATTTGTGATGTTCCTCTTGTTGATGATGATGGTGTTTCTATGGACCTGTTGGTGTAGAGAGATAAGGTGGATGGTGTTAACTGCGAACAAGATTACAAGTGGTATGTAAGTTAGCAATTCGATATCACCATCATGGTTGATAAAAATAGCACTCAAGAGATCAAAATAGTGCTTCTATGGTGGGAGGTTGGACAGCTCACCATTCTGCCCGAATTTACGTACGGTGACACACACTCTAAAAGCACAAATTTAGACAGTACAAAGAATTGAAGGTCGGTGCCTCACATTATGTAACATGGGTAGTCTCCACTATAGGGGATCACTACTCTAATACCGAATTCGATCTGCACCTTATTTGCCACTGGCATGGTTAAATCCAACTTTAACTCTCATACAAGTAAGAAACCCGATCATGTTATCTGTCATCTCTAAGTTCAGTCACTCTTATGAGATTCTCGATGTAATCTTAGCGACATGTATACTATGTGACTCTAAACTAACCACAAGTTGGAGTTTTTATTCACTATTCTACAAAAAAGTTGAAAAATTTGAAAATTTTACAACGCAAATGCTTAACCACTCCCCCACACTTAAACTTTACATTGTCCTCAATGTAAATTGAATCGTCCAAAGTAAGTCAAGGTGGGAAATTATATAACAATATGCGACAAGAAAAAGAACTAAAAACAAGAAAAGAAAAATTAAAAGATAAGAGATACAAAACCTATGGGTTGCCTCCCATGTAGCGCTTGGTTTAAAGTCGTCAGCCCGACTATATCCTTGCAAGATTCATTCCCCATATACCAACAATCTGAAAAGTTGGGGATCCTTCCATAGAACCTGTTTTGCAAACACTAGCTTCACACAAATATTAGTAATATAAAGCAAAAGTGAAGCTATTAGCCGATTAAAGTTTCCCCCACACTTATTCTTGTCCACACTTGGAAGTGTATAAAGAATATAGAAGTCGGGTACTTCCACTCGTTTCTTGTTCCATAACCTCGCATAGTATGAGAATCAAGTATCTCTAATGGCGGAAATCGAGAAACAAAGTCATTCAACAATATTCTCGAAGCACATACATTCAAACCAATAAGAGGTAAAGGAGAAGAAACAATAGGCAAAGGGTTAGACAAACCTTGCACAATCTATTTTATCACGGAATCCTCTTCATCCTTGAAAAACTCAAGTGAATAATTCACCTCTTTTATATCATGGTCCTCTATCAAACCTTGCAACCATTCTTCTTCGCCTGCTTCGCCGTAACCAAAGTTTCGACATAAACATCATCATTATAATCATATGCAAGCTCAATTGGGTCTTCCACAATATTGGTCATAACGGTCTCATTCTCAACATACTCCTCTTCATTAGACTCAAACCTTGTTGCAAGGAAGTTTTGTACCACATTAGTTTCATCATACTCAAGTACCTTTTGAATAGGTGTTTGATCATTATAAAGACCATGAGTTGAGTCAACTACACTAATGTCATCATATTCCTTTTCAACTTTACCTTGATTGCAAAAAGACTCCATTGTACACTCCTCTGGGATGTCACCATAAATTAGTTCAAGCGATGTATTTGCATAATAATCATCTTCACTATCATAATCATCATAAGATTGGCTACCACTTCCCAAAGATTGGTCTTTCGCAGAATTTTGCATGTCCTCTTTGTATTCTTCAATGCCTTGTCTTAAAGTGGAAATACCTTTTTGAAGCTCTTGGAGTGATCCATCCAAATTTTGAAAATAGTGTTCCATTTGTTGGTAAAGCTCGTTCGACAAAGAAAAAGTAGAATTACTTACTTCAGTATTGTTAGGCCAATTATATTCCCTTTGAATGGGTGGATGATCATAACTACGATCAAAAATTGGGCCAAACATACTATGAGCACATTCGATCGATGAAATTGGTTCCACGCTGGGTTGTGCACAAACTGACTCCATGCTCTCCATAAATTGTTGCATTTCATCTACCAAACTAGAGGAAAAATTAATAGGAGTACAACTAGTCTCCCCTCCTTGTGGTTGCTCACTTACATACCCACCGTAAGAAGGTTGGAATGTATGAGAACAACTAAAAGGGTACGGGGAATATTGACCATAACCAAAGGATTGGTTTTGATTGTATTTCCTATAAGGGTGATAGTTTTCATGTTGTTGAGGTTGAAAGCCGTATTGATTGCTCCAATATGCTCCGTCCATAGAAATTGGTACCTGAAACGAGATTCTCAAAACTCGGTTAAGAACCAAAGAATAAGAAAAAGTAAAACAAAACTAAAAACAAAAAAAGAAACCAAAAACAATTAACAACCGCTGCCTCCCCGGCAACGGCGCCAAAATTTGACCGCAAATGCTCATGGAGTTCAAAACAAGAAGAAAGAGAAAAGACTTCATGGTTCTAAACCCTAGAAAACAAAGTAGAGGCAAAAGATAAGATAAAAGATATAAGATAAAAGATATATGATATTCTCCATTAGGTAAAAGTCTTCTCTTTTTATATGTTTCTCAATTTCCATAAAGGATACTCCTTCCAATATTAGGTCTTCTCAAAACCCATCTCCAAGTGGTCCACCAAGCCCATGTGAGAAAAAAACCATGTAAAATTATGTCCAAAATTCGTCGCCGGAGAACTGGGATTGTGGCCGGAACTTGGCCGGAAAAGTCGCCGGCAAACATCTCAGGTGACCGGCAAAGTCCACCCGGTCACCAGTCAACGAGCCAACTCGGGTCAACTCGGTCAGACCGAGTCAAACCAGAAATCGTGCCGAGTCAACACCGATTGATGTCAAAGACAAGATCACCGACCTAGTCAGATCTGAATCAGCTAAGCTACTTGGCTGAATAAGCTGAGTGGCTTTGGCATAGACCATTGCTCATGCCATAGCTGTGCTGCACTATCATTGTGCATCGTGATGCAATCTGACCATGATGGCCTGCTCCCATTTCTTCCCCTAGTTCTCGACTTCTTTTCATTGCTCTGCAACTCATCATCACTATCAAGCATCTCATTGTAAACTTGCAGAGTCGGACATCTCCACAAAGAACACATACTCCATTCAAAGGCCCACTATCAACAAGACCACCACCCGAATCTCCGCGCGAAACACAACAGCTCTGTCAATTCTTACCAGCCCCTAAAGCTCCACGTACACGGCCATATCAGTCTCAGGTCACGGCCATTGTAACAAAACCAGCTGCAACTTCTATCCCAGGCAAGCACCACCAGAGCCACTCTTCACCAAGATAAATATCACCCATTTGCACCGCAAAGATCAACAAAGCTACACTGAATTTCATTTAATAACCTGCAATACCATCTCAACCCCATCCACAAGCGCCATCACTCGCAACTCGGCCAGGGCACCACCATCTCAACCAACACAAACTTCCACCATTTTCAACAACCGACACCATTTCTTCTTGCCGCTTCGGTCACCACCCGGACATCTAGCTACTTGCATCTTTCTCGGTCTCAAATGCATTAAATCCATCAACATCACCCGCACCATCCGAGTTGCAACCACTACTTGCACCGCAAAGATCAACCACCAGCTACCTCCCCGCCACTCCAACTTGGCCTCGCATTTGAGACTCACGACATCGCCACCGCAGCTCCATCACCAATCACGCCTCAACCCATAACTCGGTGCAAAAGACTCTGTCGCCTCTCGGCTCAACTTGCAAATCCACGTAATTGCAGTACCATTAGCTCACAACCACCATCGAAATACAATCACCTTCAAATCGTATTTCCTATGCTTTGCTTGGAGACTGAAATTCAACACACCCTTCTCAATCTCGTTCGGGACACACAAATTGAGAACTCCTAACCTCGCCATCTCAACTTCATATTCATCTATCTCAACACCAAATCCATCTTCCTCATTTCTGTAGCTCCAGCTGAACTTTTAAGTTTTAAGCAGCTCATAATCTTCAACATTTCTCTCATACCTTGTCCATTCATGTCACCTGCAATTATAAGCTGCTTCATGAACCAACCAGATACAGTTCACAAAGAATCACCTGTAATCATCCACACTCCTAGAATAATAATTTCTGCATCTCAATCACTGCCATCACCCTAACTGCTTCTGCAATTCTCGACCACAGTCACCAAATTCAAAACCCTAAATCAATTTCAAGCTAACAGTTCACATAATTTGTTGTTCGATCCTCCACTCCAGCTTAAACCCATCTTATAATTCTTCATAAACTCTCAATTTCTCAATCAAACAACACAGCAACCTCCATCTTCTTTCTTCCATTTCTTCACAACCCAATTTCTTCTTCTCTCGTTCATCACCTATCTCCAGATAGTCTTCTATACAAACCCTAACCTCTCAATTGAAATCCGAACTCTTCTCGCATCCCATTTCCCGATGCAACAGTTTGAACCCATTCACTCGATCAAAGAGCGTCACCTTCTCGATCTCCACCTTCTTCTCAACTCATCTCGATCTCTCCATGAGCAAGAAAAAACCGAACCCTAACTTCGGATTCTCGATGTTTCAAACATAATTCTATTTCATCTTGACCGATTCAAAGAATCGAGACGTTGCTTCTCTTTTTCTCTCTGAATCTAAACTATTAACATCGCCTCCATCTCTGCCTCTCTCGGGTAAAGAATGAGAAAGAGATAGCACTGATAGAGAATTGATTTCTCTCTGATTTTCAGGTCTTGTGTAGGAAAATGATACAGCCACCCAAATGAACTGGATAAGGGCCAACCAAGGATGTCCCCTATTGCTTCTCTAGACTAAACTGTGCAATGTTTGTGTTTGGTCCGTCTCTGCTCCCAATAACAATTGCGCATGAAATGACGCTTTTCCCATTTTCGCTCCAAATCAATGAATTTTTCTTCTTTTGCTCCTAATGACTCCAAAGTACCTGATAAACTCAAAAGCACGCGTAAAGTACATAATTCACAAGAAAAATAGCAAAGAAAGCGTAACTACTAGATAGTAAATTAGGTGTTTTAGACACCTATCGCTTAACTACACAATTATCAACGAAAGTGCCCAAGGATTGCCCTTTTTCAACATTAGCATCAATCAAATATTCATCACAAACCATATGCACATTAGAATTATCCATATCTTCCTTTCATTGATCAATGCCTCTTCGCAAGCTAGCAATACCTTCACGAAGTTCTTGTAGTTGCTCGTGTTGTAGTCTCTTTAGCTTTTGAAATTCCTCTTGTAAAAAGTTGGAAACTTGATCTATAAAGTTAGAGACTTTTTGTTCACGAGCATAAGAATCCTCCCATCCTTGTGGTTTTTCACACACATACCCGCCATAAGGTTGTTGAGGAAACCATAAGGTTCCATGGAATATTGGTCATAACCAATGAATTGGTTTTAATTATACCCTGGGAATTGGTAGTCGTCATATTGTTGAGATTGTTGAAAACCGTATCCATTCATGTAATATGCTCCTTCCATGAGAAACAAGCACCCGAAATAAAATTCTCAAACCAAGGTTAAAACCCAAAAAATAAGAAAATAAAACAAAAACTAAAAACAAAACAAAAAAAATAAGAAACCAAAAACAAGTGACAACCGCTGCACCTCCCCCTTAAGCGCCAAAAATTTGACCCCATTGTCACCGACACAAATATAAATTACACTTTCTTACTACTCAAAATATACATATGGCAAGGGCAAGAAAGGATCGTTCCCACGTAGAGGTCTAGGTTGTCAAATTGTTTCGGTATCTTATAAGTAACACTCGGGATTTTCTCGATTGTGTAAATAAAATAAACAAAAAGCAAAACAATAAAAAGTAAACACGCAAATCAAGGATGAGAAAGTATTGGTCATGGATTTCGTCTTCAATCACAAACATGTTTTCAACACAATAACTAGAATTGATATTTTAATCTCAACTTTTATCAAAGGCCCTAGAATACCTTGATCGCAAGAATATCCCGCTAATCTCCTCTTGTCATCAACAAACACATTAAAACATGCGAATATGAATTCTATCTAAAAGAACAACCTAACGTGTAAAAGCACTAATCAAGTTTAATTCCCTAGATGCATTAAGTTCTATGAAATCAGGCCAATCAAAGCAATCGAACGTGTAAAAGCACTAATCCGATTTAACAAAGGTTATGGTTCACATATGATCATAAGAATATATCACAACAAACTATAATCATATTATGCTACTTCAAATCAGGAATTATCACTTTTGCGTATAATAACCCTAATCTAGCAAAAGACATGCATGTGAGTTCTACTAATTTGCAACTTGACAAAACAAACATTCAATCATATGACAATATTAATGGTGAATCATAAACGATAATATGAGAGAAAACTAATTTATTGAACAAAAACTCATGTTTGGAAATCCAACTAATCCATAACCAAAAGAAAACTCTATCTCATATTCATGGAGTTCATAACAAGAAGAAAGAGAAAAACTTTCATGTTTCTAAACCCTAGAACAAAAGTACGAAGCAAAAAGATAGTATAAAAGAGATAGAAAAAGATATCCCTTGATTAGGTAAAAGTCTTCTCTTTTATATGTTTCTCAATTTCCATAAAGGATACTCCTTCCAATATTAGGTCTTCAAAACCCATCTCCAAGTGGTCCACCAAGCCCATGTGTGAGAAAAAACCCATGTAAAATTATATCCAAAATTGTCACGGAGAATCGGGATTATACGGAGTCCCAAGACCGAAAGTATCTCGGGTGACCGGAAAAAGTCCGCCTTGGCCACTCGGGTCAACACTAGTCGACCGAGTCATTGAGTCAACCTTGCCCAGTCAACCGAGTGAACTCGGTCAATCACCGAGTCGTAACCAAGTCGCCTTCTTACTCAATTTGGATAAGATGAGTGGCCAAAGCCATTGACCGGCCGAACTTGTCTTTGCACCATCATTGCACTTTAGTAGGGAAAATCCAACATGACGGGCCCCGCTTCATGTACTTTCAGCCTTCAATTATCCACCTCCGCATCTCGTTGCCATGCCTGCAATTTCACATCAATCCCAAAGAAACCTCTCCATCATCCGGACATCCTCTTAACAAAGACTCAAGACACTCTCACCATGTCCACCACCCGACCTTCACAAACACTAAAACCCATTACAGCATAACCATCTTGGCCACGCCTCCCGATTTCGCACCGCATCGCATCCGACTCTCCAAAATTTCCTCTCCATTTCATCTTTTGACCGCAACATTAAGTTCTCCGCAACTCCCGCAATCTTTTCACAAAATACATTAAGCACCGGTAGCTTTTCCATCCTTTGTTCGCAACAAGCGCCGCATTCTCACAATTCCCATCTGTGCATCTCTGGAATCACCATCGCAGCTTCTTCTTTCCATTACCAACATCTGCAAGTGTAACCTCCCTTGAGTCTTAATCGTACAAAAGACAAACTCCAACTAGCACCACCGAGATTCATCTCAATCACCAGCTCAATGACTCCACATACAAGACCCCTTCTTGTTCTCCATTCAACAACATTATAACTCTTCCATGTATAGTGAATCTTCATCTGAGTTCATCATTCTTTCTTGTTTCAGTTCAATCCCAGACAAAACCCATTTTTCCTCATCCTCCATCTATCCAATTTTCACTCGGTTGCATCATTCCTTACAACTCCACCGAACCACTTCATAGCTCACCTCCTTCCCCGCACTCAGCTGCCATCTATCTCCAAATCAAAGGCAAAAGAACTCATCAGTCTTTGATCAAGTCATTGTTCTTCCCCTCGTAGTTTCATCCTAACATACATCTAACTCCTCGTAGCTTAACCGTCTTGCCACGACCTGCACCAATAATCTCTGTAACCATCTTCCAATTCCATTGGCTGCAACTCATTCCTGTGACCTTGCAATGAGCTTTTGTCTTTGAGCTGCAATACCATCTCATCCTCAGCTCAAATTCCAGTATCACCATGCCTTGCACCACCAATACCCTGCAATACCAGACCACCTCCTTGAATCACCATATTCACTTCAACCAACAGCATCACCACCTGCAATTCACCTCAGGCCACCAAATCCATCATTTCCCAGACATCCATTCTCTTTCCATGGAGGTGACCACCAACACAACCAGAAACCCATTGCAGCAAAGTGCAGTTTCAAACACACATTCCATTTCCATTTCGTCTTACCAATTCATACCGCAGTCTTCCATCGGACATCGAATCCTTCAAGAAGCGACCATTTATGCATCCCGCATCCTCGTATGCAACACCAAAGATCTTCTCGTACATCAAGGTCGCTCATTACCTTCCCAAACTTCTTTAATTCTCGGACCCGCTTAACTCAACACTAGTCATAGGCAAACCCATTTACAGCCCATTTCTTCCATTGTTTCTTCCGCACCACCAAGTTGCAACATCATGACCTGTAACTCACGCCAATCAACACCATCTGGATTTGCATCATCTACTTCAGAACGCAATCCCAAATTTTCCAGCGCTGCAACAACATGAACCCTAATTGTTCATTTCTTCTCAAGCTTCAAAGACAACAGAACCTCCTTCTTCTGCGAATTAATCAGATACCCATTCATTCTATCACCGATTCATCTTCTACAACTCGACCGCAGTCCCGACCTACGAAACCCATCTCCCGATTTCTTCATTACTTCACAGATTTTGGCTATTAACTCAATCTTCTCAATCTCCATTTCATCCCTTGCATCAGAACAACCTTATAATCAATCCAATCTGCTACTGAAATAATTGTTTGATTCCATCTCTCGCTGTTCTTCAAAATTTCTCATTCTCTGAATATTTCCGGCCCTCACAATTTCAGCAACCACCATGGTTTCTCTCGGTTTCAGATAATAGGAGGGATACGAGAAAATGATTTCTCTGAATTTTAGGTCATGTGTAGGAATGAATATGGATACAACCACGCTGGTGAATTCTATAAGGGATACCCTGATGATTCTAGGCACCCACTCTTAGATAAGGACCACCAAAGATGTCCCCCTATCGCTTCGTAGACTAAGTTGCAATGGTTGTGCTTGGTCCTAGCTCGCTCCCAATAACAATTGCGCATGAAATGACGCTTTTCCCATTTTCGCTCCAAATAAATGAATTTTTCTTCTTTTGCTCCTAATGACTCCAAAGTTCCTAATAAACTCAAAAGTAAACATAAGATACATAATTTACAAGAAAACTGGCAAAGAAAGCATAAATACTAGATATAAAATTAGGTGTTTTACGACACCTATCGGAAACCCTCCGAGACAACACTCCGTCGCTAGGGCCACCTAGCGGTTTAACTTCTTTGCTGCACGTGCTAAGTATAGTCATTTTATTTTCTAGATTAGATTTGCTCGAGGACTAGCAAATAATAAGTTTGGGGTATTTGATAGACACATTTTTGTGTCTAAGTTGTCCTCAATTTTCTGTATTGTTGGTACTCGATTTCTTACTTATTATGGTGTTTTGTGTGTTTGTAGGTATTTTTGGGAAATAAACATTTTTGGAAGAATCTGCTCGAAAAACTGCTAAAGACACCCCTGCATTGACATTTGCTAAACAGACCACGATTTTGCTAGAGCACCCTTGGCTATGTGTCACCCAAATTCATCCTTAGCACCTACGGCTATGTATGGACCGAATTCATCTTTAGCACCCATCTTCTTCTTTTGAATTTTGTTTTGGCAGGAAAAATTGTTATTCACCTGGCAGAAGTAGGGTTTGCATTTTGGACGGGAATGAAAGAGACTCGATGGGCCGTAGTTGCACGGGATAACTTGACTGATCCTAACAGGCTTGGTATTGGTCTTTGTTTTGATTTAATTTGGCTAGAAGACCCGTGTTGAAGTGAAGCAGCAAAGATATGGAGGTGTGTTTCGGGATTCTGTTGGATTTGTTTTGGAAAGTTGGAGCGAGTCTATTGCATTGTCGTATCTTTCGGAACGTATTTCAATCAAACTAGAGTGTGTCATATGTACAAGAACGCGTGAAGAATTAAATCAGGGAAGAAATTCCCGTATCTTGCATGGATATATTCTTGATTAACTGCTGGATATATTGGAGTTATGAGGGTTTGTTCTCGGTCCAAATGAATATATATAGGCCTATGGGATCACAGAGGGGGGGGGGGGGGCAGAGAGTTTGGGGAGAGTTACGGAGCCTCAACAGAGCCGGAGAGTCAAGTTATATAGAAACACCATTGTTGTTGCTGTGAAGAACATGAAGAACATAAGACGTACACCCATCTGTCGTTCATGCTACAGTGATTGCGACAGTTTAGTGACAGTCTTATACACTAAAGTTACATCGACACTTTCTTTATATCGATCTCTGTAACAATAGACTCGCAACACCACAAAAGTGTTGCAGTTTCCTGGTTTATTCAATTTCTCTCCTTTTTATCATTTGTAAACACTTTTGATCAATGAAATCAACTTTTGAGTGTGTTTCCATGATGAAGAGCTAAACCCAATCCTTGGGGCGATGGAGGAAGCCGTTGTTTCGGTAAAGTGATATATTTCTACTTTTAATTAATTATAACAACTCTATTATGATTTTTACATTGAACTAAAATTTGATTATATGATTTTGATTAGTTAGGTGTATTTTCTCTTGATAGAATATGCTTGCTTTAGTGTTTTGATATTCTATGCTTGGATTAACATCTATTCTTTTGAAAATCTACATGTCTAGGCAATACTATTAGAATCAATTTGAATGTTGAGTTGTATAATTATTGTTTTATTAAATCACTAATATCGACCAATGGTGGAATCCTAGCCCCAGCCTCTCCATAATTTCCCAACAACTTTTTAATTGAGCTTGTTATTTTTATTTACAAAAATTAAGTCTAAAAAATCTGCTTTCAAAAGTCTTGAACGAACCTTTCACTACAACATCATTGAAAATAACCACCAATCACCCAACCAGTGACTGCAATAGATTAAAGCGTAGCTTCAAAGAAAAGGTAGAGGCAGGGGAACTTCAACTGGGCAATGAGGGAGTTAACAGAGATCCTCTTCTAGTCAGGAGTTGCATGCTCTCTGGGGACTTTGTTCACAAAACCGTGCAATCCATGATGCAACATGTATGCGAAATTCTCTATTTATCCAAGGCGCGGCGTCAAGATATATTTGCGGCCCTTAATCGCGTTGTGTCGGGCAAGCGACTTTTTCCTATTGAAGAAACCACGCCAGAATCCCAAGCTCTCTCAGGAAGCAGTGTTGGAAAATACAACTGGGGACTGTTGACCACGGTTTATCTGAGGGACGCCGAGCTCGATAGCACCTTGATTGACACAGCCTCTGACTTCAACATCGTTACCATCAAGACTCTGAGAGCTGCAGGAATTTCGAAGCAGGAGGCTACCCTTTACCTAATTGTGGTCAAAAACTTGGAAGGAGAAGCAATAGACGCATATGGCTACATCAACCTTGAATATAAGGTGGGAGATGCTCTAACACATGGCAAATTCCACATTGTCAAAGAACTCTCAAATTACGACATGATTCTGGGGCGTTCATGGGTACATATCAACAAAGAGAAATTAGGAGTATCCCCTCTTCCAATGTCGATACCCGAAAGAATTTCCAACAAGCCATCCAGCCCTGAAGATCACATGTTGCCGTATCAACCACTTACCAAAGTAACTCAATTACCTGGAGAAAGCCTGTCGACTTTCGTCTGTAGATTCTGAACACAAGTAAATCTTATTGAGCAATCCTTTCTCCAACTAGTCACTTCTCCTCTCGGTCAAGCATGGGGACTCAGTCCAGTTATCAACCCGGGCGTCATTAAGAGATGTGAATGGGATGCTGGGCCTTCAAGTGCTTTGTCAAATATCTAGAAGCTTCCTCATCCAAAGATGACGAGCTCGAAAATCAAGTGGTTGCACAACGCCCAAACCCGTTTCAAATTGGAGATATGGTAGTCAAGGCGACCACGTTTCATGTTGGAGATGTAACAGTGAAGATAGCCGCTCAACCTGATTCGCCTAAAGAAAGGGAAGACGAGCCAAATCTGGTGGCAGATGTTATCTTGGGTGGTTACTGCAAACTCATCAATTCCGACAAATTGGAAGGTGTGACAATTCACTCGCGATGGCTCAAGCCTTTCAATACCTAAAACGCCGTGCTACCTTCTCCTCTAGCGTTTTCCTTTTATTATTTCCTTCAGCAATTTCCCCTTTCATGCGATATTTATAACTTCTCTAAAAATAATTGCACTGCTTGCATTCATAATTAGGGTTTTCAATTTCAATTAAGAGCATCTTTCCATAAAAATAAGTTTTCCTGAACCATCTTAAAGGAAGATACCAAGTGAACCCAAACCCTCACAGAGCCATTACCCGTCGATTGAAAACCAGAAAAAATAAAACCCCACAAAAAAATATCTTATTCAAAAATACTGAAGAAAGGAATATGCAAGAAAGAATATCATCAAGCGGCGGCGCGGACACCTTCTTTCAAAAGTATCTAGCCTCAGCTTTCACCTAACGGGTTTTCCCTATTTCTCTCATGACGTGTTATCTAGCTTGTGGAAGCTCACACCTCTACATACTCAGGCGGCACGCCACAGATGCCCTGGATAATTTGCAAGGGAAAATCCAATAAAAGGTTGGTCAAATCCTTAATTGTCGCTACTGTTTTCCCATGTTTTGAGTTATTGTTGCCAACGACGCTAGGAGTTACTATGAAAGTAGCTAAAAGGGAAGAAGATAACACGCCTATTATTATTATTGTATTTTGGCTCCCCTTCCGCTGGATTGTTATGGGGGATGAAGGAACTAGTTCTTCGCAAAAAGGGGTTTTAGGGTTCTTTCGGGAGATTTTATTCATTCAATCAAAGATATGAAATTATCAAAGCAGCGTAAATGAAAGAATATTACTCGGTGAAACATTGCTTCAGTAGCACGAACAAAAAAAAAAAACTGAAGTATCAAAAACATCTACAAGCTACGAAAAGATTATTTTCTCTACGGAAGGAAATCACAAAATGGAAAACCAGTTGTCAATGACAAACGCCTTGGTCAATGACGCCTCCACCAGAGCTTTTTTAAGCACTTTCCCCAGCACCCTCTCTGACAGCAAGTATTCCATCCAGAAGACGTTTCCGCAGCAGCTTCAACATCCCATCTAGAAGCCGTTTCAGCAGCAGTTTCAGCATCCCATCCAGAATCCATTTCAACAACGGCTCCAACATAGGCTTCAGCCGCCTCACCATCTACCTTGACATCATCCTCAGCGGTCGCTCCGACTTCCCCAACAGCAGTTTTGGCATCCACTTGAGAAGCTTCTTCAGTCTCTCAAACCACAGCCTCTTGAGAATGCTCTGGTTCATCCACCTCAGAATCGAGGATTAAGATACCATTATGGACAGGGTAATCAAACTGGATCTCGTCTAGAAGTTTCTTGGACTCGGTCCTTCGCCGCTTTAATCGAGAGGCGAATCATTCAGCCCTGGCACTGGGTTGTGGGAAAACTCCATCACGTTGAGATTTCCCAACGCGCTGGGATGCTTCATCATGTCTCCACTTTTCCTCCATGTCCATCGAAGCCATGAAAGCCTGAGCACGCATCCTAATGATGCGTAGATGGGGTGAGAGACATGCCTTGTATAATCCGGTCGCCTTCACGGAACAAAGGGTTGATCTTATCTAATACCACCTCGTGTGAAGAAAACCTGGGTTTGTCAACTTCAAAAAATTTCTCCGAAGAGTCAGAGATATGATCATCACCGGAAGATCCCATTATATGCTACAATTTTTTTTTTAACGTTATGTCTGCATCAGCAATCTACATGATGAAGAAGACAAATAGAGAACTATGAGAAGAGACACGAGACGGTACCTGTGAGGAGGATGGACGCAATTCTATGATAATCTATATAAAAGAAAGGATAATTGGCTCACCTGGACTACTGGTAGAAAGAGGCTTGCTTCTACAGAGATAAAGCCAAGGATACGAAAATAAAAGGGGGGACAACGCCTTTTATATACATTGTACTTTGGAGTTTAAGTAGAAGAAGGTTTTCTCTTTCAAGTCATGAACATAAGAAGGCAACCGGACCCGCAAAGCCAGTCAGGCGTTCTCCCTACCATTCCGTGACCTAACCAAAGGAGCGCCACCTTCACCGCTCAAAGCAGCGCGATCTCCGCACGATCCACGAACCGGAGCCATCCACGCTCTCCCTGCCATTCCGAGACTTAGGCAAAGGAGCGCCACCTTCACCGCTCAAAGCAGCGCCATCTCCGCCCGCTCCACAGCCTAGCAAGCAACGCCATGACTCCAGCACTCCATGATCAAAGCCGCGCTATCTCTGCCCATTATGTGACCTAGCCGGCTCCATCCTCACTGTTTGGTAGCCAAAGTTCCAAGTGTTGTTCCCACCATTCCGCGGACTGAACCCAGTTTCCATCATTCCATGGACTGAAGCCAAGTGCCATCTCCATACGTTCTGTGACCTAGCCAGCTAGCGCCATCCACCAATTCGCGGACCAAGTCGCAGAGCCATCTCTGCTGATCAGTAGCCAGAATTCTAGCGCCAACGCCAGCACCCTATGGCCAAGCCGGAATTATACAGAGTCGCCAATGCAAGGATCACGGATTCCCCATGTCTTCCGCCAAAGGTTAGTCGAATTTCCTTGGCAATATCTTCACGTCTTGCCCTTTCGGTTTTACTCTTATCTGTTACCATCTCATGCTTACCCCGCAACAATGCCACTGTTACGTGCTAAGCAGGAGACTTAATGTTGATGATGCCTTTTAGTTCAGGGCTAAAATTGTAAAACCATGCATTTAATAGGCCGTCACTCTGTAAAGAGACAGAGCCATGTAAAAGTGATGAGTGTTTAACCTCTTCACTGGCACACTTATTAAGCAACTCAATACTCTCTCATGAAATTTACCCAGAATGGTGCATGTAGCAACAATCCCAGATATTATGTAAACTTTGCCACCTTGCATATATTCACTTAATATAAGTTTCTTTGAACGCTTTTTGTGCTATGTTCCCCGGCTGAACCCTTAATGTTGATATGGCATGACAATTTATGTTCACTCGCAGCAGAGTAGCACGAATTTCCAAATATCAAGAATAAGGTCTTTGCATAAGGTATTCAATCAGAAAAGCATGCTGCTCTCTGGCAATGAACTTAAAGAACTTTGTGTCAACACATAAAATTCAATCAATTATCCTGACTAATTTGCAAAAATTAGGGTTTTGCGCCTTCGCAGTATATCAGACCTTGCTTGTTGAATTTAAGCCTAGGCAAACTAGGTAATTGATCCACCATGGATTAGTAGGCACAAAATCTTTCCCAGAATCATAAAACAAGGAGCCGCAGGATAGGAGCAGCAGCAAAGGGAGGCGTGGCCATTTCTTAGGCCAGCCGACGCCACTTGCCATTGGCCATGCCCCTATCCTAAACCGGCCCTATTTCCCTCAACCAATCAGGTCGCTCTAAAGCTTCCACACTCGCACTGGAAGTATGGCCACACCATGTTTGGCCGACCCCCTCTCTTTTTTCGACCAATCAGGTTGCTTTAAACCTGCCATAGCTTTAAAAGAGGTGGAAAATATGTCAAGAGGTCGCCACACCATGTTGGCTTCCAAAAACCGTGCCAACATGCTAACGACATGCCAAACATGCCAAAAGCATACCAATCGCACACGCCGAATGGACATGCCAAGTGCACGTCCCAAACATGCCAAGTGCACGTCCCAAACATGCCAACATGCTAACGACATGCCAAACATGCCAAAACACGCCATATCGTAGCCACCCACGACAATCCTAACTCATGTGGCCATTTCCACACCATGACCTCGCTATAGTTCCTTTGACACAACTATGGCACTGTTTGCACAAAAAGTGTCGCCATGCCGCGTCCTCATGCCACATACACTAATTAGGGTTTCGACATGCCAAACCCTAATTTAGGAAAAGTTGCCACGCCATCCAAGCCAAGCAACGTTCGCCAGAGCATGCGGATTGATGTGGCAACAAGGCCAATGTTTCCACGCCACATTTCGGGTCTAACACCAATGTGCCAAAATCTAGCGGCCATGGCTACGCCAGGCGTTACTTGCATCATCGTTCTACTGGCATGCACCAACTATGTCAGCCACGCCACCGTGTCGCAGCGCATGTGATAATTAAGGTTTCGATACGCCAAACCCCAGTTTAGCTAAAGTCGTCATGCCAACTAGGTTAAGTGATTCTCCTAAGGCCTTAATTTTAACCTAGCAACAGGGCCAATGTTGCCAGAGCCATATTTGGGTCTAACACCAATATGCCAAAACAGCTGCCACGGCTACGCCACTGGCATGCCGTTATGCCATGGATATACCAGACGCCATTATGCCAATGGCGCCACTTTGCTATATGACCATAATCAATGGTCATCCTTTCTTGTGAGAGGCAATCCTATCCACCCAAATTCGCCACCGAACTGATAGACTTGGAAAGTTTTAGGCGACCATCTGCTTAAATCTCGTAGCCGCCACTTGCACTACTGTGCCACTGGCATGCACGAGATATGCCAGTCATGCCGCAATGCCACTGGCATACACCAAAAACGCCACTGTGCCATTATCAGGTGCCAACATAAGGTAGCCGTAATCAACGGCTACCCTTCTTCACGAGATGTAATCTCGGTCGTCCAAGTTCGCTACCGAACTGACAGGCCTGTGGAAAGTTTTAGGCGGCCATCCAAAACTAACCTAATAGCACCACATGCTATTTTCCTGCAGTAAATCCCTTGACTTTGACTTGCCACACGTAGAAAAGTGCTACATGTTTTCCACGAAAACACTCGAGACATCAAACATGTCACAAACTGGGGGATGCTCATCAGGGTATTGGTCTGGCGGTTTACAACGTGCGACGTGCAATACGCCCGTTATAATAAAGTGTCATGAAGCGGGACAATTAGTGATGGTAAAAAGTAACGGTGTAAACGGATCCACTTCCTTCATCATGGAAGCATAATGTCTGACGGTTACACGTTACTCTATTCTTCCACCACTCAATCGCTTCCACTTCCTACGAGACCAGGGTACGTTTCAATATGACTTGTATAAATAGGCTTAACCTATTTCCACCAAAAAACAAGTTTTTGGTCGGCAACAACATAGTATCCAGAAATTACCAAGAACTGATAGCTTTTCACTCTGCAAGCCAGTTCCACTTTCTGATACAAGTCATAAAACAAGCCACATCTTCAGAATTAACCATTCTGGTCTCAACACTTTCTTCGCTTCCC
Source organism: Papaver armeniacum (assembly GCA_023531295.1). Lineage (NCBI taxonomy): Eukaryota > Viridiplantae > Streptophyta > Magnoliopsida > Ranunculales > Papaveraceae > Papaver > Papaver armeniacum. The sequence continues at coordinate 326,561 of JAJJWW010017320.1, read as the reverse complement.
TCCCTAAGACCAACCCTTCTCCTTCACTTTGTGACCGAAGCAAGCCTGGAACGACCATTTATTGGTTTAGGCCAGGATTATACAGATTGATCTCTTGAATCAAAAGTACTCCCGTGCAGTGCATTGTTTAGGGTTTAGATTTGTTTCTCATCCACACACTCGAATTTACCAAAACCAACAGAAACAGTTTTCACCCACAAACACCTATCTTCCATCAAAAATTGACATAATAGGCTTAACTTTTGTATTTGTCAAAAGTGCATTCCTTCTTTTATCAATACATGCATACCGACATATAAAGGACTTAACTTTCGACAAGGTATGGGACAATCATAGTTCACAGAAGCAAACACACATATCCCATAACAAATTGCAATATATAAAACCATAAAGATTAATACTACAAAAATCATCTTTCAAATAATTTTAGAATTTAGACCAATAAATCTAAAAACATGAATATAAAAACGTTGGACATAGCTATGTGTAGTCACAATAATGGCTATTCCAAACGTTGGACATAGCTATCTAAAAACATGAAGATGAAAACGTTTTAAAAACAAGAATAAATTCTCATAAGAAGTTTCCTAGGCATCAAGACAAAATCGTAATGCACATATAAGAAGATTTGTCCTTAGAGGATAGAATCAATCTTTTTCGCCCGGATTTACACCAAGAATAGATACCAAAGGCGTATAAAAAGATTTTCTTAACAAAGAAGAACATACAAGGTCATTAACGACCATGCACTATAGTTCATAAAGGATGATTGTGAACATTCAGGAATCCCATATCAATGCGTACTACTTCCCATTCTTGAACTTCCTTCTTTGTGATTCACCAACACCATTCTTGTAAAAGTTACAAATTATCTTAGAAGAGTAGTACTCCAAGAATCCAAGTGCCCAAGTCCAAGAGAAGTGGAACAAGTGCGACGAAACGGAGTAAAACACTCAAAAACAAGATACAGGTCAAATACCAATCTTAACTCATCCAAATTCAAGGTTTCTCATCTCTATTTTGAAGAGAATTCAAAGAGGAAGAGAATGCAAAAATAATGAGGTCATTCCGAGTTCGGACGAAGAAGTTACGGCCAAAACAAGTTTACCGAATATCGACGTAAAGTATACATACTGGTTTGTAAACGAATTTTCATGACCTGGGGAAGTTTGCAAACTGGGTATGCATACTTAAACCCCTGGATTTTGATTTTAAATGATGTTATGCATACCTGGTAGGTGTACCATGAAGTCCAAACATCCCGAACTACTATTTTCAAACCCTTTTAGAAGAATCCGATCGAATTCTACAGCGTTACCAAACATTCAAAATCATACCCAACTTAATATGTGTGCCCCAGTTCTTGTGCTTCCCTCACCATATACACAACAGGGAATTTCTTGGTGAGGATGCACTTTCAACACAATCAAGTTGTGTTGAGGTGAACAATGTCTTGCTCACCATGGCACCAAGAAAGAGTTTCTTTCCAGCAACTTTTACATCTTGTAGTGTTGAGAAACACCCAAGGAACTGTTTTTATAAGTCTATCAAAGAACTTCAAGAGAACCCAAAAAGATTTGTGTTTCTGATTTCTTGTTTTCCAACTTATAAAAAACAGTTTATGTAGATAGTTTTTAGTACTGCGAAGGGAAACTCTTTCGATAAAAAGAGACGTCCTAGCTTCTTCATAAAAGAAGACAATACTACTATCTTGATAGTAAGTATCGGGAATTGAGAAATGAATCGATTCATTCTTTGTAGTGATATACTCAGACGACTGAGATTTAAACTCCTCTTGTAATTCGTTTAGTTTGTTACAATTAATTTAATTACGCAGTGGAGGAGCAGTGCTCTCACTCATGAGTTAATCAATGTCGACTTAAACATGAATATTATTCCTCATAACTTGATTTAGCTTGTCAAGAGATTCTTGTTATTTCTAAAGGTATAACTCAACATCAAGAGATAAGCTTTCAAGTTTCTTTTCAAGCCCTGAAAACACTTCAAGGGATTTTAAACCTGGTGGAGGTTTAGACAAAATTTCTTCTACATATTTAATTAAATCAGACATGGAAGAGAATTCTGGAATCCCTGGATCTGGTGGTGCATTTATTGAGATAGCGCTACTGTCCATATCAGATCGCTACAAACACAGACTTATGAGGTCTTTAATGTGTTTGCCTGCTCTGATAACAATTGAAAAAGCGGGGTACAACAACCACACCCAATATTTCGATTAGCAATCTGTATGGAGAAATTCCAATATACTTTTAAGAGAATCAACAAGACTCAATCTATAAAAACTATATCAAAGAGTTATATCTCTCTTTCTCGATTCAATTATTTCTCAAGCAAATAGAAATCTGCGAGTCTAATTGAATATAAGAGAAATCACTTGAACGGTACCAAAGACCAATGTTCAAGGATCAATCAATTTCAATCAACAACCAAAGGTCGGATTTCCAATTGATTGATTCAAACGCACAACCTGTGATATTTCAATTATATAACAACATATAATGCGGAATTGAAATAACACAGACACCAAAATTTTGTTAACGAGGAAACCGCAAATGCAGAAAAACCCCGGGACCTAGTTCAGATTGAACACCACACTGTATTAAGCCGCTACAGACAATAACCTACTACAAACTAACATCGGTCTGGACTGTAGTTGAACCCCAATCAATCTCACACTGATTCAACGTACAGTTACGCTCCTTACGTCTCTGATCCCAGATACTATGCACTTTATTCCCTTAGCTGATCTCACCCACAACTAAGAGTTGCTACGACCCAAAGTCGAAGACTTTAATAAACAAATCTGCATCACACAGAAAAGTCTAAAGAATAGATAAATCTGTTCCCACAGATAAACCTACAATTTTTGTTCCATCTTTTGATTAATCAAGGTGAACATGAACCAATTTATAACCCGGACTTATATTCCCGAAGAACATCCTAGTATTATCAATCACCTCACAATAATCCTAATCGACGCAACGAAAAAATATATTGTGGAATCACAAACGATGAGACGAAGATGTTTGTGATTACTTTTCTATCTTTCCTATCGGAGATAAAGATCTCAAGCCAATCATTACGATTGTACTCAAAATAATAGAATCAGCAAGATCAAATCACACAACTACGAGAAAGTAGTATCGGTCTGGCTTCACAATCCCAATGATGTCTTTAACTCGTTAACCTGGTTTCAGAAGAAAACTTAAGGTTAAAGTAGAATCGACTCTAGCTAATACAACTAGTATCACACGGAAGGTGTAGGGATTAGGTTTCCCAGTTGCTAGAGTTCTCCTTATATAGTCTTTCAAATCAGGGTTTGCAATCAATGTTAGCTTGGTAACAAAGCATTCAATATTCACTGTTAGATGAAAACCTCATTAGATTCAAGCTAATATCTTTCAACCGTTGGATCGAAAACTTAGCTTGTTACACACAAATGAAATGTACTATTTTGGGTTTATGTAACCGTACCCAAACATGAACATTTGTTGGTTCAACAATAGTTAACCAAATAGTTAGCCATATGAGCACTTTCATATCAACCATATTCTTCTTCACCATAACTAGTTCAAATGACTCAAATGAACTAGTTAGAGAATTGTTCAATTTCAAAGAAATATTATGTAACTACACAAGACACAATCGAAGCATAAATGATTTGATTCACTCGAATCGGTTCATGAACTATATATCCACGGTTTGTATTTTGCATTCCTTAGTTTTTATAAATGAGTTCACAAACAATCGTTTTTAGATATAACCAACTCAAGTTCGCAAACTTAGTTCGGGGACTTAAGTTCCCGGAAGGAGTTCTCAAACTCCAGCAGAATTTTTCGGGAAGATACCTTCCGCCAGTTCGCGGACTGAGTTCGCCGACTTATCTCATGGCTCTGATTCCGGTTCTCTTGATCAACAAAGTTCGCAAACTTCGGTTCAAGGAAAAAGGACTTACACATATATGTGTTGCCACACAATGCTTATATCCAACATTGGTTATATGATCTAAACTCTCATTTCAATCATTGAAACATTCTTAGATGACATTCCGTCAAAGTAAGCAATTTTCAAAGTGATTGAAACGTGTCATGACTTTCGTCACTAGGTAAAGATGAATTTGGCCAAAGCAAAAGCTTACCGACACATATTTCGAGAAATAGATAGGCGACATAAACTCAACTCGAAATAGCAAATGTGTATAATCAAAGTCTATATAGCAAAATGACTTTTATCTCAAAATATGAGATAAAGTAGATAGACTTTTGAGTGATAGATAAGTTCAAGTCTAAACATACCTTTTAGTCGATGAAGATCCACCAGTTCCTTGAGTAGTCCTTCGCCTTGTATGATGATCGCCATGGAACTCTTGAGCTCAACTACACTTTTTATCCTAGTCCGAGACTTAGCTATAGTAGAATAGAAATCAAGACATATATTTTTGATCACTAACATTGACAAACATGCTTGAGATAGCAACGCATGCGAGTTCAACCAAGCAATGCTCTAACATCATTCCTTAGTTAATATAAATATAAGTTCACAAAAAATCGTTTTTAGATATAACCAACTCAAGTACGCGGACTTAGTTCGCGGACTTAAGTTCCCGGAAGGAGATCACAAACTCCAGCAGATATTTTCAGGGTGAGAACCTCCTCCGATTCAAGGGACGAGTTCACGGCTCTTGTTCCGGTTTTCCTGATCAACAAAGTACGCATACTTTGGTTCAAGGAATAAGGACTTATACATGTATGTGTTGCCACACAATGCTTATATCCAATATTGGTTATATAATCTAAACTCTCATTTCAATCATTGAAACATTCTTAGATGACGTTATATAGTTGTTATTCACAAACCATTTTTTGTCAAAGACATTTTCAAGGTGAATGAAACATAACATGACTTTCGTCACTAGGTAAAAATGAACTTGGCCAAAGCAAAAGCTTACCAACACATATTTCGAGAAATATATAGGCGAGATAAACTCGGCTCGAAATAGCAAATGTGTATAATCAAAGTCTATATAGCAAAACGACTTTTGTCTCAAGATAGGAGATAAAGTAGATAGACTTTTGAGTGATAGATAAGTTCAACTCTCCACATACCTTTTAGTCGATGAAGTTCCACTAGTTCCTTGAGTAGTTCTTCGTCTTGTATGATGATTGCCATGGAGTTCTTGAGCTCAACTACACTTGATATCCTAGTCCGAGACTTATCTATAGTAGACTAGAAATCAAGACTTATAGTTTTGATCACTAATATTGACAAACATGCTTGAGATAGCAACGCATGCGAGTTCGACCGAGCAGTGATCTAACAATCTCCCCATTTGTCAATTTTAGTGAAAAAACTATCAATACATATGGAATACAAAAATAAATAAATAAACTTTTGTACCTCCTATTCCACATGCCTAATCTTCAACATTACTCGAAATCTTCGTCACTTCCAAGTACGCCAATGATCCCAAGGTGGTAAGTTCAGCATCATCGTTGTTGAAAATCCGTAGCTATAACAATGAGAAAACAAATATGCTCAATCATTGTTATACAGTGTCATAGTATTATTATACATCATCAAAGTTCAATTGTATCACAACTTCGACAAAAATACTATGGTGATATGTATCACTCCACATTATTCAATATTCCATCTCACATGGAAACCATTCCCCCTTACATAATGATCTGAAAACCATATGTATTTGTAGTGTGAACTACATATTAATTCTCCCCTTTTTGTCAATAAAATTGGCAAAGGTACGAAAACGGGATCCTAATGAAATTTCCAAAAGAGACATTTCATGATCAAAAGAAAGCACATGTCAACTTATTTAGATGCAATCATATAGCCGAAGCTAAATGCTTTCATCAATGAGTTTATAAAGATACAAGATAACCCCTATTATATTCCACAGCCACACTCCCCACAAATATTTGGCAATTAAGCACAAGTTCGATTAAGAACTCTCCCCTATAATATGTCATTCCCGAAAGAACAATAAGAGCGACCTTAATTTCAAAAGAAAAGAAGGATTTCTTTGGACTTAACAAATCACATACGAATATGAATTTGAATCCAAAAAAAAAAACTCAATTAAATTAACCACAAGAAAACCCATGATTAATTTAATCGGAAATATACAATCAAATTTACCACAAAAAGATGATTAATTTAATTGGTCATGCTCGACATAAGAGAACTTACAGAGCTACGACTAAGTTATTCATAAGGAATGATCAACTCAGTCGATTAAGCTCAAACATAAGAAACCTTACGAAACAACACAGTATATACATAAAATATGGATCAGGGAAGATCAATACTACGGAATACACAAGGATTCATTCTATTTTCCATCACTATTTGCACAATGACATACAATAGACATAATCCTTGTAAACAAAAGATTTTAACCTATCTTCCATCAATAAATGACATAATAGGATTAACTTTTGTATTGTCAAAAGTTCATTCATTCTTTTATCAATACATGCATATCGACATACGAAAGACTTAACTTTTGACAAGATATGGGACAATCATAGTTCACGGACGCAAACACACATATCCCTTAACAAATTGCAATATATAAAACCATAAAGATTAATACTGCAAAAATCATCTTCCAAACAATTTTAGAATTTAAACAAATAAACCTAAAAACATGAAGATGAAAACGTTGGACATAGCCATGAGTAATCACAATAATGGCTATTCCAAACTCTAGTTATTCTTCTAAACAAAACAAGGGAAAAGAAGATTTACTAGAAAAATAAAATCAAAGTTCATTGAGAACCTCATATCTTTCAATGAATCCATCAAAGAAGGTATCACTGATTTCCCTTATTCTCTTGACCGTAGACACACCATGTTCGTGAGTCAGAACACTAACTTTGCGATCAACAACCCGAGCAAGCTGTCTAGCCTTGACGCAGTCCATGATGAGCTTCTTTTGATTCTATATTAGAATATTTTGATTAACAAGGTTTCTGGCCTGACCATCTAAGATTTGGTTTATTTGCAGTTGAAGATTTGCAAACTCGACCTTTGAATCGTTCTGAAAACAAGTTAAATCCTTGACAGAATCATCAATCCAGGAGTTGTGATCCTTTATTTCAAGTATCTTCTTTAGGACCAGTTCTTGAATTGACTCATGTTCCTGATTGTCTTCCTCCATATCAAGATGTACAATCTCTTGAGATTTTGTTGAATTCTCCATATAAATTTTTTTGTTAGGGAAGGAGAAACACAATATAGAGTAAGTATATATGTGTTTGTAAACACGAGTCGGAAACTCTTGTTACAAAACCCTAAGAACTCACAAAAGGAAGACGCGAACGTTTGTGGACCGCCAGCACACAAAAAAAAAAAACACAAACAGAAAGAAATATACAACACACTTGAGCATTCCTCAATTATTGTCCTTGCACCTCTCAAGTTAGAAACAAGGAAAAGAATACCTGGAATCAGGTAGTAGAGTGAGATATAATCCCACTACGATTATTGAGAAAGCAGTTGTACATATCATCTGACAGCTTCTTTGTGATCTTTACCTTTCTTCGGTTGACATTCATTCCATAAGGGTAAGACACAGCTTGTTTAACATATCCGTCAGAAGGTTTTCTCTGAGGACTAAATCTAGGACCTCTTGAAATTGGTTTAAGAGGATCAGAATAGAGAGGGATCCATTTTCTAGACTTATATTTACCATACTCATTCATATAAGCACAGGGAATGTGTTCATTAGTGGCACAAGAATTTATACCATTGAGATGAGCTTGTTCCCTGTGATGATTTCTAGAGCAGAGATCATTTTTATATGGTTTCTGGTTTTCTATGGGCACGAGATTCACAACAGAAGTCGACAGACTATTTATTCCATTGATAGTAGAAAGAAGCAAATTATGAAGATTCGAGATTTGTTTCCTCCTGGCAAAACAATGAATATCATGGTGATTTTTTTTCCCACAGAAGGTACAAGTTCGTGGAAGAGAAACAAAAACTGGCACTTGTTTTAACTTCTTAGCCATATGAGAGGATTGTAAGTCACGAAAATCCTTCTTAAAACAACCTTTTTCAAGAGGACATTTCTTCATGTGTTGTAATTCATAAGACTTAGTTGGTACAGAAGAATTTCTCCTTAAGACAGAGTTTTCCTTTTCCAAGGATCTGCATTGTTCATGGGCTAGAACAAGATATGCACCTAGTTTCTCTTTTTCGACACAAAGTCTGTTTAGATCTGAAGAATGCGTCTCGATCAACCGATTTTCTCTAATAGAGTCTTCCTTGAAAATATCCTCAAGAACACTAATGTTTTAACGCTGTAGAGTAGTTTCTTGGAGAAGTTTTTCAATATTGTTAGAGAAGGACTCAATGATGTTATAGAGTTCACGTTCTCGATCAAGAGACTTTTCAAATTCATCAATAAGCTGAGCATGATCCTGAAAATCAATAGCCTCAGTGGAATTTTTTGAGATTCTGGTGAGCTCCGTTTCAGCTTTGTCCATAGTGTCACATGTCTCATGGGAGGGAGAGATGTCAACATCTTATGGAACAACCTTTCTACCTTAGTATTCGAAAGAATCAACTAAGGAGTAATCCTTTGAGGTATTTCCAAGACATTTGGTATAATTAAAAGCTTTAGGAGACATCTTGGTATGCGTAAATACTAGATAAGAGATTCTGTCCTCATACTTAGATTGCCACAAACAAAGACTAGTAAGGTCTTTAAACGTGTTTGCCTGCTCTGATACCAATTAAAAAAGCGGGGATATAAAAACTGCACCCAATATTTCGATTAACAATCTGTATGGACTAACTCCAATATACTTTAAAGACAATCAACTAGACTCAATCTTAATAAAGTATATCAAAGAATTCTAATATCTCTATTTCACAATGTAATCAGCAAATCAAACAGATAGAATTCCGTGAGCCTGATTATTATGTGAAATAACTTGAATGGTAACAAAGACCAATGTTCAAGTGTCAATCAATGTAAATCAACAACCAAAGGTTGGATATTCTAATTGATTGATCTTAACGTACAACTTGTGATATTTTAATTACATAAAAAAATATTATGCGGAAAATAAATAACACAGACACCAAAATTTCGTTAATGAGGAAACCACAAATGCAGAAAAACCCCGGGACCTAGTCTAGATTGAAAACACACTGTATTAAGCCGCTTAGACACTAGCCTACTACAAACTAACTTTGGTCTGGACTGTAGTTGAACCCCAATCAATCTCACACTGATCCAAGGTACAGTTGCGCTCCTTACGTCTCTGATCCCAGCAGGATACTACACACTTGATTCCCTTAGCTGATCTCACCCACAACTAAGAGTTGCTACGACCCAAAGTCGAAGAATTTAATAAACAAATCTGTATCACACAGAAAAATCTACGTGAATAAATAAATTTGTCTACCACAGAAATACCTACGAGTTTTGTTCCGTCTTTTGATAAATCAAGGTGAACAGGAACCAATTGAATACCCGGACTTATATTCCCGAAGAACAGCCTAGTATTATCAATCACCTCACAATAATCTTAATCGACGCAGCGAAAGAAGATATTGTGGAATCACAAACGATGATACAAAGATGTTTGTGACTACTTTTATATCTTGCCTATCGGGGATATTAATCTCAAGCCAATCATTACGATTGTACTCAACACGATAGAATCAGCAAGATCAGATCACACAACTACGAGAAAGTAGTATCGGTCTGGCTTCACAATCCCAATGAAGTCTTCAAGTCGTTAACCTATAGGGTTTCGAGAAGAAACCTAAGGTTAAAGGAGAATCGACTCTAGCTTATAAAACTAGTATCACACATGAGGTGTGGGGATTAGGTTTCCAAGTTTATAGAGTTCTCCCTTATATAGTCTTTCAAATCAGGGTTTGCAATCAATGTTAGCTTAGTAACAAAGCATTCAATATTCACCATTAGATGAAAACCTAATTAGATTCAAGCTAATATCTTTAAACCATTGGATCGAAAACTTAGCTTGTTACACACAAATGAAATGCACGATTTTAGGTTTGTGTAACCATACCCAAACATGTACATTTGTTGGTTCAACAATATTTAACTAAATGGTTAGCCATATGAGCACTTTCATATCAACCATATTCTTCTTCACCATAACTAGTTCAAATGACTCAAATGAACTAGTTATAGAGTTGTTCAATTGTATAAATCTTATAGAAGTTTACAAGATACAATTGAAGCAAAAACGATTTGATTCACTCGAATCGATTCATGAACTTTATAGCCACGGTTTGCAAATTGCATTCCTTAGTTAATATAAATATAAGTTCACAAAAAAATCGTCTTTAGATATAACCAACTCAAGTACGCGGACTTAAATTCCCGGAAGGAGTTCACAAACTTTAGCAGATATTCTCGAGATGAGAACCTCCGCCTATTCGCGGACTGAGTTCACAGCTCTTGTTCCGGTTTTCCTGATCAACAAGTACGCATACTTTGGTTCAAGGAATAAGGACTTACACATATATGTGTTGCCACATAATGCTTATATCCAACATTGGTTATATAATCTAAACTCTCATTTCAATCATTGAAACATTCTTAAAGGACGTTATATAGTTGTTATTCACAAACCATTTTACGTCAAAGCCATTTTCAAGGTGATTGAAACATAACATGACTTTCGTCACTAGGCAACAATGAACTTGGCTAAATCAAAATCTTACCAACACATATTTCGAGAAATAGATAGGCGTGATAAACTCGACTCGAAATAGCAAATGTGTATAATCAAAGTATATATATAACAAAACGACTTTTGTCTCAAGATAGGAGATAGAGTAGATAACCTTTTGAGTAATAGATAAGTTCAAGTCTCCACATAACTTTTAGTCGATGAAGTTCCACCAGTTCCTTGAGTATTTCTTCGTCTTGTATGATGATTTCCATGGAGTTCTTGATCTCAACTACACTTTCTATCCTAGTATGAGACTTAGCTATAGTAGACTAGAAATCAAGACTTATAGTTTTGATCACTAACATCGACAAACATGCTTGAGATAGCAACGCATGCGATTTCGAACGAGCAGTGATCTAACAAGTTCCACTAGTTCCTTGAGTAGTTCTTCGTCTTGTATGATGATCGCCATGGAGTTCTTGAGCCCAACTACACTTTATATCCTAGTCCGAGACTTAGCTAGACTATAAATCAAGACTTATAGTTTTGATCACTAACATTGCCTACAAACATGCTTGAGATAGCTTACTCCTAATCATCAGTTCGAGTAGTGCTCTAACAATCTTCCCCATTGTCAATTTTAGTGACAAAACTATCTGTACATATGGAATACAAAAATAAATAAATAAACTTTTGTAGCTCTATTCCACATGCCTAATCTTCAACATTACTCGCTATAGTAGACTATAAATCAAGACTTATAGTTTTGATCACTAACATTTACAAACATGCTTGAGATAGCAATGCATGCGAGTTCGACCGAGTAGTGCTCTAACAATCTTCCCCATTGTCAATTTTAGTGACAAAACTATCAATACATATGGAATACAAAATAAATAAATAAACTTTTGTAGCTCCTATTCCACATGCCTAATCTTCAACATTACTCGAAATCTTCGTCACTTCTAAGTACTCCAATGATCCCAAAGGTTGTAAGTTTAGCATCATCGTTGTTGAAAATACGTAGGTATAAAAATGAGAAAACAAGAATTCTCAATCATTGTTATACAGTGTCATAGAATTATTATACGACATCAAAGTTCAATTGTATCACAACTTCGACAACAATACTATGGTAATATGTATCACTCCCATTTAGTCAATACTCCATCTCACATGGAAACCACTTCCCCTTACATAATGATCCGAAAACCATATGTATTTGTAGTGTGAACTACATATTAATTCTCCCCTTTTTGTCAATAAAATTGGCAAAGGTATGAAAACGGGATCCTAATGAAATTTCCAAAGAGACATTTCATGACCAAAAGTAAGCACATATCAACTTATTTAGATGCAATCATATAGCCGAAGCTAAATGCTTTCATCAAGGAGTTTATAAAGATACAAGATAACCCCTATAATATTTCACAGCCGTACTCCCCACAAAGATTTGGCAATTAATCACAAGTTCAATTAAGAACTCTCCCCCATAATATGTCATTCCCAAAAGACTAACAAGAGTGACCTTAATTTCAAAAAGAAAAGAAGGATTTCTTTGGACATAACAAATCACATACGAGTATGAATTTGAATCCAAAAATATTCAATTAGATTAACCATAAGAGAACCCATAATTAATCTAATCGGAAATGCTCAACATAAGAAAACTTACGGAGCCTCACAATATATACATAAAATATGGATCAGGGAAGATCAATACTGCGGAATAACCAAGGATTCATTCTATTTTCCATCACTATTTGCACAATGACATATAATAGACATAATCCTTGTAAACAAAAGTTCATCCTATCTTCCATCAATAATGACATAATAGGCTTCAAACTTTTGTGATGTCAAAAGCTCATTCATTCTTTTATCAATACATGCATATCGACATATGAAAGACTTAACTTTTGACAAGGTATGGGACAATCATAGTTCACGGACGGAAACACACATATCCCATAACAAATTGCAATATAAAAAACCATAAAGATTAATACTGCAAAAAATCATCTTCCAAACAATTTTTTAGAATTTAAACAAATAAACCTAAAAACATGAAGATGAAAACGTTGGACATAGCTATGTGTAATCACAATAATGGATATTCCAAACTCTAGTTATTCTTCTAAACAAAAACAAAAGAAAAAAAGATTTACTAGACAAATAAACTCAATAAGCTAATAAACAAAAACATACTCCTATGCCAAAGCCGAACACGAACTGAAGTTAAATAGACGGTTCAGAATCCTCATGAGTCTTGAGGTCTTTGAGCTTGTGATCGACAACATCTACTGCATCTTTAGTAAAGATATCTTTATTGAGAAGGTATTTAAGTTTTGATTTTATGAGACCAAGGTCAGAAGTAACCTTTTCCAACTCAGTTCTTAACACATAAAGATTTTTCAAATTATCAACAAGCTGCAGTTTTTCTTCCTCAAAGTATTTAAGAAAATCATGAACCACTTCAGCAGAGACCATATCCCCTTTCTCAATATCCTCATGTGTGTAGGCATAGTAACATGAGGCATTGGGATGATCATCTTTAACAAGAGTTCTTTTCTTCCTCCCTTCAGACTCAAAACCAATACCTTTATCAAGAAAGCCTCTCGCAAAACCACCAGAACATGAAGATGAAGAGGATGGCATCCTTGACAAACCACAAAATAACCTATAGTATGTAAATGTGACTCAGGGGTTTGGTATTGAATGGTTTCTTAGGGAAGAATGTTTTTAGGGTTTTCAAACATTTGACTCGTAATGTTAACACGGGTACACGTACGAATACAACTTGACCCAGAAAAGATTTTAAAATAAAACTTTGCTACATGAAATTTTTGTACATGGCTCAGTAAATTTCATAACTTCAGAGAAGCATTTTAGAGCACAAATATAGCAGACAACATAGATGCAATAAGAATTGCATTAAAATAGAGAAGCGATACTAGACACAACAAATACTATTTAGGCAATATTGAATGCAGACACTAGTTTAGCTATAAATGATAAGAGGATATCTCAACTAAGCAGAACACAAAATTGCCATAGTATACCTGATTTTCCTCTTGCTCAACAGAATTTTTTATGAGCAAGTACTTATACCTTGTGATTAATTAGCACAAGTATGAGCTCTTAGCTCATTAAGAGGATTGTGTTTATGATCGAATCTCTTTTTCCTTTCGAATTTAGAAAGGGGTCCTTTTTGATGTAAGAAATTATCATAAAACTTATTGTCATCAAAATACGAGACATAGTTCGAATTCTTACCAGAAGATTTTTGTCTTGAGAGGATAGACAATCTGTTGATGGTTTCTTTGTAATCATTTCCTCCAGGTTATCATTAACATCATCACTTTTGCTCATTTCTCCTGGAATTTTGTTCTCACATACAGTCATATTACCTTCTGTGTTAACAGAAGACAAGACTTGATCTTTTCTTAAACGAGTTTTCTTAGGACGTCTGTTCTGCTTCTGAACATTTAAGGAACTCATTGAACTGAATTTCCTGGTAGCATACACAGAGTAAGTATGAAAACCAATTGGTTTAGACATACGAATGTCAGTTACACCTTTGAGAATTAAGTCTAAGGTGTGTTGAAGTCGAACAAGAGAATTTTTATTCAACTTAGAGTTTCTCTTTTGTTTAACAGAACCTTTCTCCTCACAAAAAAAAACATACTTTCTGATCATAAGAGTGATTTGAAAGTGTGGTCTTAACAGTCTCGTCAGGAGATTTCTTCCTTCTATGTGATGTGAAATTTCCTTGATCAGAGGAGATGCCTACCACATCTTTGATTGTAAGGAATTCTGCTTTCACTTCAGGAGCAAGAGCCTCTTCGGTCGTAGCAGAGGTACTTTGTCTATTATACTGCTTAGAGCATCCTTGAATAGAGAGTTTACTCAAGGGATGTTCAATTTCCAAAGCATCCTTTTTGAGGCTTGCCTCAAGAGACATACGTGAAGAATGATCATCAGTATTTTCTTTGAAATTGCAGTCTCTTACAACACCAAGAAGAACATTGACATGGTGTTTCAACCAATTAAATCTATCAGCTTGGATTCTAACAAGATTTAGAATCAATTCACTATCTTCAGCTGTTTCCCGTCCATTTATAGAGATAAACTCTTTTGAAGGGTAATCGGAATAATACATGTCAGAGTCTGTCTGTCTTGTTTGAACACAAGTTTCGTCTATATTTAAGATTGAGGAATCTTTCTCTTTAATAGAAATAGACGAGACAAAACTTTTATTTCTAGTGACGCGTTTATAAGAGATAGTAATCTTGTCCATAGAGTCATACTGCCACAAACACATACTTGTAAGGTCTTTAAACGTGTTTGCCTGCACTGATACCAATTGAAAAAGCGGGGGTACAATAACCACACCCAATATTTCGATTAGCAATCTGTATGGACTAACTCCAATATACTTTCAAGAGAATCAACTAGACTCAATCTTAATAAAGTATATCAAAGAATTATATTATCTCGATCTCTCGATTTAATTCTTGCTCAAGCAAATAGAAATCTGCGAGTCTAATTAAATACAAGAGAGATAACTTGGATGGTACCAAAGACCAATATCCAAGTGTAAATCAATGTAACTAAATAACCAAAGGTTGGATATTCTAATTGATTGAACTAACACACAACCTGTGATATTTCAATATATAACAAAATATAATGCGGAATAGAAATAACACAGACACCAGAAGTTTTGTTAACGAAGAAACCGCAAATGCTGAAAAACCCCGGGACCTATTCCAGATTGAACACACATTGTATTAAGCCCCTACAGACACTAGCCTACTACAAACTAACTTCGGTCTGGACTATAGTTGAACCCCAATCATCAATCTCACACTGATCCAAGGTACAGTTGCGCTCCTTACGCTCTGATCCTAGCAGGATACTACGCACTTGATTCCCTTAGATGATCTCACCCACAACTAAGAGTTGCTATAACCCAAAGTCGAAGACTTTAATAAACAAATCTGTATCACACAGAAAAGTATACAATAATAGATAAATCTGTCTCCCACAGAAATACCTACGAGTTTTGTTCCGTATTTTGATAAATCAAGGTGAACAGGAACCAATTGATAACCCAAACTTATATTCCCGAAGAACAGCCTAGTATTATCAATCACCTCACAATAATCTTAATCGACGCGGAGAAAGAAGATATTGTCGAATCACAAACGATGAGACGAATATGTTTGTGACTACTTTTATATCTTTCCTATCGGAGATATTAATCTCAAGGCAATCGTTACGATTGTACTCAATACGATAGAATCAGCAAGATCAGATCACACAACTATAAGAAAGTAGTATCGGTCTGGCTTCACAATCACAATGAAGTCTTCAAGTCGTTAACCTACGGGTCTCGAGAAGAAACCTAAGGTTAAAGGAGAATCGACTCTAGCTTATACAACTAGTATCACACATGAGGTGTGGGGATTAAGTTTCCCAGTTGCTAGAGTTCTCCCTTATATAGTCTTTCAAATCAGGGTTTGCAATCAATGTTAGCTTAGTAACAAAGCATTTGATTTTTTAAGTAAAATTATATTATCAGTTCAACAAATCTAGCGTATCTTAATCGTTGATTCTCAATGCCATATTAATCTCTAAATTCTCAATGCTAATGTCAAATGGTAACTTAGGGTTTAAATTGAATTTCCAAACATCCATGAGAGGTACAGTCATATCTATTTTTAACTCCAGTTCCTAACGGACAATGAAAACACTTTAATTAACAAGTAATGAATCGAAGAGGGGAAAAAAATCAGACGGAGTAATCGATTTTTAGTCCAAATGAGAAAGAAATTTTTCTAGTGAGTATTAAGAAATCACTCATTTAACAAATAATGTTCTACAATTAAGTTGGACATGAGCAAAGCATATGATAGAGTAGACTGGCAATTTCTGAGTCAAGCACTCTACAATTTTGGTATCAAGGATAGTATTCATAGTTTGATCATGAGTATCCACTACTACTTTTTCCATTCTCCTCAACGGCCAACCTGAAGGATTCTTCAATGGGAAAAAGGCATACGTCAAGGATGCCCTCTATCACCATATTTATTTATCATATGCTCTCAAACTTTATCTAATATCATTAACAGAATAGTGGATACAAGCTAAACAAATGTGCGCCTACTGTCATCCAAATTATGTTTGTTGGCGATGTAATGCTTTTTGGAAATGTGGACAGCAAACACCATATCTACCCAGTCTCCACTATTCTTCAGAATACTACAACGTTTACGGTCAGCTAGTAAACTATAGCAAATCCTCCATCCATTTCGGTAAAAAGGTTGATGACGAAGAAGTGAAGCCATCATTCTTTGAGTTGGGAGTCTGAGAATGACAAAGGACGAGAAATACTTGGGAGTGAAAATTATGCATCAAGGAAGCAGAATTTCCAGTTTTAACTTTCTTGAAGAAAAGTTTGAAAGTAAGCTTACTGGATGGAAAAGATTCTCCTTAATCCATGCCGGCAGAGTAATTTTGATCCAACAAGTTCTCGCCTTAATTCCGGTTTATTACATGTCTTGTGTCATCATCCCTAAATCATTTTTGAACAAACTAACACAAATTATCAGAGATTTTTGGTGGGGACATACGAAAGACAGACGGAAAATGCATTTTTTGAGATGGGAGTGGTTCAACATCCCAAAAGAGAAAGGAGGCTTGGGCATTCGTTCCTTATCAGACTTAAATGAGGCTCTAGTCGCTAAATTGGCATGAAGATTTTTAAACGACTCAACATCCTTGTGGAGCCGCATTTTGAGAACCAAATATATCAGAAACAAGTCCTTCTGGTCGTGTAGTAAACCACAAAAGTGCTCTACAACATGGGCCGCCATTTTATAAAGTAGAGGACATCTCAAGAGAGGATGTTTATGGTTGGTCGGCAATGGAAGGAGCATTAATATTCGAGATGACCGTGGATTCCAGTATTCAAGATCATACAATCCATGATGTCACGAGGTTCTAAGAAATCACAAAGTCAAATAACTTATTTCGCGGCCACAAATGGTTGGAACATGACCATTATTGAAAACATTTTTGATCAGTTTACCGCAACACAAATCAAGAATATAGACATTATTAAAGAAGACGAAGATAAACTGATTTGGAAACTGACTCCCCATGGAAATTCACGCCCCGAGTCATTCCAAAAGATGCTCATTGAATATGCATGAAAATCCTCAACCTTGGCCAAAATAATTTTCCATGGAAGAAGTTTTGGGCTGTTATCAACATAGCTCCAAATATCAAGCTATTCTTGTGGAGAGCACTTCACAGTGGCCTTGGTGTATTGAAAAGAATTGGAAAATTCATTGAAGGAGTTGAACCTATTTGCAGGTCGTGTAATGTTCATGAAGAAGATACGGACCATCTTCTTATTCATTGCAGTGTAGCTCAGATGGTGTGGTTTGCTTCACCACTTGTCCTAAGATTGCAGGATAATCAAGACATTAACCTTTCCCACCTGGTAGAACAATGGCTTACATGTCCATACAATGACTATATCTTCTCCATGGGAGCTTCTATCTGTTGGGCTCTATAGAAAGCGAGAAATAACTTAGTGTTCGAAAAAAAAAACTCCAGGTTCAGGAAATTCTCAAAATTGCCATGTATTGGTTCAATTTATACTTTGGGACTGAGGATTCCATAGAAACTGAAGGTACAACTCAACACAATGAAGTTGAAAACAACTCAGCTCAACACTGGACAGTTCCTCCAACAAATACTATCAAAATTAATGTTGATGCAGCCGTTAAAAATGGTTAGTATGCCTCTGCAGCTATTGCTAGGAACCATGATGGCATTTTTTGCGGGATGAGCACAAGATTGGGTGTCTCAAATACCCCAGTAGTGGCAAAAACAGATGGATTTACTTTAGTTGTTGATCTTGCTATCTGGCGCGACTTTGACCATGTGATTATTGAAGGAGATTGTCAAGTAGTGGTGAACATCCTCAATGGTGTAAATCGATCACCTCCATGGAGAATTTGGAGACTCATTGACAGCATTAAGTCCCTTGAAGGTTCTATCAACAGGGTGGAGTTCAATTTCGTCCCCAAAAGCGCGAACAATACGGTTCACTCTATTGCTGCTCATGCTTTATCCAATAATGTCCAAGCTCAATGGACACCAGATCAAATTCCCGGAGATCTCATATACAAATTTGGAATCATGACCATTTAATGGTTTGTTTTTTCTTTTCTGTTACCAAAAAAAAAAAAAATGTTCTAATAAGGCAATAGTCTCAAGTTTTATTTTTGATTACAGTCGTCAGTCGTTTTCATCCATAAATCCTGATACGCGATCCACCATTTTTTAGTTGATGATAACATATCTTGATTTTGATTCAGTAAAAAAACCTAAAAAATCCTTTCGCCAAAACATCACAAACATTAGATCCTCGGGATGTTAACGATTAAGAAGAACAAAATTTTGATTTGTTATGATTAGAGTTGATCACTTTCATACTTAGGAATAAATCTTCTCATGAAGATTTTTTTTTTTGAAACATCATTACTTAAAAGCCGACTAAGTGGGAAACAAAAATTTCCACCTAGCAAAGATGCGAACTAAGTTCGAGCATTTCCGTGGCATCATATGTCCCATAGAGAGCCCTCGAAAGGGGATCGTAGAAACATATTAGCCCTTTCGGGAATATCTTTCCTCACGGTTTATCGACTGTAAATATTACTTCTTAATATAGTAAAGTAATTAAGTAAGTTTTTAACAGAGAGTTTAGAAACGCATTTTCATTTGTATCCTCTCTCTTGGACTTGCATTAGTACTTGTCTTCTAACTTTTGTGTCTTCTACCATGATCGTGATTTCTTTCATCTTCCTTCGCCTTGCGTTCAACATTGCCGCTAGCATTCCTACTGACTGGGCATCTTTGAAGCTTCCTGTGTTGCAAAAGATTCCTGCAATATCTACAACTTCGTCATTTTCATTTGTTATTGTTACCATTGTTGCGGCCAGACTATCTGCACTGAAAATATTAGTATGGATATGAATCCTATTTTCTGGTTTTTTGATCCGTGTTTGTAGATTGGAACAAGAAGTGGAGATGGGATTTGAGAAGCCACTATGTTGTGCTTTACTAGACTTATTGTTTTTTCGGGGTTTGGTTGGACACCTTCAAAACATTGTTGGCAGCGTGCTTTCCAGATACACCAAAGAAATGTTTGCACACCATTCTTCGGGAAACTCTTCTCCTAGATGGTATTGCTGTTGATTGTGCTCAAACCAAGACAAGAACCAGTTCTCAGAAGTCCAATCTAAACCTGAGATGTTCCCTATATGGATCCCAATTCCGAACCAAACGGCTCTGCTTAAACTGCACTTAAGTAAAAGATGTTTTAAGGTTTCGTCGCCTCTCTTGCACATAGTGCAGAGAGGGGCTATATCTTTGATCTTATTATTTAAAGATTTATTTATAGGCGAGAATATTGTGGATCACTTTCCACATGAAGACTTTGATTCTTGGCGCAATTTTCAGTCCCCAAACTTTTCCCAAGTACCCGGGTTATTTTCTTCAATCTCCTGTTGAACTAGGAAGTTGTAAACCTTCCTGACTGAGATACCATTTCTTCTATTTGTTAACCAAACCAGCTGGTCCCTATCATCTAGATGGTCATCTAAGGTTATTTGTTTAACATTTTCAGCAACATTTGGGGGGAAAACCTGGTCTATGAAGTCCATATTCCAAACTTTTGAGGAATGGTTAATCAATTCACTAACCGAAGTCAGGGAATTTTGGATTTTGGGTTTGATATCCTCTTTTGTTATGGAATTTGGGTGGTTTAGAGGGATCCAGTTATGTTTCCATATCTGGATCGATTCCTCTCCAGACCGCATTTTCTTGAATGATTTTTAAGCCCTTCCAAATGCACTTCCACAGCCAAGAGCTGTTGGGACTAGGTTTGTTGGCAAGGAGAAGAAGAGGCGAGCCGTTTTTAAAATATTTCGATTTCATGATTTTACCCCATAAAGAGTCCTGATTGTGTATAAGGCGCCAGACCAGCTTGATGATCATAGCCATGTTAAACTCAAAGTAGTTTTTAAAACCCAACCCCCCCAAATCTTTGGGCAGACAAATTTTTGACCATTTCCTAGGGCACCATCTATGTGCCTTCCCAGTCTTATGCCCCCAAAAGAAAGCTCTATTCAGGGCATCCATTTTTTTGTGATGTTTTTTGGTATTACAAAACAAGTCATTTGATATGTGGCTAATGAATCAGCCACATGCTTTATCATAACCACTTTGCTTTGGGGTGAGATGCGACCCCTCCGGCCGCTGAGACTTGATTTTTAGTTTTTCAAATATAGGTTCAAAACATTGGATTTTTGATCTATGGGTAAACAGGGGAATCCCCAAATATTTATCTTCTAGTTTGATTCTACCCGCTTTCATTATCTCAATGATTTCCCTAGCTTCTTTGTTTCCCACACTTTTACCAAAGAAAATGCCCGACTTTTGATAATTTATCAACTGGCCAGACCCTTTGCTGAATGATTCCAAGATGGATATCAAATTTTTACATTCTTTTTTGGTTGCCCTAGCGAAAATAAGACAATCATCTGCGAAGAGGAGATGGGAGATGGAAGGAGCTCTAGTATCCACTTTAACTCCATGGATTTTCCCATCATCTTCCGCCTTTTTAATCACCCTAGAGATCCCTTCCATAAACAGAATGAATAGGTATGGGGATAAAGGATCCCCCTACCTCAGACCCCTGGATGGTTTGAAGAAAGGTGTTGGCGAGCCATTAATAAGAACCGCCGCAGTCGTGGTTCCTATGCATTGAGCTATTAATTCACACCAACGGTCACCAAAACCAAGCCTCTTAAGGGTCTGGAGTAAGAATTCCCATTCTATTATGTCAAAAGCCTTTGACATGTCTATTTTTAAACCCATGTATCCTATTTTCCTTCTTTCCTACTTCTTAAACAGTGAATTATCTCATGAGCAATGATGACATTGTCCGATATTTGTCTCACGAGGACGAAAGCCGATGGCGGCAGGGAGAGATTAGATTGTCTATGAGAGGTTTTAATCTATTTGCTAAGATTTTTGAGATTATTTTATAGACAGTGTTGCACAGAGAAGTGGGTCTTAAGTCTCCCGGGGAAGTAGGGAACTTGATTTTAGGAATTAGGGTTATGAAAGTGGCATTGAGTTCTTTTAGAAGGGACCTAGCTTGGAAGAAGTCAGATATGGTTGATATGATGATCATGTTTTACCATTCCAATTTTTTTGGAAAAGATTGTGGGGAAGCCATCGGGCCGGTGCCTTGTTTGGATGCATTCCAAAAAAAACAAATTTGATCTCCTCCTCGAGTTGGTGGGCAAACCAACTTGGAGTTATCTTCCTCGAGAGGCGATTAAAGGAACCCGAGTCAAGGATATGAGATGGTATTTGCGTTCGAGGTAGCCATCTTAGAGAAATGGGAAAACAACACATTTGAAATTTGTTTTCTATCTTTGCACAAAACATCATTTTTATCCTTCATGATGTCGATTCTTAGTCTTCTATAATTTTGTTTGGCGGGCGAATGGAAAAAACTAGTGTTATGGTCTCCTAGGTCCGATGAAGTTTTCAAGTGGCTTTTAGTTTCCATATGGCTTCTTCAAAGTTACACCATTTTTCCGTTCCGAGTTTAGCTCAATTAATATGGTCGAATTCTCGGTAATTTTACGTATTTTTAGCAAATTATATCTCTTTAGTTGTTGTTCTAATATGGTGTTGAATATTACCAAAATAATCACGATTCCGAGTTTAATGAATTTTTTAACATTTTTTAGTTTGTCGACCAAACCAAAAGCCGAGTTTCCCTTTATTTCAATATTCCAAGCTTTCTCAATAACATCAAAAATGTAGGATCATCTAGGAAGAAACCAAAAAAAATTGAAAGGTTTAGCACCATCTTTCCAAACCGGAAAGTTTTTAAAAGGATAGGACTATGATCGGAGGCTATAGGAGGAAGGTGGTGAAGGACCGCAGATGGGAAAGAGTCTAACCACTTATCGTTAGCTAGGGCCCTATCAATCCTTGCTTCAATGAAGTCTCTACCTATTCTTTTGTTAGACCAAGTAAAGGGATGACCTGCAAATCCTAGATCAATTAGGTGAGCTGAATTTATCAGGTTATTGAAGAAAAAGCTTTCATTTTGATTAATTGGCCCCCTCCCCATTTTTCCTCACTGCAAAGGACGAAGTTTAGGTCTCCTATTACTATCCAGGGGATATTAACAGATTTCGCCATTTCTTGAAAGTAATCCCAAGATTTGGTCTTGTTTTTCATGTGGGGGCTACCATAGACGCAAGATAAGATCCATTGCAAAGAAGTTGCAACTTCAAAAAACCATGACGTCTATTTGATTATCACTAACCCTTAGTATGTCAACATTGATGTTGGCATTCCAAGCAAGGAGCAGGCCACCAGCTGTTCCTATAACACATTTAGGGTCAACAACCACCGCGTCTGAGAAACCAAGGTTTTTTATAATTTGTTTAACTTTGTGATTTTCTTGTTTAGTCTCTGAAATAAACATGATGTCTGGCTGATATTCTTTAACGAGGTTGGAGAGGTGATTTTTTGTGAAAGGTTTTCCTAGTCCATGAGCATTCCAGGATATAATGTTCATCGACATGGTGATGTAGGGATCGAAGCAAATGACAGAAAAACGGGCCAAACCCAGAACTTGCTAAAGAAACAACACTTCTAAATTCGATAAGAGTACTCAATCTTCCCCCAAGATTCTCTTGAACATTGCAGAGAGGTGTAAAAATGACAACTAATTTAGTATCACCTACCAGCAACCGCTCCTCCAACTTATTCAAGATCTTAGAATAAAATCCTGAGTCTTCAAAAGTTCTCAAAGTATAGTTCCAGTAACTAGGTCTATTTACAGAGGTTCTATGTTCTTCACAGAAAGCAATTCCAAGATGATAAAGATAATCTATTAACCCATTCCTATGTCGAGAGATTAAGTAAGACCAATCTAAGCTATTTGTGGTAATCAATTTGGTGACATAAAGGAGTGATTTATAGAAATGTAAATTCGAATTGATGTGAGTGATTTTGTGTACCTGGTTGTCCCTTGCCGGTTCGCCATTTCCATCACCATTTGTTGCCTCCCTCTGTTGTTCCACTCTTTCATTGTTCCCAGCTTCAATTTCATCACCATATCTTTCATCAGCTTTTTGGGCATCTCTTACTGGCACAATAATTCTCTCGACGATGGGAGATTGAAGGGGTTGGCGGAGATGTAGAGGGTGTTATGTCCATGGGATGATATTGAAAGGGGCTGAGATGGTTAATGGAGGAACAAATGTTTGTTTTGAGCTCTAAGGGGTTCCTTCAAAGGTGGAGATTGCACTATTTCCATCTAGGATCTTGGTTTTGAATGAAAAATCGGGGTTGGATGTTGAGGCTTTCGGGTTTCCATTTTTCTCTCAATTTTCAAAATATTGATGAGGGGGTACCAAGTAATCTTGTTCCAAATTGGTTGCTTGCTCGATTATCTTTTGTAGCCTTCTTCTTTCCTAATGGTTCCGATTAGCTATTATAGATTTGTTTTGAACATCATCGCTTCGGTCGGCCTTTCTTGCCTTTGCGTATTTGCCTTTAGTCGTTCTTCCTTTTGCCACGATTTTGTTGGATTATCAATCGATTAATCACTACCCCTTTTGAATTGATTAATGAGACTTGGTTTGTGATCTCCTAAAAGCAATAACGGGTGATTTATTTAGATCCATTCCTTGCCCTAGAAGCTCTTCATTCCTCAATAATTGAAGTAGTTTTCCTTTGTTGAGTTTTAATTTAATTCCACCTGGGAGAGGAAGAAGAGAAGTGGCTTCCTTTCCTAGATTGATTTCATTTACAGATTTTTTTGCTCCTTTCAATTTCTTCCTTTGGATTTTTGCTTCAACATAAACCTCCTCCGGAGTCATTACAATTTTCCCCTTTTGATTTACTTCTTCATTGAACTGAATCGTTGCTCTTCTCTTAAAGATGGGGGATCTGTTAAAGGCACTCTGTTTGGTGGACCACTCTGAAGAGCAATCAACATTTGATTTGAATCCTGATAGTCAAAGCTTTCATCGGCACGTGAAGCAGCAGTATGTGCAGTGGTCCATACTTGATTTTGTTCCTGTGGTGGACCATGAACATACTGGAAGGAGCCTGATAATGTTTCACTTTCTTCAGGTGTAAAGTCCCACCTTTGGATCTTACTTATCATTGTTTCGTTGGTCTCCGTCCATAGTCTTTTAGAAGAATGAGAACTTGACAATGAGACCAAACTGTCTGTTGAGCTTTTAATTGTTCCAAACATTTTCGCATCTGTTATTTTCATATTAAAACAAGGTGGAATAGCAGGAGCTTCCAAGTTTTGTGGTGCTACGAAATGTGTATCAATTAAATCTTCCGTGTTATAAACCTTTTGAGCAGCATATTGTGATTTCATTGAGACATGAGATAAGGATTCTAGTTAAGAGAGCTGATCGTTAACAAACATCAATTCTTCTTCATATAGAGGAAGTTGTTCTTGTTGTTCCGGCTCTGGCTCATGAAGAACATGTGAGAAAAAATCAGGTTGAGGTACTGAGCACCGGGCTTTTGGGATGATTTATGATTCGACAAATTTTTACGGAAGGACTTTGGGAGTGGGTCATAGTATAACATGATATCTAAGAAGTCCGCTTCTTCTAGATATAATCTAAAGGTTGGGGGAAGCCTCCTATTTAAGTCCATCTGTACTAGACATCGAACAAATGGTCGTGCATTGTTATAGTCCTGGGGAAGTTCTTGCAAGATGAAAACTCCAATATCGTTTGCGATCATCTCTGGTATGCCTTATCCGAAGAATTCCATCGGTAGGTTTAGATAACTAACCCACATATTGACAAGGTTGGTGATAATGAGAGATGGAGGAATAGCGAACTGATAAGCTTTCACCACCAGAAGCCATGCATCGTACTTCGTGGGAGAGTATCTTATCGCCCTTTGGGCATCAGCAGAAGTTTGTAATTCCAAAGTGAATTTGTTATTTTCCGTTGAACCACTAACCAGAGTAGCGATTGGTTGATAAGATAAGACCTAAAGGAACTGTAATATTTCCATCATTTTTTGTATGTTGAGCTTGAACGGGCAAAATATTCTAGCTACCACCATACATTCAGTTTTCATACGGCATCTTGAGCTTTTTTCTCTTTGAAGAACTAGAAATGGCGAGATAGTAAGTTATGTATTCATCCTGTCTACTATTTCCGTTTCAGCAAGCACTTCTGATGGATTGGAGGAGTAGTTAGACATGTTGTAAAGCACCGGAGTATGGTTGGTAGAAAATGAAAGCTTGAACAGTTTGAACAACTTGGCACAAATTCTAGCCATGAGTTCATACAGGTATAATCCTATTAACCACCTTTTTATTTTTAGGGCAGATAGAACTGCAGTAAATTCAGTGGTTAGGGGATTTAATGAGGTATGTGATAAGGTATTGTAGGACATGATGGCCAAAAGGATGAGGGAATGGCGGGGGAAAAGGAGGATAGCACAGAGAATTAACAATAACTTGACAAATCACAGCAGACAAGGTCTGACCAGGGCAGATAGCTCGAAATGGAGATATTAGTAAGTGAGTTTAGAAAAGGCCACAATAGGGGAAAGGGTTTAGGATAAGAGAAGGATAAGGTGGTGTAGAGGATCGAGAGAATGGGTGCCAATAGAGAGTACCTGAAAACCCACCAGAGAGATATTCATAAATACCGGGAATGAAAACAGAGAGAGCTTACCTGAGGTAATCGGAAATAGCTACCGAGAAGAAGGGAGAAACCAGAGAAGGTCTTCAGTTCATGGATAATCCGAAGGAATAAAGGGTTTAGAAAGGGAAAAAACTTAACTGAAGTAAAGGTTTTGGAAAAAAGATGATTACGTCACTATAACAATGTCAGAGCGATTCCACAATAAAAGTTAGCGGCAGATACCTTTATTATATATTGAAGAATAGTGTACAAAATTAAGCAAGTCTCATGAAGAATGATTCATTAATTAAGTGTAACATACCCAAAGAACCAACGAGATTTGTAGATATTGGAAACCGATCAAAAATGACCTACACCGTTTTTCTAATTCCGCCCTATTAACTTATGGTATACATTTCATGACCCCGGAAGTCGGCTTTCCCCCTTATGTATTATCTTTCCCTATAACAAAAATCATTGTTATCGACAAAAGTTACGAAACACTTTGTTGGAAGTAAATAGGGAACCATCAAGGGTTAATTCAACAAGCCAAGAGACTCGACGACTAAAAAATGGAGGTCAGCGGATCGAGTCACCGCTCAACAATTTGGAGATCTCATGAAATACTCTTATGTAAATTTAAGTTTAAGTTCTTAATGTATGTTCTTTCTATTAAAAAAAATAATAAGTGAATAGGGATGAATTACGTCTAAATACATTGATGGATGAGAGTGAGACCTCAATTTTATGTTTGTTTCCGGAGTTCCTTGAATCAAAATATAATTATCTCAAAATCATTATGCTTTGAAAGACTTGATGATACCGAACCACCTTATGGTATATGCTCTGATACCATACTGTTTTCCAAGCCTTTTCCAAACTGCTATAATGGTTGGAAAAGGCTTGGGAAGGTTCAACAACCACCTAAGGTCCTCCATTTTATTTGGAGGATCATGGAATAACTGTTTGTCTGCTAGGGATAAACTTTCTAAGGTAGTTAATAACATTGACACTAGTTGTCTTTGTGTAAAACTACTGAAGAGAGTTGTCAATATCTCCTAATTGACTGTCCTGTTTCTCAAAGAATATGGTTTGCTCTTGACCATAATTTGGTGGGTATTGATTCAACTGTTGATATTTATACTTGGTTATTTGATATGTTCAATGCTAATAATTTTTGGGATTAGGCCATGCAGATAAAGATTATATATGTTTGTTATGTGTTGTGGTGGATATGGAAGCGAGAGATATTTTATTGTGTTTGATATTAAGCAATTTAATCCTATTGGTTTCATTACTACAGTCAAGGATTTTATATATGAATGAGAAAAATCTATATTACCTCTAACAAGTACACATGCAGAGAGTGAGAGTGCTAAGTGGAAATCACTAACACTCTTTATACTTGGTTATTTGATATGTTCTTTTCTAATAGTTTTTGGAATCGGGCCATGCAGGTGAAGATTAGATATGTTTGTTGTGTATTGTGGTTGATGTGGAAGCGAGAGATATTTTTCATTAATACAATCAAGGATTTTATATATTAATGTGAAGAATCTATATTACCTCCAACAAGTACACATGAAGGGAGCGAGAGTGCTAAGTGGAAACCACTAACAACACAAGCAACCAAACTGAATTTTGATGTTTTTTTATAAACCAATCTTACCAGCAGGATTTGATCTAGAATCCTGGACAATAGAGCATATTCTTTTATGTAATTTCAAGGTGGACTTTTCATATGCTTACATGAATTCCTAATAAGAGTTTTATCTAATTTTGGATAGTGTTTGCTTGGATATCAAACTGACCTTTGCTTGATTACAAAGCTATCTATAACCTTGAAAATCGATGAATATAGAGACTCTTGCGTCCTAGTTGCCAAGTTAGAGTCGTCCTCTATAACCTAGGTTCTTCACAAAATAGTATTCTAGGTTACGACTTCTTAGATTTTCTATTTAGGGATCACTGAAACCCGATCAGATTATCTTTTACCTGATAGTTCTTGTATCAGGATTTAGTTCTACTGGTTATTGAAGTTCATGGACTTTAGATCAAGAACCAGATAGATATAAATCACAAAGTTCTCTTCATCCCAGACTTTGTGAGTCCTCAAGATAAATATCTAAACTCTTTTTTAATTTATTTGGATTGTTAATCTAGGCTTCTGCTAACAAAGTGTAAGTTTTCCGGATTCATTAGGTTTGTCGGACTTTGTCTACTGGAAACAATTTTCCAAACTTAGATTGAAACATATCAAAAGGAAAATGAAACTGGTTTGTCTGTTAGAGGCAAATATGTATCAAAAGTCTTTACTGTGGAGGAAGAAATTCTTAGTCTGACATCAGCTAAGGGAATCAAGTGTGAATCTTGCGAGGTTCAAGAAACGCATGGAATACCACAGCAGCTAAATTGGTGATGATAATCAATCTTGAATCTCTTGATGATTAGTAAATCACTTTATAATGATACATCAGGAAATAAAATAATAAAAACAACATAACTAAGATCTGATGGCCATGATCTTGATATTAATAATCATAATGATTGATTAATATGTAAATTGATCTTATATAACAAACTTTTTCAGAGAAAAAAAGATCACTCCCATCTTTGGACTTCATTTTCAAACTTATAGGTAGCTCTCTAACCCTTATTTTCCTCTCTCTAACATATCTTTATTTTTTTATCTAATTTTATGACGTCTAATTACAAAAAAAATATTACAAATCAAATGATTGGAATTAGGGACTACCACAACCTTAATTAAAAAGAGTAACACTTTTTAACAAATCACTTTTCCCCTTTCTTGTTGAATTTTACTCAATCATTTAATTTACAAAGAACATCATTATGTTAACGATGACAACAATTAGTTTGAGAGTGAAATAACAAGTAATAAATAGAACAACAGAGGAGATTTACATCTCCTCTCTTCTCTTATCCGCTAAGATCCGAAGAAAGCAGAGGTAAAGTTTTACTTCATTAACACTGTTTCTAATTTGTATCTACCTTACCCTAAGGTTAATCGAAATTTTTATCTAGTGTTCATATAATTAATCAAGAAAAACTTATGTAATTTTGATGTCTCCCTCTGTTATATGATCAATAAAATGACATTAAAGTTTCATTCATACTTATTTCTTTCTCATTTTTTAATTCGATTTTGATGTAACTATTTGTTATTATTGGGTCTTGGGATTTCGACTATCCGATCTTTCACTTGGTGATGATACTCAATTTGAAGTTCTTGATGATTAGTAAATCACTATAGAAATGATAAATCCATATATATAAAAGGTGATGCCAATAATAGAGAGGGTGATGCCAATATATGTGAAAGAATAGACAGAGCTTTGACATCTTTTCCATGGACACAGAATTTTCCTGACACAAAGATAAGTCATCTTCGTAGAGTTGGCTCTGATCATACCCTGCTCCTTTTAGATTCAAACCCTGAGAAATACAAGGCTCATAAACCATTTAGATGTCTTAGGTCGTGGCTATCCCACCCAACGCTACATTCGGTAGTAAAAGCAGCCTGGGACCTACACTCTAATTCCTTAACAAACAACAACCTTGCATCAAACTTCAACTTCATCTTCGGATCTTGGTCACTGGAATTCCGAAATTTTTGGTAACATTCATAAAAATATCAAGAATTTAAATGATAAAATCGATAGCATTCATAGATCTGGAAACATTTTCAATGACATAGAAAAGTTGAAAAACCTTCAAGCAGAACTAGGAAAGTGGTACGAAATTAAAAATGATTTCTATCACCAACTCTCTAGAGATAAATTTTTCAAAGAATATGACCAAAACAAAGAATACTTCCATGCAACTTGCTTCTCATAGAAAAAGAATAAATTCCATCAATTCTCTTAGAGAACCTTTCTCTCGTCTTTGGCTATACGATAGGGATCAAATTAACTCTCTCTTAGTAAATCATTTTACCCAAATTGGTACCTCCCAGAATAGCAATCACAGCTTGATCTATCCACCATCATTGATCCCTGTATAAATGAACAAGAAAATCATACCCTTATTCAAATCCCCACTAAAGAGGAAATCGCCATTCCTATCTAATATGAACTAATGGGAGCCCGGTCCTCGATGGATACCAACCGGAGTTTCTTCAAAAGCCAATCAAATAATTGGGCCTAACATTATTAGTACAATTTAGGATTTTTTTCATTCTCAGTACTCTCATCTGATCTCAATTATTCCTTTATCACCCTCATTCCGAAACTATCCACCTCAAACTCCGAGTGATTTCAGGCCCATTGGCCTGCCAGCAATACGGTCTAAAATTAATCTTTAAAATCCCGGCGAATGTGATTGAAACCCATCCTCAAAAAATTAATTTCCCCAAATCAATCTGCCTTTCTGCTGGGGAGACAAATCACAGATAACATCATAATAGCTCATGAACTTATCCACTCTATGAAAAAACTCAAACAAGAAAAGGTCACCTAGCACTTAAATTAGATATCTCTAAGGCTTTCTTACGCCAGTGGAGTGGTCCTTTATTACAAAATCCCTCTTGAGTTTTGGGTTTAAGGAAAAATGGATTAACTTCATATGGCGGTGCATATCTACAACATCCTTTTCTATTCTCCTTAATGGCTCCCCCTGGTCCAAAATTCAATACATCGATAGGTTTAAGACAAGGGGAGACCCTTCCCCCTTACCTCTTCCTCATATGCATGGAAATATTATCCAGACTACTTGACAAAGCGATAGTGGATAGGAAAATCTCTGGTCTCAAAATCAACAAAATGCCCCAAACATCTCCCATCTTTTCTTCGCAGAGACATCGCCTTTCTCTTCAAGAGAGCGGATTTAGGAGAGGCAAAAAATTTGTTAGACATCTTATCCTTATTTGGAGATATCACAGGTCAAATGATTAACCTGCAAAAATCCATTGTCTATTTTAGTCATCGATTATACCCCAAACACGGGAAAATTATAGCGAAAATTCTAATAGTCCCATTGATGAATAAAAATGACAAATACCTCGGTACTCCACTGTTTTTCGACAAAAATAGAAACGAAAACTTTGATCCGCTTCTCCAAAAATATTATTCTACTCTGCAAGGCTAGAAATCGAAACTCCTTTCCCAAGCAGGAAGGACCGTCTTAATAAAATCCATTCTACAAGATTTTCCAACCTATCAAATGCAAGTGATTGTCTGATGCGTGTCGTAAAGCGCAACAAATTAATTAAGATATTTCCACTAATTAACTAGTAATATAATGGTAGTAAGAGATCGTTCCCCACAGAGAGCTGTGTAATTGATATGTTATTTGAATGCGCAAAAGTAAAGTAAAAATGGGGGATTGGTTTGATGAAAGTAAAATAAAAATATAATAAGAAAGCAAGGATGCTTAAGGAATCATTCGCCGCCACTGAACAGTTACTTGATTAAAATACTTGTTTATTCCTTGTTAAATTTCTGTTGTCACCAACCGTAGAATAGCAATAAGCTCTGCTATCCCTGAATTCTTGTTGTCATTGGATACGGAAGTGCTCGACTACCGAGATTCTATCCATCGGAGCCACCCGGAATAAGTCTCAAGGTGTAACCCAGTCGGATGCTTTACGTTTTGTGAATTAGGTTGATCGTAGCATCAGACTCATAAGCTCGGTCTGCTTACTAGTGTCATCTCTATACACAATTACTTAACAGTATCCCTCTGTCAGCTTTTGCAATGTACTACCTGTGTAAGGAATTGAGTGACAATTACACGTATCACCAACCCCAATACTAGTAGAAGAATTATTAATGGGTATATTCTAATGGCCGATTGCATAACCCAATAATAATCTTAGACACTAAAAATAATAGAGACAATCGACAAGAAAATTAAACTACAAATAAACTTGTGAAAAGAATTAAAGTTCCATTACTCAGGACTTTGAAATCATCCTTAATCAAAGAAGTAATTAGCTAGACATATTACAAAAGACAAGAAGAAAATCGATTGGTTTCCCCCTAAAGGGGTAAACCCTAAAATATTAAATAAAAACCTTTCTATCTCTCTTTGTATTTTTTTCTCCCTGAAAAGTTGTATTTTCAACTTTAGTTTGGCTGCTTTATATAGGCATTAGTGAGCCGGGTACGATCCACAAAAGTCGTAGTTGATAAACATACAAAGTCGGCCCAGAAGAATCTGTTGTTTGAGAAATAAAGTGATGTAGATCTTATGTGAAAGGAAGCATTCTAACACAGTACTCCTGACCTGTAATTGTCTATGGATTTCAGCGGACCCCAGGGGCACCAGTGTGTCTGCTTTTAAGGTTGAGTGTACATCAACTTAATATACTATAGGCCGCACCGGATCTGTTTCTTTCATGCGTGTTTTTTCTCTATTGCCGCATATGAAACATTTCATTCTAATCTTGAAATCTTGTATCCATATTTGTGATCACCTCCGTATCTTCTCGGCGATTTCTCGGTCAAGAGACTCAGCCCAACTTCATCTGATTCCAGCAGAGTCGTACCCATCAACAACAGCACATTCGTTGATGTTTTCTCGACAGAAAAACTCTGCCTGAGACTGATAGACACATTTTTGTGTCTGAATTGTCCTCAGTGTCTCTATTGTTAGTCTCGATTTTTGTACTAATTTTGGTGTTTTTATGTTTGTTTAGGTGTTATTGGAGAATCACACTTGTGTGGAAAAAGTTGCTCAAAAAGTGTTATTTGGACCCCCGGAGAAAATTAATAAAGGCACGCTCAATTTGGATAAGGGGCACTGCCATTCGCACCCCCGTCTGTTAGGGGGAGGTCATCCCTACCATGTCAAAAATCCAGTTTTGGCGGGAAAAAAAACTAACAGGCTATGGCAGATTCTGGGTTGGATTTTTCGGGCGTGTTAAGAAGGAGATTCAATGGTGATATTCATTGGGATGACTTGTTAGAGCATCACAGGCATGGTATAGTCGATATTTCCGGTTAGAATTGGCTGCATCGTGGGATTGAAGAAGACATAGAGCATGTGCACGAGAGAAGTTATTCACGGGATTACAGCATGGATACGTGTGGATAGATGTTGGCCGCTGCAGAAGCGTGAATAAATTAAATAAGGAAGATTCAGGACTATCAAGCACTATTGACATAGTGGGAAGTTAATTCAGGGAAGAAATCTCGTGGCGGCAAGAAAAAATATTTTCCGAGTAAATGAAAATTTTCGGGAGTAATGAGGGGATATTCTTGGCATTGTCGAGTATATAAAGGTTGTTTGGGTGCCATAGAGTGGATACGGAGTGATTGGGGAGAGTTTAGAGCAACCACATAGGAGATTGATCGAGTTGCAGAGGACACACTTCTGCTGCTGCTGTGAAGAACACGAAGAACAAAAGTCTCCCAGAGGCAGTCGTTCATTGCTGAAGAACATAAGACGCACAAGGAGCAGTCGTATTTCCTACAGTGACAACGACGGTGATTAGAGGTCGTATTTCTACAGTGACACATATTTGTTATCGTTCTTTGTAACAGTTCGGTTTGTAACAAAAATAATTGTTACAAACCCGATTTTTCATTATTTCTCCCTTATTCATCATTTGTAAACCATTTTTGAGCATAAATAAATTCTTTGAGAGGGTTTTCAACATGATGGCAGCTAAAATACCCAGTGGCGAAAAAGCTGGAAACTATTCACTCATGCTTGATTGGTAATTTCTTTAATTATTTATTTTATTTAATTCACTAGGATCAACATAAAGATAAAATTGGTTTTCTTAATTAGTTGTGAATCAATTCGACGTGTTATGCTTAGAATCAATTCTTTGATAATTCATGCTTAGGGATTACAATTTAATGTTTGGACACCATATAGATTAATAGTGAATTAATGTGAAAAAGAGCTTAACAATAATTCTTGAAATATCATTATAAACCAATCAATTAGGAGGAATAGTGGAATCCGGAGCCTTGGTCTATTTTTAAATCTTGAAATCACTTTTTATATTAAGTTTTGTTTGTTTTTAAGTTTTATAAGTCTAAAATCTTTTGCTTTCACAAGTCTCAACGAACCTTTTTACTACAACTCAATTGAAAATCTAACAGAGACCAAACCACTCAAGCTTGTATCATCCACCAAACCTACATTTTAATAAAAGACTTTCCCCCTCACTCCTCGCTGAATTTTATTCTATAGAGTAAGCAATAATATTTTCGTATAAATATAAGTAAATCATCGTATAGAGTAAGTTTTCTTATACATATTCGTAATTAAATTCATTGATCATATAAGATGATAATATTCTCCTACAAATTATGTAGTAAATCTTCATTTGTCGGATACAATAAGAAGTATCCGCCATCATGACTACCATTGTTGTTACAACTCCAAGACCTGTCGTTTCTATTCAACATATAGTGTTGGTTAATGGGAAATTCTGTGAACTAACTATGATGATCAAATGTCTTAATTTTTTTTTTCTTAAAACCCTTCTGTTAGAGCACTGCTCGGTCGAACTCGCAAGTGTTTCTATCTCAAGCTTGTTTGCCAAGTTTAGGTGTCAAAACTATAAGTCTTGATTTCTAGGCTACTTATAGATGTGTCTCAGATTAGGATAGAATTTGTAGTTGAGCTTTAGACTTCCCGACGTTCATCGATTGAAGACGAATATCTCTGTGGAGAGCTTGGAGGAACTTCATCAACAAAAGGTATGTGGATACTTAAACTCTTCTATCACTCATGAGTATATTCTATTCTATCTACTATTGAGACTAAGTCGTATAGTTATATAGATTTTTATATTATACACATTTGATATTTCGAGCTGAGTTTAACTCGCTTATATCTTTCTCGAAATATGTGTTGGAAAGATTTTGCTTTATCTACGTTCATCATTATTCTTGACGAGTTTAGTTGGAAACAATTTATTTGTTGGAAACTAAATAATGAGTCAAAAGAGGATCATGTGAAAATCACCTTGAAACATCTTACATGATTTGTGTCAGACAGTCATTTGATGTAGACTCGGAATGTTTCGTATTGATCATTCGATCACTTGAAAATTACATATAATCTAATAGTTTGTGTGAGACATCTATTGTCGTCTTCTAAGGATGTTTTAATGATTCCAATGAGAGTTTAGAACAATTAACTATTGTCTGGATATAACATAGTATGCATACCAGTATGCAAACTATTGTAAGAATGATTCAGGTCCGGGAACCAAGTATGCATACCTGTATGCGAATAGTTTTAACTGTCAAAGTCTGGGATCCAAGTTTTCATACCCGTATGCGAACAGTTTTAACTGTCAAATTCTGGGAACCAAGTTTGCATGCGCATTTGCGACATGTTTCACCTAAATTCGGCCCGGAAAGACAGTATGCGCACCCGTTTGCGAACTGTTGTACATGACCAAAGTCCGGACCTTAAGTTTGCATACTTGTTTGAAAACTAAGTTGGTTTAAGTTCTAAAATCGGTTAAATATGATTTCATACTCATGAAAAAATACATTTATATATTAAGGAATGCAATCTTTGCAAACCATGGCTAAATGTTCATGAATTGATTCTTTTGAATCAAATCCTATTTTGCTTCAATTGTGTCTTGTATACTTCTATGAGAATATAAACAATTGAAAATCTTGACAACTCAGTCTCGCTGATCACAAGACAGTTTAAAGATCTTCTTTTGAAGAGAAGTAAACGGTTCATTAAAGATAAACCCAGATCATCAGTCAAACCTCATGACCGCGCCCCTCCTAAAACAGGGGACACGTCGATACTAATGATGAGGATATGCCACAGTGCTTCAAGTGTAAAGGTTTTTGTCATTTTGCTAATGAGTGTCTAAATCGTAGAAAATACACTGGTGATGGTTATTTTCAATGATGTTGTGGTAAGATGATTCGTTGAGACTTGTGAAAGCAATATTTTTAGACTTAATGAAAATTAAAAATAAACAAAATTTAATTTAAAATTTGATTTCAAGATATTAAAAATAGACGAAGGCTCCGGATTCCACTATTCTTTCTAGTTGATTGGTTTATAATGATATTTCAAGAATTATTATTAAGCTCTTTTCTCATTAATCCACTATTAATCTATAAGTTATCCAAATGTTAAATTGTAATCCTTAAGTATGAATTATCAAAGAATTTAGTCTAAGCATAATACATCAAATTGACTCACAACTAATTAAAAAAAACTATTTTTTATCTTTATGTCGATCTTAGTGAATTAGGTAAAATAAATAATGAAAGAAATTGTAAAAGAAATTACCAATCAAGCATGAGTGAATAGTTTCCTCCGTTGCCTTAGTCACTAGGTATTTTAGCCGCTCACCATGGTGAAAACCCTCTCAAATAATTTATTAATGCTTAAAAATGGTTCACAAATGATGAAATGAGAGAAAAAAAAATATGATAAAACCGGGTTTGTAACACTTATATTTGTTACAAACTCAATTGTTACAGGGAACAATAAAAGATAACTGTCGCTAGCACAATTGAAGAACGACTGTCTTTGAGTGTCTTACATTCTTCCTATGTTCTTCACCAGCAGCAAAAATATTATTCCTGC
The DNA here is from genome assembly GCA_023531295.1 of Papaver armeniacum. Classification (NCBI taxonomy): domain Eukaryota; kingdom Viridiplantae; phylum Streptophyta; class Magnoliopsida; order Ranunculales; family Papaveraceae; genus Papaver; species Papaver armeniacum. The sequence goes on along the minus strand of JAJJWW010017320.1, from coordinate 289,519 downwards.
GACTCTGATTCTCTGGCTCTCTAATGCTTTAAACTGCTCCCAATTATCCTTGTAACCGCTCTATGATCCCCGTAATACCTTTTTATACTCCTCAGTACCAAGAATAACTCTGCGTTACTCCAAAAATTCTTCCAATACTCGGCAGTAAAAGAATATATTCTGGAGATATTTTCTTTCCAAATTTATCTTCTCACACAGTTTTCTCGTGTTTAAACACTCCAAACATGCTCAGTCAACATCCAAGAAGTGGTTACACACGCTGTAGGCATACACAAACCTCAAATGACTCGGGAAGAATAACAGAAACCCGTGTCGCTCTGTTTTCTTCAATCCTAACTTTCAGCCAATTTCGATCAATTCCGACAACCCTGACACACCTGTTAACCTCAATCGAGTCTTCCCCCCAATGAAGTCTTCGAGTCGTTAACCTACTGGGTTTTAGAAAAACCTAAGGTTAAAGGAGAATCGACTCTAGTCACAACTAATATCACACAAGAGGTGTGGGGATTAGGTTTCCCAGTTGCTAGAGTTATCCCTTATATAGTCTTCAAATCAGGGTTTGCAATCAATGGTACCTTGGTAACAATGAATTCAATACTACCTTGGTAACAATGAATTCAATATTCACCATTAGATGAAAACCTGATTAGACTCAAGCTAATATCTTTCAACCGTTAGATCAAACTTAGTTTGTTACACACAAATGAAAAGTGACTTCATTTAGATATGAGTAACCGTACCTAAACGTGTACACCTTTGTTGGCTCAAAAATAGTTAACCGAAGTTAGCCATATGAACACTTTCGTATCAACCATATTCATCTTAACCATAACTAGTTCAAATGACTCAAATGAAACTAGTTCTAGAGTTGTTCAATTGTTTATATTCTCATAAAAGTATACAAGACACAGTTGAAGCAAAATCGATTTTGATTCACTCGAATCAATTCATGAACGGTTTGCAAAAGATCGCATTCCTTATTATGTAAATTTATTAGTTCATGAACAAACCGATTTTAGAACATAACCTACTCAAGTATGCAAACGTGTACGCATACCTAAGTGGCAGACGCATACCTTCCAAAACTCAGTTGAATTCCGGAACTTGAAACTCACGCTAGTACGCATACCGGTATGCATACTAAGTTCTCCGGACTTTCATTAACCAACCAGTACGCATCCGGGTATGCATACTATGGTTCCCAGACTTGGAATAACTTGCAACAGTTAGCATACAAGTACGCATATTGTGCTATATCCAATCATGGTTATCTGTTGTAAACTCCCATTTCAATCATTGAAACACTCTTAGAAGACGATAATAGCTATCTCACACAAAATATTAGCTTCAAAGCAATTTTCAAGTGATTGAATGATCAATACTGGCTGATCTCGAGTCTACATCAAATGACTGTCTCACACAAATCATGTAAGATGTTATAAGGCAATATTCACATGATCATCTTTTGACTTTGTCAAGATTCTAAGATGAAATTGGTTAAAAGCTGAAAGCTTACCAACATATATTTCGAGAAATATGAAGCGAGTTAAACTCAGCTCGAAATATCAAATGTGTATAATCGAAGTTTATATAGCTATACGACTTTTGTCTCAAATAGGAGATAAAGTAGATAGACTTTTGAGTGATAGATGAGTTCAAGTCTCCACATAGGTTGAGTTACCTCCTGTATTGTGGTTTTTCCAGTCAGGAAACTCTATGGATCTGGAGATGTAAAATTGAAACTGTAAAAAGTAGACTGTAAAAATGAAAACCGCAAAAGTTTTTCCCCGGTTCCCTTTTACTCTTGTCGATTATTCCAATGTAAAAAAATACTCCACAAGTTTTATATACACACTGAAAACTTTTTGACAATGACTTCTCTTTCTTCCAACCCCATTAACCTTTTTCCCCAAACCAGAATTGATCTGGGTTCAATCACATCAACTATCACTCACTTGAGTAAATCATTTACCCTATTTGAGAAGAAAAAAATCTAGTTCATAATCTGTTGTTTGTAAACCAGTTTCTGTGGAAGCATCAACCGAATTGAAGAAGATGTTTCTCGGGTATATGTTTCAACGCTCTAATGATTAATTCAAGTGAATATCAATCTGGGTTTGTGCCATTTTATTGATTTTGGAGTAAAATTGGAATTTCATTCTATTCTTTTATTAAAATAATTACATAATTATATTTCTTCCATCCTAGATTAGCTGAAAGTTTATGGTGTATTTCTAGTTTTAATTGAAAATTAGTATTTTGGCATCACTGGATCATTCATTATCATATTAGCGAAGCATCATTTTCTTAATAAGTATATATATATATATAATATTTTGTTTTCAATTCTGGAATATGATTCGGTGAGACACTTGTTTTAATTTTAGTGAGATATTTGTTCTTTTAAAATTAATAAAAAAATCTACAAATAAATTAATTTGAAAAAAAATCAAGAAATGAAATCCAATCTTATATATGTGTAAAGAAAAATACTAATGATTCTAAAATTTCGTTTTAATAAGAATTTTATGGTGCCAAAATACTGATAACTAATTAATATACTATTTTTTTTTTTGAATTATGTGAGATACTTGTTTCGATGTCATTAGATTTTTCCTAAAATTAAAAATAAAAATAATATACAAATAAGTTAAGAGTTCACATGTAGACTACCCTAAAAATTGGGGGATGTTGTAGAAACATGAGTGGGGAAATGTCTGACCACCACATGTGGAGACATGCATGTAGACTTCACTCCTTGTACTTGACACATGTAAGGTTTACTCTTTGCTAACCAACAAGTGTATTACTCAAATCCCACTATTGCATGTACTCTTTATGTATATAAAGGAGGAAGTAGACAAGTAATGAGAAGTCTTGGATTTCCTTTCTCTTCTCTTTAATAGTATTCTCTCTTTTATCTTCTATCTTACCATTTTACTTTATCAGGGGATGGTTTCTTTTTCTTTTGCAATCGGTACTGTAAAATCATTCTGCAGTCGATACTATAAAAACTACGTCCATCATCGAAAATATATTTTCCAATTTGTGGGTTCCTCAGATGTGGGTTTTAAATAAACTTTAAAAATTTCAAATGAACTTTAAAAGTCAAATAATGAAATCAATCTTACATAAGCGTGCATGAGTTTTTCATAAGAACTTTATAAGTAGTGCCAAAAAAAAATGGACGACTAATTAACATACTAATTTTTTTTTAATATTTTGATTTTCCTTTGATATATTTAAGAGTTCATATTTAAGTTATTAATTAGCAAACTCGTTATAAAAAAACATCAAACTTAGCAATAATTTATGGAAGTTGTATTGGCGTTAGCAGTGTTAGTTACTAGATCCTCCCAAAATGAAAATGCGTAAAAACTGCAAAAATATCTATACTCAATATGCTTGAGTGAATTTTGGGCGCCAAAATACCAAGGGCACATCTCAAAATCTTTAAAATTTTATAGCTAAATGATCCCACGGTTCTAAATCTGTCGGATCAATTACCAGAACAGATCCCTTAAGGGTAGTTTAGTAATTTAAATAGGAATCTTTATTAGTGCGGTCGCCTATGAACTAACAGAAAAAAGAAAAGAAATTCAGTCTCGTGCTAGTGTTCAAGAAAGAAAAACAAGATCTAAAATCTCCTCTCTCTCTTTCTCTCAAATTCTAATAAATTTTTCGTTGATTAAGTAAACATCTATATAGAAGAAAGTACATAGAGAATTAAAATTAATAGGGGTAGATCTCTAACCCTTGTTTTCTTCTTTCTCTTCAACATATCTTTATCTTTCCTCTAATCTTTTCATTGATGTTTCAGCTCTCATATACCATTAAATAATAACAAAAGAAATAATTGAATCATGATATAGATAAGAAAAAGATAAACATGTGTCTTCTACATGTATAGACATCGTTTTAATAAGCTAACGTGGCGTGTAGAGTTGGGATGGGGTGGGAATTCGTACTCCTCTTTGTCTTCCCCTTTGCTTATATATCAAACTTTATCATAAACAAAAAAATCACTCTCATCTCTGCACTCAATTTTCAAACTAATTGATAATTTATTACCTTTTTTTTTTCTTCTTTTTATCCTCAGTATATCTTTATGTTTTCCTTTAATCTTTTCGTATGACGGTTCAACTTTCATGCACCATTGAAGAATAGATAAACAAATAATTAAATCATGTGTCTATAACTTTTATAAATAATAAAAAGAATATCAACGTGTATTTTATACATGTATAATAAAATTTATTATGCCATGTTCACCAGCTATTTGCGAAAATATACAAAAAAAAAAAAAAAAAAAACGTCGTTCTCATACATATACCGAGCAATAATATTTTCGTATAAATATAAGTAAATCATCGTATAGATTAAGTTTTCTTATACATATTTGTAATTAAATTCATTGATCATATAAGATGATATTATTCTCCTACAAATTATGTAGTAAATCTTCATTTGTCGGATACAATAAGAAGTATCCGCCGTCATGACTACCATTGTTGTTACAACTTCAAGACCTGTCGTTTCTATTCAACATATAATGTTGTTAATGGGAAATTATGTGAACTAACTATGATGAACAAATGTATTAATTTTTTCTTCTTAAAAACCTTCTGTTAGAGCACTGCTCGGTCGAACTCGCAAGTGTAGCTATCTCAAGCTTGTTTGCCAAGTTTAGGTGTCAAAACTATAAGTCTTGATTTCTAGTCTACTTATAGATGTGTCTCGGATTAGGATAGAATTTGTAGTTCAGCTTTAGACTTCACGACGTTCATCGATTGAAGACGAATATCTACTGTGGAGAGCTTGGAGGAAATTCATCAACAAAAGGTATGTGGAGACTTAAACTCATCTATCACTCATGAGTATATTCTATTCTATCTACTATTGAGACTAAGTCGTATAGTTATATAGACTTTTATATTATACACATTTGATATTTCGAGATGAGTTTAACTCGCTTATATCTTTCTCGAAATATGTGTTGGAAAGATTTTGCTTTATCTACGTTCATCATTATTCTTGACGAGTTTAGTTGGAAACAATTTATTTGTTGGAAACTAAATAATGAGTCAAAAGAGGATCATGTGAAAATCACCTTGAAACATCTTACATGATTTGTGTCGAGACAGGTCATTTGATGTAGACTCTAATATTTCGTTTGATCATTCGATCACTTGAAAATTATTTATAAGCTAATAGTTTGTGTGAGACATCTATTGTCGTCTTCTAAGGATGTTTCAATGATTCAAATGAGAGTTTAGAACAATTAACCATTGTATGGATATAACATAGTTTGCATAATTGTAAGAATGATTCAGGTCCGGGAACCAAGTATGCATACCTGTATGCGAATGGTTTTAACTGTCAAAGTCCGGGAACCAAGTTTTCATACCCATATGCGAACGGTTTTAACTGTCAAATTCTAGGAACCAAGTTTGCATGCGCATTTGCGAACTATTTCACCGATTCGGCTTGAAGACAAAAGATATGCATTGCCATTTAACTGTTGTACATGACCAAAGTCCGGACCTTAAGTTTGCGTACTTGTTTGAAAACTAAGTTGGTTTAAGTTCTAAAATCGGTTAAATATGATTTCATACTCATGAACAAATACATTTATATATTAAGGAATGCAATCTTTGCAAACCGTGGCTAAATGTTCATGAATTGATTCTTTTGAATCAAATCCAATTTTGCTTCAATTGTGTCTTGTATACTTCTATGAGAATATAAACAATTGAAAATCTTGACAACTCAGTCTCGCTGATCACAAGACAGTTTAAAGATCTTCTTTTGAAGAGAAGTAAACGGTTCATTAGAGATAAACCCAGATCATCAGTCAAACCTCATGACCGCGCCCCTCCTAAAAACAGGGACACTGTCGATACTAATGATGAGGATATGCCACAGTGCTTCAAGTGTAAAGGTTTTTGTCATTTTGCTAATGAGTGTCCAAATCGTAGAAAATACACTGGTGATGGTTAATTTCAATGATGTTGTAGTAAGATGATTCGTTGAGACTTGTGAAAGCAATATTTTTAGACTTAATGAAACTTAAAAATAAACAAAATTTAATTTAAAATTTGATTTCAAGATATTAAAAATAGACCAAGGCTCCGGATTCCACTATTCCTTCTAGTTGATTGGTTTATAATGATATTTCAAGAATTATTATTAATCTCTTTTCTCATTAATTCACTATTAATCTATAATGTATCCAAATATTAAATTGTAATCCTTAAGTATGAATTATCAAAGTATTTATTCTAAGCATAATACATCAAATTGATTCACAACTAATTAAAAAAACTATTTTTTATCTTTATGTCGATCTTAGTGAATTAGATAAAATAAATAATTAAAGAAATTATAAAAAGAAATTACCAATCAAGCATGAGTGAATAGTTTCCTCTGTTGCCTTAGTCACTGGGTATTTTAACCGCTCACCATGGTGAAAACCCTCTCAAATAATTTGTTAATGCTCAAAAATGGCTCACAAATGATGAAATGAGAGGAAAAAAAAAATGATAAAACCGGGTTTGTAACACTTATATTTGTTACAAACTCAATTGTTACAGGGAACGATAAAAAATAACTTTCGCTAGCACAAAAAAGAAAAATGTTTTGTTTTGATTGTATTTTTTTTTTGATCGGTAAACTTAATAAATGAGGTGGCAAAGACGACAACAATTTTTTCTAAGCATGTCCGCGCCACATAGACAACCACTGTTAGGAAGCGGGTCATGTAGCACGATTGATTTTAAACAGTGAGCCCCAAAATTCAACTGGCATTTAGCCAGTGACAATATGGACATTGAACATTACAGACATGTCTGTGATTTTTTTTATTTCATTTAGCCAGTGACAATATGGACATTGAACATTACAGACATGTCGAGGGCATTCTGCCCTCGACTCCCCCAATATTTGTTACCTCTGTGGAAATAGTGAAGAAACGGAAGATCATCTTTTAGTTCAGTGTCCTTCTTCTTCTTGTGTTTGGAATTATTTCACTAATGTTGTAGGAAATCCTAATGTTACTCTTAATTCAGTAAGGGAGGTAGTTGTGGGCTGGAAATGTTCACCCCTTTCTGCTCAAGGGTTTCATCTTTGGAAACGTCTCCCGCCCATTCCATGGGGTTTTGGAAAGCTCGTAATGTCTGTTGCCTTTTCTGGGAAGACCTTCAAGCTTCACGAAGTTATTCGAGATATAAAAGTTGATGTTTTTCAATTGGTATAAAAGTATGGACTGCTTCAAGGGGATAAATACTTCTAATGTAATAGTAGGATGGGAACATTTCTTTTAAATCCCCACTAAACTCTTGCTTTGGGTCTTTATTCATGGGTTGTTTCTTTTTCTCTGTTCCTTTTCTTTGTTGGGTTTCAGTTTGTTTCTCTAGCATTTTTGGCTAGTTTTCTTGTATTCTTTTTTCCCTGCACTTTTAGGGGCGACCCCGAAAGAATTAGGGGCGACACTAAAAGACAAAAAAGGTCACCCAAACGTAAATCTAAGCTACCCCTTATCTTCGATTTTTCGAAATGGCCAATATGCCCTTATATAATCGGTAGCAAACACCATAATCGGTAGGTTAAAGGTGAATCGGTAGGTTAAACCGAAACAATACCTACCGATTATTGTGTAGATACTTCTCTAATAATCCCTTTTATAATCTGTAGAATTTATCCAACTTGTAAGACTCCATTATAAGGAGCCCCATATTCAACCTTGGCCAAATTCCATATGTTTTGAGGGGTGCAGAGCCAACCATAACCACTTGGCTTGAGTCAGTGGATGTAACCATAATCGTAAGCCAAATAGGTTCCACAACCTACCGATTATAAGTTGCCCCAAAATGAGTTTTTTCTAAAATCCTTCACGTGATGAATTTTGAAATCTACCATATTCGGTAGGGTATATAATTATCTAACCCACCGATTATAACGAGCCCCGGATCCAACCTTTGCATATTTCATAGGTTTTGAGTGTACACATCCAGCCATAACCACTTGGTTCGCGTTTTGGATGCAGCGTTAATCAGGAGTTAAATATATTACCAAACCATCCGATTATTGGTTGCCCCAAAATGAGTTTTTTCTAAAATCCTTCCTGTGATGAATTTTGAAATATACCATAATCGGTAGGGTTAACAACTTAAAACCTACCGAATATAAGGAGCCCCAGATCGAACCCTTTCCAAATTCCATAGGTTTGGAGTGTACAGAGCCAGGCATAACCATGTGGTTCGTGATTTGGATGTAGCCATAATCGTAAGCCAAATAGGTTCCACCACCTACCGATTATAGGTTGCCCCAAATTTAGTTTTTTCTAAAATCCTTCATGTGATGAATTTTGAAATCTACTATAATCGGTAGTATACTCAACTTAATAACCTACCGATTGTAAGGAGCCCCAGATTGAACCCTTGCCAAAATCCATAGGTTAAGAGGGTACAGAGCCAGGCCTAACCATGTGGTTCGTGATTTGTATGTAGCCATAATCGTAAGCCAAATAGGTTTCACAAACTATCGATTATAGGTTGCCCCAAAATAAGTTTTTTCTAAAATCTTATTTGCGAAATGTTTAATTTGAAATCTGACATAATCGGTAGATGATAAAACTTATACCCTACCGATTATAAGTGGTCAGGGATTCAACCTTTGACAAAAAATATAATATTCGGTAGCCAAAACAATAATCGGTAGTTTCACTCAATAATCGGAAGCAAACTCTCAGTAATCGGAGGGTGGGGTCTATATATTAGTGTTTGGAAAAAAAAATTTGACTCATCGCGAGGTAACTCCCGATTGAGTGAGAGAAGAAAAAGAAAAAAAGAAGAAGAAGTGGGTATATGTTGCCAACTTCCGATTTTTGCCAACTTCCATAAACATGGATGGGTACGAAGAAGGACGTGAAGTTGTTGAAGTTCAAGGTTCACTACCGTTTAGAGATGATGATTTGGGGTATATGTTGAATGATCCAAACTTTGATGGAGATGAAACCCTAGACGACGCTTTCATGGAAGAAAATGGAGAATCACCCGAGATCGAAGCTAAAGATTCATCAAACATACTGGTATGTTGTTAACAAACTCTAATACCCATGTTATCCATGTTACGTGCGTTTGTGTGTTTTTTTCGAACGTGAAAATTGATTTGCATGCATTGAATGACATGAACGACATATATTCGGTAGTTAATTTAGTAACATATCTACTGATTATCAATAATCGGGGTATATTTTGATGTATTAATCTGCCGAATATGAAAAAATCCCCAAATTGAAAGCTTCAATTTCTCATAATCGGAATTTGTCTACATGAATAAACGTCCGATTATTGATATATAATAATCGGTTGGTTCATGAATTTATAGTCCCTCCGATTATTGAAGCTTTTTACACGAAGAATTGTTCATTTCGTATGTCGTTAATCGGTAGACTATATTCGTACATGACTACCGATTTCGCATAATCGGTTACGTTGTATAGTATTAAATCACCGATTGTATTACAATCGGTTACTTATTATCTAAACTTCCTTCCGATTGCTAATGCATAACTTGTTGTTGTTGTGCGTAGGTTGTTGTAGCGAATGATGACGATTATTATTTGAGGCCTGATACTTCCCTACACTATGCAAACAATTTGGTATGGTCATGAATTATCTTTTCTTTTTCCAATCGTGTATGTTAGATGGTTATGCTTATTATTTTTGTTTTGTAATATGCCCATTTAGATATTTGGAAGTAAGAAGGAGGCCAAGGAATGTCTTATGAACAAGGCAAAAGAGAAGATGTGCGTGGTAGTTCGAACTGCTTGCGTTAAGAATATTCGGTTTAAAATGGTATGTGAGCGAGGTGGGGAGAAGAAGAGTCACGAGGGAAAGAATAATAACTATGTAAGGAAGACGGAGAGAAAGAAATACCGAACTCATACAAAGAAGATTGGATGCCCATTTAAGATTGTCTTCTATAAGCCCGATGGTAGGGAAAGTAAAAATTGGAAAATGTCTAAAGTTGCTAATGGTTGTCACAACCACGATGATCCGGACACTCTTATTGGACATGTAATGGTAATGGGTTAAAACCACATGAAATGGAGATGGTGAGGTCTATGCGTATCCAAAAGGCGAGTGCGATCTTAAGTAAAATAAAGGCGGACGACCTCGACAACTTTGTATTCTTTATCTACAATTAAGTCGGCCCTAGCTACGATCAAAAGGACGGAATGGGATGGTAGAACGGTCATGCAACAATCGCAGTGGTTAGCCGAGTTACACGACTACACGTTGAGAACTAAGAAAAGGATGGTAAAGTGGTACGTATTTTCTTGGCACATCCCGAAATGATAAAATTGGCTCGGTGTTTTCATCAAATTGTGTTGATAGATGCCACTTACAAGACAAACAAATATAACATGCCTTTGTTGAACATTGCTTGTCACACTTCGGACAAAAACACGTTTACGATTGCATGGGGTTTAATGGATCATGAGAACAACGTGAGTTTCATTTGGATGCCGGAGACGCTGAGGTCCATTTACAATGGGGATGATTTTCCAAGGGTTATTGTAACGGATAACGATCAAGCCTTAATGCATGCAATAGCGGTAGTGTTTCCCGAAGCCCGAAACTTGCAAAAGGTACGTGTAGCACATTCAATGCAACCTCAAACACAATTGCCATCACCATTTCCAAGCTAAAAACCAAGAAAGGGTACCAAGAGGTCGAAGGAATAGGATGAGCGCATTAGTAAATTAACCTAGGAAGAACGAGAGGAAGAGAAGAGGTTATTTGATGAAAAATGGAAGGAGGATGGAATAATTTGGAGATCGTTCATGAAAGCATGGGACAAGATCGTTTGGTCAATGACCGAGGAAATTTACGAAAGAAACTTGAAGAAATTTGAGGAAGAATATTACAAGGACTACCCAAAACCCGTTGAGTATTCTAAAACACAATGGTTACCGATTAAGGAGAGGTTTGTGTATGCATGGACATATGAATATCATAACTTCAAGAACGAGGCGACAAGCATTGCGGAGGGGTCTCATGGCTGATTAAAGAAAATACTTCTAGGTAGTCAAAATGGAGTTGTGTCGATCCAAGAAGCAATCCATGAATTCACCAATCGTGATCTCATAAAGATTAAGGATTCTATGCAATTTAGTGTACATAAATTTTCTACGAACACGAAGGGGAAAGATTGCTTCTAAGGGGCATTGTTCATAAAGTTTCAAGTTGGGCAATAAATCACATGATGGAACAATCAAGTTGTATAAAGCTTACGACGATGAGAATACGGTTTGTGTTTGCAAGGATATGATAGGTATTGGTCTCCCATGTCGTCATAAAATGGGTAGGTACGTCGATGTGATTGACATCAATGATATTCATCCATTTTGGAAGCAATTAAATTTCACTCCAAGCACCCCCGTAGTCAATGGTCCGTCGTTCATGGAGTCGGAATTGTGTGCAAGAATAGTCGAGCATTATGCTACAACAAATGGCGCCAAGAAGCAAATATTGATGCATGATTTGGTGCAAGCTCTTCACCCTCGTTTAAGGGAGGTTGATGAACCTATTAAGCAAAAAGGGCGGGTAGGCCAAACACCGAAGTGTCGAGGACCATTGAAAGAAAAGAATTAAAGGATCATTTGTCTAATAAAATAATATTGTGTCGGCATGAGCGTTCGGAAGCCGAATTTGAAGATGAGCCGCAACCCAAGAAAAGAGGTCGTCCAAGAAAAGATCGAAATGGAAGTCCAAAGGTCTCTACGAAGCCTTCTCAAGTAAGTCAAGTCGATGCGGTGGAAGAAGTTGTGTTAGTGGAGACCCAAACTAGCTCCGTAGTTATTGATCAAATGAGCGACTCGCCACAAACACATTCAACTAAATGATGACTATAAGAGAGAAGTATGGTACTCTTCGTTGTCCTAGGGATTTTCATGGAAGACCAACACGATCAAGGTATACGATTATAGAAGAGTATATGAAACAACTCCCTCCACTCATTTTTCCATTTGTTTTGTCCACCGACGAGGTTGATGGGGATGGCAATTGTGGGTTTCACGTCGCCTCGAACAAATTGGTTACTTTGGAGAGGCGGTGAACCAAGATGTCACCCAATGGCAAAATTTAAGAACTAAGATGGCGGTACAACTAATAAAGGACAAGGATTTCTATATGGAGATGATGAATGAAGGAGATAGGCACGACAAAGAACTAGAGTTCAAAGACTTTGTTGCGCGTGTAAAGTGCCGAAAGGGATTGAAGACAATCGGATCCAAGTATTGGATGACAATGCCTAAATGTGGATATCTCTTAGCGGACGCTTTGAATTGCGTGGTACATTTCTTTGTTCCTCCTAAGTATGGACATTCTAATACGTTTACACCTACAAGGACCGGTTTGCGATGAATCGGTTAAAGATAGAAGAATTGTTATGGCATTTGTGAATGAGATGCATTTTATCGGTTTAAGAGTAAAGAGGGATTGCCCATTACCTCTGTTGGCTGGTTGGAGCGATTACTTCCCAATGAATCATTGTAACGATTGGTTGAAACAATATGAGACCAACATGTTGGATTGGGATCGCGTCATGAAGGTGGATTTCCAAGGCCTACTGGAATTGGTTCCCTTGATGATGAAGATCAATGATTGTTATGTTTGAAAGATGTATTTTGGAAAGCCCTATTTGTACATGTTTTTTTTTGGAATTTTGTGGAAAATATTGTGAAGTCTAAAGCTATAATCGGTAGTTATATTTTTAATATATCAACCGATTATACAAGCTTTTGTAAACAGACTCAATCAATATTATAATCGGTTATTAACTTTTTGAATTTATCTTCCGATTAAAAGGCTGACAAAACAATCAAATTTTTTCCCGTAATCGGTAGATTACATATTATATAAACATCCGATTGTCACCATACTCGACAAAAAAATAAACCGTAAATTTTTCCTGACCGGAGACAACATATTGAATAAACTTCCGATTGTCACCAAAGTCCGACAAAAAGCTTCTCAAAATCTTCCTTAATCGGTAGACAACATACGCATTAACTTCCGATTGTCACCAAACTCGACAAAAATAAAAACTGTAAATTTTTCCTGAGAATCCTAGACAACATATTGAATAAACTTTCGATTGTCACCAAAGTCCGACAAAATAGGTGAAAATCTTCCCGAAATCGGTAGACAATATAAAATAATAACCTCCGATTGTAACCATCAATCAACATTTATACTGTTACGACGGACTTCAGGAATTCATAACTTCCATCATAAGTGAATTCTTCACCCTTTTCCACTAAGTACTGTCTTTTTTGCGAGTGTCTCCTATATAAACAAACATAAAATAATGTCAACTTCGTTTTAGTAAGAAAGATTAAACACCCGAGCGTTATACTTACAAATTGTTGGATCGACAAGCTTAAGTGGCTAGTGTTAAACATCCTCTTTGTATCTTTATGTAATTATTTACCCCTTTTTGGACAAGTCGGAAAACGATCATGAACTTGTTGGAGTGATCTTTGCTTTGGATTTCCATACTCTCGCACGAATTGGCTATATACCCTCGCCCAAAAGACTTCGGGTGTTAACCTTCCGCTATGACATCTTCACGTCTTGTTTCACGATACCATGTTTTCACAATGACCAAATCTTCATCTCGTCAAACGTTTCCATGCTTGTAAGTTGAGATATAGAATGAGTTCACAAGAGTAGACGATGGAAAATCTATTTGTAGAATACACAATGCTATATATGTGTTGTTTGGTGCATAAATAAGAAGAGTTTACCCTCCTTATATAGATGAGAGTCCCAACGTCTCTATTTTTTGAAAATATGGCCGTTGATGCGTACCTTTACAAGATCAGATCAAATTGCGTACAATTATTACACACAATCGGTAGTAAATGTTTGAACAAAGCACCCGATTATTCGTAATCGGTAAATATGTATTTTTATATACTTCCGATTATAGGATGTTTTGTCAACAGAGTTCTCAGTTTCATTAGAGTAGTATAATCGGAGGTTTCTCAATATGTATTATCTACCGATTGTGTTTGGTTTTCGAGGCACGACTAGTTTCTTTTGAACGAACTAGCCGTTGGAGTATAATCGGTAGTTAGATCAACAATTAAAACTTCCGAATTTCATAAATATTTTGAAATTCATCACAATATCACCTACACATCATCATAATTTTACATTGAACTCCCGCAATTCTATTACAAGGTATTGCGATTAGCGTCGTGGACGTGTTGGACGAGTCCTAAACGGATTAAATCTTTCCATCGCCCTAAGGATTCTAAAATGAGCTTCATAACGGAAGATTGATCTTTTCCATCTCCGCCATTCCCCGAGAGATCGTTCTATAACCTCATCATTGGTTTCACCCTCAATCGATATTGATTCACAAGATAAGTTAAATGGACGAATTGTTCGATGTGTCCATTTATTGAACCAACTCGCGTAAAAGATCGAGCGGAGTGACGGTTGTTTGGGTTACCTGTCGTGCTGCAGAAATTTTTCGTGAATTTTCCCCAAATAAATCATACTCATTATGCCTCCCCGCCACGTTCTTCTCCTCGTCTCTGATAGAATTGAACATAGCGCCTACATAAAGATAAATCTTCTTCGATCGTGAACTCCGTAGGATTAATGAATGGTTGGGCCATTATGTTGAAGATGATGTTGAGAGAGTTTAAAGGTATTTGTGTTCCATATGTGGTAAAAGGATACAATCCTTATATAAAGTTTAGAGTTCCAACGGTTCTATTTTGTTGGGGCATCTCGTATAATCTGTAGTCAAATGAAGTATTTTCACTTCCGATTATACAAATTGCCCCAAATTTTGTTTTTGCGAAATGTCATTTTTTTCGAATTTGGGAACTAGAATAATCGGAGCTAATAACCTACCGATTATACAAATGTCCCAAATTTTGTTTTTGCAAATGTCATTTTTTTCGAATTTGGGAACTAGAATAATCGATAGTTAATAAGACTTCCGATTATACAGCTTGCCCAATTTCTTTCTTGGCGAAATCACCAATTTTGGGAATTTAGGATCTACTATAATCGGTAGTCTCGTGAGGTTATTTCCTTCCGATTGTTATAGAAGCCGATGCGAATTTGGCACAAAATCGATAATAATCGGTAGTATAATATAGTTACTAAGCTTCCGATTTCGTTATAATAATCGTGCACAAAATAGCTTCCGATTGTGTAAGGGCATTAACGTATTCTCCGCGTTTTTTGGACATCCCTTAACGGTGTATATGGGTTGGGAATAAAAAGTCGCCCCTAATTTTTTCGGGGTCGCCCCTGAAAGTGTCAGACTTTTTTTCTTTCAATTTATCTCTCTTCTTTGCCGAGCAAAAAAAATAAAAATAAAAATATAATCAACATAAAAATTAATCTCCACAATGGACACTTGTACAAAAATGAGTACTTCATGTGTACCAGAACACTGTTATATATTGCAAGCATGAAATTGCTATACGTGGAGTGTGGGAAGTTGCATCTTTTGTTGACTAATTAGGAAATTCTGTAAAGCCACAGATGACCAATCGTATTTCAATACACAGTATAATGCAAGAAGCTGGCCATGATGCCAATGTCAATCACGTGCAGCCAAATGAGTTAGCATTAGCTTTACTTACTTGGCTCCAAACCTAGAGGTGTAAATTGGGCTGTGCCCGAGACGAGCACAACCAAGACAAAGACGTTAAAATTTGAGCACAGCCCAGCCCAGAAGACGTGACTTAGCCCGAAGACGGCACAAAGACGTTAGTTAAATGGGACGTGTTGGGTTTGACTAATTGGCACGCACAGACAAAGACGCTGGCACGGATAAGCACGTGGCCCCGGTATTGACCAAAGACGTTAAGAGAGCACGTCATAACATGTACAAATACACCATATAACAAGGCATAATACATCATATTTTTGTATATTTCACAAAAGAGTCACTATTCTAACTAGTTTTTAACATTTTATATTGGCTTATTTATAACAACAAATATAATACCTTAATATTTGGAAAATATATTTCAATATCGTTGTTATAATGTCGTCACCTATATTTAACTAGAACATTAATTTACATGACAAAATAATCCAATTTTATATTTGATGGGCTATTTCTTTTTATTAAATAAACTTTACTTGAAATAATTTCAAATGATAAGTTGTCTAATTAAATTCTTGTGATAATGTCCAACTTAATGTATACATTAAGTGATTTCAAATTGTTCATAGCACGTGTGCCAGCACGGCACATCACGACACGTTTATTCGTGTGCTGTGCCCGTGGGCTGTGCTGTGCCTAGCTTTTGACTAGTAAAGCACAACACGGCACATCACGTTTAAATCGTTGGCACAGCACAACACGGCACATGGCACGCGAAGCACGCGACTTGCAGTGTGCGGGCTGTGCCGGCCGGCACGTTTTACACCTCTATCCAAACCCATACATATACAGTATTACTTGGAAGCTTATTATTGAAAATGCATTGACTTACATCCAACATGCTCTATACAGTATCTCAATACCATAATCATGCATCCATTCACATTAATGCTGCTTTCTAATTTAGTTTGATTATTTAGCTTTAAGAAAAATTTCATGCAGTTGATTTTGCAGGGGTTGGAAACATGTTTGAATATAAAAGGCCAATGCTGGTTATCATTTGGATAGTACTGGTTAGAGGTGTAAAACGTGCCCGCCCGGCACTGCCCAGCCCACGAAGTCACGTGCTTAGCGTCTTCAACGTCTTGGGCTGCTGCGTCTTGAGATTCGACGTCTTTGTCTCAGGCTAAATGGCGTGCCGTGTTGTCTTTGTGATTAAAAATAAACTTGTTGTGCTTGTCTTTGTCTTGCTGTGCTAGCACACTTATTTTATGTTCTCCAAAATAAAAAAATTTTGAGATATTTTAGTTAGTACATGTATTATTATAGAATAAATTAGCATACCGAAGATAAAATGTCAGAAATTGTCTAAAACAATGATTTTTTTGTGAAATATGCATCAAATGATGTATTGTGTAGTATTTTACGCATGACGTGGCGTGCTTTCATCGCGTGCTGGGCTGGGCTGGGCCGTGTGCTAACACGTGTCCGCGTCTTTGTCTTGGGCCGTGTGCCTATTTTGGGTGGCACAACACAAAGATATTAAACAAACATGTTGTGCCCGTCTTTGGCCGGTCACGTCGTCGTACACGAATTTTAACGTCTTGTCAGTGGTTGTGCCATAAACGTCTTTGGCCGTCCCAATTTACACCTCTAGTGCTGGTTAGTAAGAATTAAACCATTTCTTTCTGTAAAATTCTCCAATGCATTTCCTAGTCGTAGTACCGTTAATCTGATTATTAAATTCTGTTCCAAATTGAAGATGTCCGTGTGTGGCTATCTAACCAAGGGAAAAGATCGGACTAACCTCTTTCTTACTTCCATGATCTATTTCAATTTCCCACTCTCATTGGTGAGTTGGTTTATTATCTGTTTTTCTTCTTCTTATTCTTGATGTTAAAATTCCATCTAAGCATTAATACAACTAATACGTCTACTCTTATACAGACTATTGTCATTACAGCATGGGGCTATAGTGTATACATTTTTGATCTGCACTTAGTTCCTTATGCATCCTGACATCCTAAATTTAGAGGCACCACGGACCCCAGGACCAGTGATTATGATGGTAAAGTTTGATTGAGCTAATTAAGCAAACTATAATTCTTTTCAAGTAAATCATTTGGATTCTCATTTCCGCTATGTTTTAAAATCTGCAGTCTGGATTGTATATGTCCCTCGCTGTGGGGAGTGCATTGACTCTCTACTGGGTATTCTTTGCCCTTGGTTTACCTACATTGGCACCAGTTGTACCGGTGAGCTAAAATCCATTTGTTGTATTATTTCTTATTCCATATTCTTCTTATTCCTGCCTTTAATTGCATGCATGTCAACAATTTGCAGCTCGTCTTATATCTTGGCATTTTTTTTTTTTTGAAGAAATAAGATATATTAAAAAAAACAACTAACCAACTTGGTCACCCGAGAGGCTTACAATATTAGTGTCGAGAGATAGGTAAAGTTGGTTGTTGTAACATCCCGAAGCTTTATATTTATCCACTAACAAAGATCGATAAATACAATAAAGAGCAACAAGACTCCAATTAACACTACGCACATATTTTCTTGCTTCTTTAGCTAGAGTATCTCGCAACGCTATTAGCTTCCCTTGGGACATACTCAAATCCCAAAAATTATCGCATTGAGTAGCAATTTTCTTCGCTTCGTTTAGAATAGATTCACATTGCCAGAGAATTCTGTTGCTTGTGCCATTCAAATAATCCACCACTCTCTTACAATCTCCTTCAATGCTAAATGCCGATATCTTTGCTTCTTTTGCCCAATTGGCTCCTTCTAGAGTTGCAACTGCTTCTGCCTCTTCTGCACTGGAAGTACTTTTGGGTCCTGCTCTTGCTCCTTCCATAGTACATGCATGATTACGAACAACAATGGCAACACCTGTATTAGAATTAGCATCCAACTTCCAAGCAGCATCCACATTAACTTTCAACTCATTTAGACCTGGAGCGGCCCATTGAGGTTGATTGTGTAATGTGTTTACCACCCTTGGAAATAAAACATTTGGGTTAAGAAGTTCAGCTCTAGGTGTCCAAAACTGAATGTGCCTCTGAATAGTGAGGGATGTCGTAATTGAGGAGCTAGCCTTATCCCTAAACACCACATTACACATCTCCTTCCATATAAACCAACATTTTGTTGCTGCAAATTCTGCAAAAATGCCTTGAGAAACTCCATTCATCCAAGAGCAAAAATGTTCCTTAAAAGAGGCATTAGAATGAACAGAAAGAAGTGAAGGACAAGGAGGCAACATCCAAATAGATTTAGCAAAATGACATTCAAAGAATAGATGTTCCATTGTCTCATTTTCTGTTTCACAGAAAATACATCTTGAAGAGGCTTTTCTAGTATATCTAGACAAGGTATCATTAACATGTAAAGCATTATTCAAACATTTCCAAATGAACAATTTGATCCTTTGCGAAACCTTCAGGTTCCATATCTTTTTCCAAAAAGTTTTAGAATGCTCATTACTCCCTAACGACATAGAAGGATCATTAAGTTTAGGATACATAGACTTAACAGTGAAGTTACCATCCCTAGTTAACTTCCATCTTATCCTGTCTTTATGTAACAAATTGTCGTATTGCAAAATAAGTTGATGTTCAAAATTTTAGAGATAATAACCGAAGGAAAACAAGACCAAGAGTAATTAAATTCCACTTATTGTTGCAATCAATTAAGTCTCAACAAGTGTTAGATTATGTTAATGGGCAAACCCATTTACGACAAATTTTATCAAGACCGGGTATCCAGTTATCAAACCATAAATTGATGGACTTTCCATCACCTACTTCCCATATGTTGTTTTGTTTTATAAGAACCAGGCCTTTACTGATGCACTTCCACATCCACGAGCTAGACTTGGGCACTTTGGCAACAAGAGCAGAATTGTTCTTAAAATACTTGGGTTTTTAAGAAGCCATTAAAGAGTTAGGGTTTTCTAACAGTCTCCATGCCAATTTAGCTAACATAGCAAGGTTAGTTTTATTTGCATCTTTAAACCCCAAACCCCCTTGAGACACGGGCTTACACATAAAAGGATAAGATTTAATACGAATACCTTTGGCATTAACCTTTTTACCCCACCAAAAGTCCCTCTGAATTGCATTGATTTTCGTAGTAATTTTTTTTGGAATAAGAAAACAACCCATTTGGTAAATAGGTAAACTAGAAAGCACAGATTTATTAAGCACCATTTTACTAGCCCCGACTAAGAATTTTGTAGGATCATAATATCGCAATACATAGGGCTCGCGGGATCAATAAACGACGGTGCACCGCGAGGGAGTCGCAGAAACTAAAATAAACGACGCGATGAGAAACGACACACAAAAACAACTAAAAGACGTGGAACTCGGCGAGGTTAAGAAGTGTCGCGAGATTGAATAGTTGTACATCGGCGACACTTCGCGAGACATTCCCGAAAATAAAGGATAGTTTAGCTGTCATCCACTATGTATTACCCTATATAAAGGGTCGAGTGAGTCTGTTGTAAGGGAGATCTTTTTAGAATTGTTAGGCAAGTCATTAGGAGAGAGAAAGTTTAAGAGTGTTTTAACTTCTAAGTGTAATTCTATTTTCCTGTGTAAACACTTCATGAATTCAATCAATAAATGTTCTTGATCTTACATCTTCTAATGGATTAATTAGGCAAAATCGAGTAAGGGGTGTAGTGTGGGAAATCCTGCTACTACATATGCGCTAGAAATAGGGACATCACTGAAAAGGGAGAGAAGGTTGCAATTAAAACTGTTTGAATCAGAAAAATGAGAAAGAAAAACTTTAGATCGGATGAAATGGATATGGCATACAGCACAGGTATGAGAGTAATGGTTAATGAATTTCATGAAAATATCAAAGGAAGGATACACAAACGAGATTTTGAAGGAAAGAAGATTACGGATCGAGAAATAACGTCACCTTTGAAAGATTGGGAAAAGCAAGAGATAACATTCATGGCGGAGGAAATATCAAAAGAAAACTTAGATCACATGTCTCCACTGGTGATTGCAATAAACGTGTATAAGGAAGGAGAGAAATCGGAGAATACGATGAAAACATGGGTGATGAATGGAGTTTTAATCGATACAGGGAGTCTGGTAAACATCATGTTCTATCACGCTTACAAAAAGATGGGATATAAAGACGAAGATATGATTTTAGCGATACAATATTCAAGGTTTTGGTAAATCCATAACAAAAGTTAAAGGGGAGATAAAAATACGTATTCCGTTAGGAGGAATCAAAACACAGACATTGAGTGTGGTGGATATGGAATCACCATACAACATGTTACTAGGAAGACCATGGGTACATGCAATAAAAGCTGTGGCGTCGACGCTTCATCAACGTATCAAGTTCCCTACACCAACTGGAATCAGTGAGATCGAGAGGACGCCTGCCAAAGGAAGAATATATTATCAAAATGAAGTAAAATGTTGCGAGGAACAAATAAACAAGCGAAAGAACATATCAAAATACCGCAAAAAGATGGCGAGGGTAACTAAGAAAGAAGAAGAATTCAGAGTTTACATGATAAGAGCAAAGGAAGGAAAAGGCATACCCGGCGAGATCTCGGGAGAAGAAGATGATCTTGCGAAAGAACCAAAAGGACCAACCCCTATGGGAGAACCGAAGGCCAGTTACGTCGCGCTTAACAAACCAAAGAAGTGAATATTGGAACTAAGGAAAATCCCAAGATGCTAAAGATTGGAACTAGCATGGAAGCAGATGAAGAGAAAAGAACTGTCGATCTGCTGCGAGAATATAAAGACATCTTCGCGTGGGATATGGATGAAATGCCTGGTATAGATCCGTCGATCGCCTGTCACAAGTTAGAAATTGATAAAAATGTGAAGCCATTTAAGCAAAGAATTAGAAAGATAGCAACAGCATATCATTCTCGGATAGAAGAAGAATCTACAGAAGATGCCGGACGCAGAATTATTAGACAAGCAAAATACCCTGAGTGGATAGCGAATATGGTTATAGTTCCAAAGAAGAACAAAGGAATAAGGATTTGCATTGATTTCACCGATTTAAATAAAGCTTGCCCTAAAGACAGTTTTCCATTACCAGATATCCCACAGCTAGTCGAATCTGGCGGTCGGGAATGAAAGAGTATCGTCGCTGGACGGATACAAAGGTTACAATCAAATTCCTCTCGCCGAGGAAGACCAAGAACACACCGCTTTCTTCGCTCCAAGAGGATTATCTCGTTATACTAAAATGCCAGTTTGGTTTGCGAAATGCTTGAGCAACGTATCAAAGGATGGTAGAAAATGTATTCGCAGAATGGATACAAAACACTAGAGGTATACGAGATGACATGCTAGTGAAAAGTAAAAAGGCAGAAGATCACGTACAAGACTTGAGAGAAATTTTTGAACAAATGCGTTTCAACATCAAAGTCAATCCAGAAAAATGTACCTTCGGAGTTGCGTCAGGGAAGTTCTTGGGTTACATTATATCAAAAGAAGGAATACATGTTGACCCGGAGAAAGTAAAAGCTATTCGCGATATGCCGACACTCGCAGCAGAAAGGATGTTCAAAAGTCGAATGGGTTACTAGCATCGCTAGGAAGGTTCATTTCATGGTCATCCGATAAATGTAAACACTTTTTCAATGTTCAAAAAAGGGTCGAAATTTAAATGGACTATGAATGTGAAAAGGCTTTACAAGGGATCAAAGAGCATTTAATGGATATATCTATTATGCGTATGCGTAACCGGAGAGGAATTATTAATATACCTCGCGACGACATCGCATGCCTTAAGTGCGAGCTTTTACCTGCGAGTGGACGCAGGAGTAAAAACCAATTTATTATATCAAGAAAACTTTTAACGCTGCCGAAGAAATTATTCAAGATTGAAAAGTTAATCCTGGCGTTAGTCTATGCGTCGCTTAAACTTCGCATATATTTTCAAGCACATATTATTGTGAGTGGTAACGGTACCAATCGAGTCGATGTGATGAAAAATTCAAAAAGATCAGAAGAGTTGAAAGATGGAACGCTCAAATAAGCCATTATAAACTCAAATATGAAATATTATCTTCAACCAAATCACAAAGTTGTCGCAGATTTTCAAAAAATGGAATTTCCTTTGGAAGAAGAGGAAGCAAAGGATGAAATGATGGATGTAGAAGAAGAGCATGGAGATCCAAAAAGATTTGTTAACTGGAGCCAAATCGGTGGGAAATATTAGTGGATGGATCATCCAACTGAGAAGGTAAAGGAGTGGGAATTGTTGTGATTTCGCGGAAGGCAATAAATTAGCTTTTGCTTTTAGATTGGAATTTGAGTCTACTAATAATGAAACGGAGTATGAAGCTATAATACATGCTTTAAGATTTGCAATAGAAATGAAATTGGAGAATGTGAGGATTACCAGTGACTCGCAATTGGCAATCCAAATCGATAACAGAGAAGTATGCTACAAATGATCCATCCCTAGGTAAATACAGAAGCTTGTAGAAGTCTTTGACAGATACCGAAAATAAAATGGAGACACATATCAAGGAGAGATAATAGACTCATGGACGCTTTTGCCTTTATATCAAGTATGATGATAGACCCAACTGCGAGGAATATCAAAATACAAACGCTATTAGCGCCATCAATTAATAAAGAGGAAGGACAAGAAGCAGATATAATGATGGTGGTAGATGAAATGCAAGGCCGCGAGGAAGATTGAGAGTAGAACTTCACGCGTACTTAATGAAAGGCGAGGTACCAAGAAATAGATTGGAAGCACACAAGTTAAAGAGCCGGGCAACAAATTATGAATTGCGAGATGGCGTGCTTTATCGGGCGTTCTTTGATGGACCTTCGCTTCGATGTCTAACAAGGAAAGAAGGAGAAACCATATCAAGATGCTGCATAGTGGGGATGCCGGAAATCATAGCGGCGGAAGATCTTTGGCATATAAAGCAAAGACGCAAGGATATTATTGGCCATATATGCATGAGGACGCGAGAGCAATAGCCGACGCTGCGAAGATTGTCAAAGACATGGAAGAAGATACATGCACCGGAGCACAGTTAAATTCTTCAAAAAGTGTGTGGCCTTTTGGAAAATGGGGTTTAGATATTGTGGGACCATTTTTACCAGGAACTGGACAAAGGAGATACTTAATTGTCGCAACGGATTATTTCACAAAATGGGCGGAGGTGAAAGTCGGTCCAAAGACATTCGGTGATAAGGATGTCTTTTTACTTTCATATTTGAAAATATCATATGCGATTTGGGATCCCTGCACAATTGGTATCTGATAATGGGAACGGTTTGAAGGGCAAAATATGTAGTTGCTGCTCAATGCATTTCGATAAAATGTGGAAAATCGACTCCATTATATCCACAAGCTAATGGCCAAGCGGAGGCAACAAACAAAACAATTGCCGATATATCAAGAAAAAGTTGGAAGGACACAACAAGGGATGGTGCGAACAAGTACCCAATGCAAGATGGGCCTATAATACAACTGAAGAGAAGCCACAGAATGTCCCCTTTTGCCTAACTTATGGAGTTGAAGCAAGATTCCAACAGAAGTCGTGATTCCGACAACCAAAAAAGAGGTCCTGGGAGAAAAATCTTAGCGCAGTAACATTCTAATCAAGTTGGATGAATTGGAAGAAAACGAGAAAAAGCCTTGCGACACATGGAGAATTATCAAGATTGGCCGAGAGAATATAACAAGCGTGTAAAAATACGTGAGTTCCAACCGGGGAGACTTGGTGTTGCGAGAAACCCCAATATATCAACGTGAGAACGGAGGCAAGCCTTGGCGAGAAAATGGGATGGACCTTTATATCATCAAAGAGGTAGTTGGTACGGGGGGCATATAGATTGATGGACCCCAAGGAAGAGATGTGGGACAAAAATTGATAGACCATGGAACAAAGTTATATCTAAAGAAATATTACCCATGATAATGAGAGAGGAAAAAGGAATCAAGATGAAGTAATTCTTCGCCGGATATCTCTCATGACATTCGGTAAAATGCCGAGAGAATCCGCGAAGATCTCGCGACAAGAATAACAAAAAGTCATGCATGGCTTAACAAAACAACAAGAAATAAGGAATGATTAAATGAATACATTGGCACAGTATCTCGCATACAAAATAGCAAATGATGAAGAATGATTAAAAGAATGAATGAACTGGGACGAACCTTTATGGCGTACACCCTAGTTCGCGAATAACATTTCGTAAGAGGCAAATGTAAGACCTAAAGTGCGTCATAAGGGGTATCTCTCGACATGGCTCGGGGGAAGGTTACACCGCTCCCGGCCCGAGTCATGGAAATTTGGGGCCCATGAAAGCCTATCCTAAGAGGTACCTTGGATTCCCAACTATATATGTAGGTTATACCCTGGTTGGGCGACCGAGGGTCTCTTCTTAGGAGTCAGTGTATGCTCAAGGCGCCGAGGTACACGGTTGAGTCGAGTGCTCCGGATGGATGAACCTACCCTGGCCATTCTTGGCAAGTCTTGGCATATGTTGCACTCGCCCGAAGAAAACTCCACTTAGGGTGCGGTCTCGTAACCATAAACCATATAGGTATAAGGGATAAGAGGCTGCGAAAACAACTAGTTGTTGTTAAGACCGGATGGGAGGAGCTAGTCTTGTATGGCCGATGTTTCGCCTCCTCAAGGGGCAACCGGGAGATGATAAGGGCAACGCTCTCCATTAGGGGGTGTCAAAACAGACGCAAATGTCATGAGGCTTTGTTTTCGCAAGGAGACTTAGGCTTGTCATATTTGTGCAATGATCCCAGGGCAATAATACTAACGCGAGGGTAAGGCGAGATCAATGGGTCTTTACATGAAAGTGTACGGACGTCCTGCGATTTCGTCGCACGACGCAATGTCATGGAGCTTTGTTTTCGCAAGAAGACTTAGGTCTGTCATATTGTCGTCAAATAAAACATCCTCGGCAGAGGCAAAAATACTTGGAAAATGATAAGGCAAGATCAATGGGTCATTACATGCGAGTGTAAAGACGTCCCGCGATTTTGTCGCGATGAAAGGTGTACGGGGAGGACCTCTAATTAGGGAGGTCTAACTCGAAGTCCACACAAAAATGATAAGGCAGGTCAATGGGCCTCCCATGAAAATGTAAGGCGGCTCAACGACTGTCGCAAAAGAAAAATTAAAATCAAATCCCTAATTGGGAAAGATTTACTTAATAAAATATTCAATGAGCAACTACGCTCACACAGGTATTAACTAAGAAAGGAAGAAAGAAATATGGGAATTACTCCATCATAGAGTTAAATCGTTCACACAAAAGAAATTCGGCAAATTACAAAGAGCATTTAACTCTCCACATCAACATTATCAACTACAGAGGATGGTTGAAACTTTCGCGCCTTTATCGCCTTCGCCCTCTCCAATTGGTTGATTTTCATCAAGAATGTTTTCATTATCTTCGTTCTCACCATGAGATAATTGGATTTTCATCGAAATTTTTCTATCTTCATCGCCGACTTCCTATCGTGTGAGATCTTCGCCTCGCTTTCATATTCATAATCACTATCCGGAGCATCAGAACTTCATCATCACTTACTTCCAAAGGAGCTACGTGAATAGGATCAAGAGACTTCGATAAAGAAATGTTATTCACAAGAACTTCCGCCTTTAGAGAGAACTCGGCGAAGTAATGCCTTTGACGATTCTTACTATCAATGTCCTTACAATAAGACATATAATCAAATCTTCGCTCCGACGGTCGCGAGAACGAGCAAGATGCGAGGAGAGTAGTCCATTTTCCTCATAATTTTAATAATCGACTGAGGGTGGAAATAGTGAGCCAAGCTTTCTCGTGAGTCCTGCATAACAAATACACAAGATCGAGAGAAAATTCTTATCAAATATTATTGGCATTTTCAGGGGTAGTAAAGCATTCATGGAATAAACACATAAATTAAGATAGTCAAATAATTTGACTACCTTCCTTTTCGAGAAGAAAGATGTTGAATTAAAGTCGCGAAATTATTCCCTGCGGTCCATGACATCATCAAATGAATCTCCCACTAAGCCTTTCATTTAGATCGCAAATTCTTTTCATTGGAAACAAGTATGGAGTTTTCTTCGCGAGTAGAGTTGGATTTTTCTAAATTGGCACATTGTTCTTGGAATTGCTTCGCTTTTACACTCAACGTTATTCTACCTTGAATAAGTTTATCTCTCTCAGCAATTTCTTTCAAGTTGGTTTTTCAAAGTATGTTTAACTTGTTCGTGTTCTTCACATAACTTTTGACAAGCATCATATTGTGACGAATAGTTCGCCACCTTATTCAACAAAGAACGTTTTTCTTGCGAAAGAGTTCGATTCTCATCTGATAAAGTTTGCAACTCCAAATCAGATTTAGTCAAAGCATAAGAGAGGCGAGATAAATCATTACTTAACAAGTCTTGCTTTTGCGATAAATCAAAATTCTCTATTGACAAGTTATTTATTTGATCAAATTCGATAAGTATGAAGATTATCTAAGAGATTATATTGCTCCATCCAACCATCTCTCTCAACACGAACTTCTTCAACAATGGACTCCATCTGGGTATATCTCCATTATTCGTTTCAGTTTAATGCTTGAGGGCTTAACAAGAATTTGAGTTGTAAAAAAAAAAAAAAAAAAAAAAAAAAAAGAAGGGGGTTGCGAGAGTATACCTTTAACTCCTCATTTTTTTCTAAAAGATTGTCACGATCCAAATGAGAGGTTGTGAAATTTCGATTTTCAAGGTGAAAACTATTGCACTTCGCGGTCATAACTTGGAGATCATCCTTCAACTTATTAATCTCTTGAACCAAAGATGCTTGCGAGACCTTATCGAACCAAGGTGCTTGCTTAAAACCTCGCAGACGTTGGATTTGACAGATCACAGAAGTCTTTTTGGCATCATTTACTAGATCCGAAAAGAACTTTAAAGGCCACATCTATCCCTCCAAATTTTCTGCCGTTAGAGGAATTTGCTCAATCAAAGAAGATGAGTGATCCTTTGTCAAAGGGGCCTCAGGAGAAGAAGAGGTTTCAGGGAGAGAAGTGATTGGAGAAATAACAGGGACATTGATAACAGGAGGAGGTATAAGATCATTTGTAGTAGGACAGTTATAAGGAACTTGATCTATGAGGAGTTGAGGCATAGAAATATTGTCGCTGGTAGTAATACCAGAGGAAGGGGGCACAGTTATCTTGCATTAAGATTTCACAGAGAGGAGATGAAGGTTTGAATGAAGGAAATGGAACGTCTGGGAGTAACAGGTTTGAGTAAGCGAGGCTTTTGGGAGCATGACCAGTAGTTTTATCATCCCGTGAATGACAAATTAAATAAAAGCAGAGGCAACAATGTATTGTTGATAAAAAATAAATGTTTCTTGAATACCTTATCGCCGCAGACATGTCTTTTTGAAGCCATAGATTTTGTCATGGAGTGGACTTTGGTTGTGCGAGGGTTCTTGTTGCGAAGTAGATTTCATGGCGAGCCCAAAGAAAGAAGAGGGTCCTTCACGATAAATCTAGTTCTGGGTTGGTTCTTGCTAAACAACAATGGCGTAAAAAGAACTACAAAGTTAATCATACCAAAGTGATTTCAACAAAGAAAGCTAATCTCAAATATGATCAACAACAAAATCAGCCAGATATGGCAAAATTAACAAACCTGGACGTCATGAGAGTAACAACTGGTAGAGAATAGCTAAAGTGATGAAGAAGACGGTAAGAGACAGCAATAAGCAAACACTTGCAGAACGATGAAGAAGAAGAACACTTGCAGACGATGAAGAAGATGAAAAGGAAAAGGAAAATTCTTCACAGGGGGTGTTCCTATAAATAGATGAGAAAAATATTATGACCGGATAACATTAAATGCACCGGTAAAAGAGGTAAATATAGACACGTGTAAACGGTCACTACCTAAATCCAAGGAAGCTTGACGAAAGGAACTTTTAGCAGAATTCAAATATACGGCATATTTCCTAATAGGCTGGTAAGAGATTGCTAACTCGATTATTCTCCTCGTAACACATGAGGCAAGAAATGACACTTCGAATATAGGAGCTTCGAACTTCGCAAAAGAATAGAGGCACGTACGTTTTTCCAAGTACAGATTCTTCCCGCCATTCCCTCATCAACAAAACCAAAGATCACTACAACAATGGATTTTTCCTTCAAAGATCGCTTCTTCAAGCAATATTCAAGGAAAAAGAGGCAAGATGTAGGATCATAATATCGCAATGCATAGGGCTCATGGGATCAATAAACGACTGGTACCGCGAGGAGTCAGAAACTAAAATAAACGACGCGATGAGAAAACGACACACAAAACAACTAAAAGACGTGGAACCTGGCGAGGGTTAAGAAGTGTCAAGAGATTGAATAGTTGTACACTGGCACACTTCACAGACATTCCCAAAATAAAGGGATAGTTTAGTTGCCATCCACTATGTATTACCCTATATAAAGGGTCGAGTGAGTCCTCAAAAGGAGATCTTTTAGAATTGTTAGGCAAGTCATTAGAGAGAAAGTTTAAGAGTGTTTTAACTTCTAAGTGTAATTCTATTTTCCCTCGTAAACACTTCATGAATTCAATCAAAAAATGTTCTTGATCTTCCATCTTCTAATGGATTAATTAGGCAAAATCGAGTAAGGGGTGTAGTGTGGGAAATCCTGCTACTACAAATTTTACTACTCCAAGCTTGAATTTTAGCTTCCATTTTTTGAACAATCAGATCAAAGGTTTTTAGTTTAGACTTATCAACAAACAATGGAGCCCCTAAATAAGAATCCTTGATATTAATCTTTTTAATCTTTAAAAAGTATGGTCATCATCTTTTGGTGCCTATGATGAACATTCTTGCTAAAAAAAAGACCAGACTTGTCAAAATTAATGACTTGTCCTAAGCTTTACAAAAAGGTCTATGGAATTTAAAAGGTTTTTGCATTCTTTTAGATCCGCTTTAGCAAACAAAGACAATCATCTCGCAAAGAAAAGATGAGAAACCGGAGCACCGGCTCTAGAGATTTTGGCTCCATGAATAATTTTTTCCTCTCTTGAGAAAGTAATAACTGGAAAAAACTTCCATACAAATAATAAAGAGATAGGGGGATAAAGGATCCCCTGTCTAAGCCCTCTAGTAGGTTTAAAAGACTCCCAGGATGCCCATTTAGGAGAACAGTATATTAGCCAGAGAGATGCATTGCTCGATCAAAGCACACCAATGTTCACTAAATCCAAATTTGGATAGAGTTTTAGGAGGAAATCCCAACTTACTCTATCGAAAGCCTTAGACATATCAATTTTAATTCCAAGATATCCGGACTTCCTTTTTTTTCTTAAAAGCATGAATCATCTCATGAGCTATCACTATATTATCCGAAATTTGTCTAGAGGAAAGAAATGCAGTTTGAAAAGGCGAAACTAGATTATCCAAAGAGGTTTCATCCTATTGGCAAGAAGTTTTGCTATAATCTTATAAGTTGTATTACAAAGGCCAATGGGGCGAAATTCGGGAAGGATTCTTAGGAGCTTTAGATTTAGGAATGAGAAAAAGATGAGTTTGATTGAAATCCTTACACATGACTTTAGTTTTAAAAAACTCTTGGATCATATCTACAATCCGGAGGACCGACAATGTTCCAATTATGTTTGTAAAATTAACCTGAAACCCATATGGCCCCTGAGATTTATTGGGTTTCATCTTCTTAACAATTGAAAAAATCTCATCTAAAGAAGGGATCCTTAATAAAAAAGAATTCTCTTCGTCAGAAATGCAATGAGGTATATTTTCAAAAATATCAGTGGCTTGTCCATCGACATGTGATTCAAATTTAAAAGGTCTTTATAAAAGTCAGTTAAAAATAACGCTAACATGCTTTCTATCATTTACTACATTCCCAACTTATCGATTATACAATCAATATTGTTTCTCTTCCTTCTTTTAAAGTGACCACATGAAAGTACTTAGTATTTTTCTCTCCTAAATTGATTATATTGTCTCTAGATAGTTGTTTGGCAATGGCCTCTTCAAGATCATGTAAATCCTAATTCTTTAGTCTTCCGTATAATTAAATTGTGATTCGGATGTACATTAGATTTCTTTTCAAGGAATTTCAACATATAATTAATCTTCTTAGAAGGATTACCAAAAACATGTTTTCTCCAATCGTATAATTGTTCCCCTAGAGTCACCAAGTTTCTAGCAATAGTTGCGTAAGAATTCTCAAGAGAAGTTCCAAAAATGTTCAATAAGTTGAATGCAAACTAGGTTCTCTCGGCCAAGTATCAAAAATTTAAAACCAAAAGCCAAAGGTTTAAAACTTTCATCCAAAGAACAGAGAAATCGGATTGTGATCTCGAGCCTATGACCCCTAGATGTTTAAGAGAAGCCTTGGGAATTGAAGTCACCATCAAGATTGTGCACGGCTCTATCTAGCCTTTGCCGAATATTCTTATCTCCTTTCCTATGGTTATCCCAAGTAAAGTCCAATCCAATATAACCCAAATCCGTAAGTCCCGCTCTACTTAGAATTCTCGAAAATAATCGGACTCGGACTTCTTAAAAGGGAGCCCACCTAACTTTTCCGATTGATGAAAATCACATTAAGATCCCCACCACTACCCAAGGTAAATTATTTCTATTAACCCAGATGTGATATTTCTTCCGGAAATCCCATCCTACTTTTTTATGATTGAAGTCATAAGGACTCCCGTAGAAACAAGTTAAAAGCCATTCTTTAGAAGAGAAATTTGATTTAACAAGAACATTTATCATATTCGATTATATTGAACAATCTCAAATTGGAAGCCGTCTATCCAAGCAATAGCCAAACCCCAAGACTATTCCATCCGGATCAACCAAATGAAAATTGGGAAAAGCACTAAGAATAGTGTTCATTAGGGGTTTCGAGATTTGCTTTTGAGACAAAAATAAAATATCGGGTTTTTCAAAGTTTATAAGATGATTTAAATGTTGCCTAGTCCTTTCTTTACCACACCCTTGGGTATTCCAAGCAATTATCTTCATATCTAGAGGAAATTACTTAAACTCTAAGATATGAAGCCTAGGACCGTAAGCATAAGGATTAAAAGCTAAACAAGCATCCACAAAAAGACAAGAGAGAATAAGGCAGAGCAACACAAGCATCAAAAGAAAATGGAAGAATTGGTAGAAATCAAAAACTTGGGATATAAAATCCTATCCTTGCAAGACCCGCAAGAATAGACCTCAAGTTTTTGTTACTCCTCGAAATGTTGCTCAACTCTTGCCATTTAAAAACAGTTTGCTCCCAAAATCGCCTTTAAGGAGAATTAGAGTCTCGTGGTCTCGTAATTTCAGAGAACACACCCCTTCTTTTTATAAGCCACCAATAGGCCACAAATAGGCTAGAAGGATGAACACACTATTTCATTCCACAAATTCCAAAAAGGCTAAGAGGGATCAAATCGATTCACCGAGAGCCCCCAAGCACAAAGAAACAACGATTAAGGATTTTGATAGGACCGGACTACTAAGAGAAGGTACAGATCAATAAAGGGATTTAAAGAGTCAATTGAACTAGTATTACAGATATGATGTTAATGTAAAAGCAAAAGCAAAAGCAACAAGGATTTCAAATAATCTAAGTAATTAATTCAAGTCCACAAATGGTTGAGGTGAAATTAGAGTTTAAGCAAGGCCCCTTATAGCCAATTGTTCCGGCTGTTGTGAACAAGTATCTTTTAATTGGAAATTAGAGACAAGTATCTGTTGTGAAATTAGAGACTCCTTGTTAAAAGTTCGAACAAACAAGTGACGTCTTTTAATCTTCGCTGACTAAAAGGAAATGGGATTGATGGTATCAATTAATCATGCGATGTGAACAAGTATCTGGTTTTGGTAAATAATCAAAATGAAATTTCTGTAATTAGATTCAAGTGTCTTTCTAGCCGGTAAACAAGAGTTTTTTTGTTTTGTTTTGGTGTTTAAGGTCTTCTTTGGTGTCTTGCATCTTGGTGTCTTCTAGTAACTTGGGGTCTTCGGTGTCTTGTAACCATATGGATTCTCAGAGAAATTGGTAGCCGGAGACGAGAGAGGTAACGGGAGGGAAGAGAAAAAATTGTCTTAAGACGCGAAAACCGGAGGAAGAAATTGGCAGTTTACTTTACTGCATTTATTACTTCTGGCCGTCTCGTGTCTTCTTGTGGTCTAGAGTAAAGCGCATTATTAGGGTAAGTAAGTGTAAATACGCGAAAACCAAATGTCCAAATTTGCTAAATATACTTGCTCTCGCATTTATCTAACCCATCATATATTACTACAGAGACCAAAGCTTGCAGATGTGTTTTTCGCTGATATTTTGACCTCCTTTTCTAGGGTATGCATCAATTTTGACCTCCTTTTCTAAGCATGATGTGAAGATTTAGTAGTACATGTGATAATTTTCTTTTAAAAATACTTAGCCATGATGGGACCGTAGTTGCGAAATAAATTGTCACTTGAAGTGTTGCATGTTAATATTGGGATTTTTGGTATTTCAAACACCAATTTACAATTTACAATTATTTGTAGCAGTAGAAACTTTTTGATTATAAATTGGAAGACCACTTGCATGACGGAAGACCGACTACCGTTGTGCGTATGTGAGAGTTCCTTTTCCATAAGTTAAGTGTGGTAATATAGAAAGGAGTTGGAACTAAAATTTGAAATTGGATTCTAAAATTTGACCGACTACCACTTGCATGTTTAAATGTTAATGATTCAATATCTAGTAATTTTAAATTGGATTCTAAATTTTATATAAAAAGCGAAGAGCATTTTATAGAAAATAAACATAAATTTGATTTTCTGTTAAAAATTTCCGACTCTTATGAAAATTTAAAAGAGATTTTTCTTTATTTTCATGAAAAACAAGATTATTTTTAAAAAAAAAAAAAAAAAAAAATTATGGATTTTTTAAACCGTTGACTTGATGAGTCAACTCGGTTTGACTCAGTGAGTCATTTTTTTTGACAGAAAAAATGGAACATTCTTTCATCACAAAGGGATACGATTTAATCATCAATTTAACTTTTTTCATGTTTTTCATTTTTAGGATTTAGCAGATTTATCTACGTCCATTTGTTCTATGCTGGTCGCGTGGGGTTTGTGCTCGACCGATTTGAATGCAGACAACTCAGTATGTGGCCGTCATTCGTGGGTAGCAGCAGCAGTATCTGCATCTCCTTCTTTGCTCCGTCTTCTTCAGTGCACATGGTTGCACTTTTCTGCGCCTGATTCAGAAGTGATAGATCGTACTTCATTTGGGTTTTTATTTACTTTACTAATAATATTGGTGTTTGGTTTCAGTGGCGAAACAGGTCGGGCAGCTTAGTCTTATCTTTTTGTCTCGGATGTACTACACGAGATCTCCTGAGGACTGGTCTAGCTACTACCAGCCTGCATGGATTTTAGTGTTGATTGCTCTTAGTGGTTTCTCGATCTACTCTGATCTCTTCATAGATTGGAACCTTGGGTGAGCATTTTAAATGCATGGAAACTTTGATGCATATGTTAGTAGTAATTCAAATTACGTTATCTAATTTATGAATTATCATGAAAAATCTAGGATATCTGACTGGCTATTTGGAGCACCTACAGTGACAACCCAGATCTTCACTGGCACACGACGATGGGTACCCAATCCAAACTAATAACTCTTTTGGTTTAAAGTTTTCTTTCGAAGCATACCTTTGAAATTTGAGATTAAATTTTATGTTTAATATTACAGTCGTACTATGGCTTCATAGTATTGGATATCTTCTTCCGAGGGAGCTGGGCATGGCGTTTGACAGATTTTGGGAGTAGTTGGCTTCCGTTTCTATTATCGCTTGTAGAGATTGTTAGGCGAGCTATCTGGTTTCCTCTGAGGATCGAGGGCTGGCAGGTTACGCTCGGTATTGGACCTAGAGGTGCTGTAGAGGGAGAGGTTGAGGTACCACCTGGAGGTGCTGCAGTGGGAGAGGTTGAGTTACCACCACCTGGAGGTGCTGCAGTGGGAGAGGTTGAGTTACCTCCTGTGCTGTAGTTTTTTCAGTCAGGAAACTCTATTGGATCTGGAGATGTAAAATTCAAACTGTAAACATAGAAAACTGTAAAAAAAATTAGACCCTTTGTTCTCTATCTACTTTTTTACTCTTGTCAATATTCCTATGTAAAAAAATACTCCACAAACCCATTAACCTTTTTCACACAATGGCTTCTCTTTCTTCCAACCCCATTAACCCTTTTCCCCAAACCAGAATTGATACATCAACTATCACCCACTTGAGTAAATCATCTACCCTGTCTGGGAAGAAAAAAAATCTAGTTCATCATCTGTTGTTTGTAAATCAGTTTCTGTGGAAGCATCAACCGAATTGAAGAAGATGTTTCTCAGGTATATGTTTCAACACTCTAATAATGATTAATTCAAGTGAATATCAATCTGGGTTTTGTTTCATTTTATAGATTTTGGAGTAAAATGGGAATTTTTACTGGTTTTGTCTCACAAGTGTAAATTGGTATTGTAACTGAAGAAGAGGTTGAATCTATACTTGATGTGCCATATAAACAGTATTGTAGTTAGTTCTTATTAGATCAACTTCAATAGATGAATTGAATTCATTGAGTAAACCTTAAGCTGAAAATAGAAGATTGTTGCATGTGATCAATTTCATTTCTCGTTAACACAGACCACCCTTTCAATTTTGAGGTTGAATCCATTATATCACTCCAATTTCATTTCTTACTTTAACAACAGTTTGCCAATTCAAATTCAGCTATTAGGCCAAGTAAGTTCATTTAGCTGTTGTGTAAGTGAATTTCTCTGTCAACTGAATTATTGAACCTAAAGTTTGATCCATGCCTTTTTGTCTCACCATGCATAAAATGTTCAAGTGATATGACAGGAAGAGGTTCACTTTCTATTTTGGTTTTCTTATCAATCCTAATCTCGAGAAAGTTTTCACATATGGTGCGATTTCATCTTCCATGGGTTAAATTATTTTTTTTTAATTGAATCTTGTTTACTCTAGGTACAAATAAATTTGGTTGAAGGTATGTTCAACAACTAGGGGCTTTTCTCTTTTATCTCTGCCTTGTTTTTTTTTCCTGACTGATGATAACCTAAACTTGCGTAGATTAAAGTATTTTCTTGATTGTCTACTTCAGATACAAGTAGTAGGGTGTCGAAAAATTTATATCTAGGATGCTTTCCACCATTTCAGTTGGCAAGGAAATCTTGGACCGCCTATGAGTCACTCACAGAACTGCGTTTATTGCCATTCTACAACATTGCTCTATATTTATCTGCAACGATGTATGCAGCATATCTCAATGCCACCGTCATATCTGAATTAATTGGTGTCTTATATCAAAGTCACTCCATGTCAAGTTGAGAACCTATGATGTGTGATTGTATTGCATTACCACATCACTGCATCTGTTCTTGACTATTGGCTTCTTTTGTTAGTTACAGACCTTTCAGAGTTCAATCTCCCTGTTTCACTTCCGAGTACAAACTTCATGGGAGCAAGAGCTAGAACTGCGCATTCGAATTCAGAAGGTCCACCTTCAAGCTTTTTTAGCATACAGTAACCTTATACAAAGTATACTGTTAGTCTGTGATGACTGCAAAATAGGTCACGACTGCCCAATTACCATCTACTTCTGCAGGTGCAGGTGCAAGTGCAGCTGATTTATATGATCCTGATCAGCCTCCGAGGAATAATACCTGCACTGAAACATCTAATGCAGTAATAGTAAAACACTCTTCACCCCAGAATGCTTTACACACTTTCCCCCAAAAGAGAACTAGATAGAACCCCCTTCTTTCACATTTTCAGAAATTTGGAGTAGTAGATGACATTTCTACAACTGATAGAAAAATAGCCTACATTCAGTTTTTGAAGAGAGAAGCAGGAGAAACTGAAATAAGTTCACCTGATGCAGTACTGGGTAAGCGCTTCATCTGGTTATCATGGGCTACAGAGATAGATTTCTCGAACTTGATGAAAGCAGTTCCTATACTCCTCGCCTAGACATCCGATAACAGGCAAAACAAGATCTCCCGTCTGCACTACAAGAGGTTAATGACGCGCCTGTCTCTGATATTTGTGCTTGCCTCTTCTTCCCAAAAGAATATAGTAGGTTCGAAAATTTTCACTAAGGAGCCTTGACCACAGCAGGAGCTGATTGACCAAAACCAGAGTGACTTCAAACCTGTAGCAGGAACAAGTAAGACCTATTCACTTTCTGCATCTTTGTGTTCTTTAATGTAGAATGTTTGCGAAGGTTAAAATTTTCTGTTTTGGGGAAATTTGGTCTGTGGATACTTAAGCATTGGTCTTGTTGCTTATAAGTACTTCATACTAAATAATTCAAGTTCACACTAACAGAAATTGGTTTTAGGTTAGTTTAAGTTTATATGGGATATTAAACAGTATGACTAGCGAAAGAAATAGTACTCCATATATGGTTGATCCTTCTACAGGCAGTCTGAAACAGTTGGTTCTTTACAGGTTATAACAGTTAAGACTGAAAGCAGCTAATGAAAAAGCTGTTGAGAAACATGAAGTGGGTTCACAGTAAAGCAAGGGACCCCTCCCATCTTGCATCTTCACTACCCGGAACAATACTCATTCAAGTGGGTCTAGTTCCAGAACTGGCTGGATGATCAAGGTTCGGATGCCTAACTGAAGCATTTACCTTTCTCCAACCTTGGCATCCCGCTTGGAGCAAAAGCTGAATCAAAATACTTATGGAATCCTGTGATCTAGAAGTTCAAGAACAAATAACCCTCGTGGAAGAAGAGCTTCTTGACAAAGCGTGGGACTGTGGGAGAGTAACTTTAGTAAAAGCGGTACTCTCCAATTCGTAATTTACTATCAAGCTCCTAAGTCGGTTATAGAATCTTTGGAAAGATCACATTTCAGATGATGAAAGAAGCTGGTCTTTTCACTTCAAAAGAGTCCTAAAAGATGCTGAGGTTAATCAACTAATGTCCATGCTTGTTCTCATTGGCCACTCTCACGAGTCCTTCAGGTCTTTTCTCTGTCAAATTCCACCTACAATTCAATTATGGTTCCCACTGCAGTCATCCCTGCAATAAATATCCCTTCCAAGACTACATGGAATCTGAATGTGCCACCAAAAATCTCCTTTTATTGGACTGCAGCCCTGGAAAAAAATTCCCACTCAAGAAATTCATGCTTCCTAGCAAATGTGAGTAAGCAGAAGACCTTCTCTTGAAATGCCAATTCTCCCATGGCAGACACCTCAGTCTCCTCCATCTTGCTATTTTTTGGTCTTGTCAAGGCCCAGATATCAAGATTTAGGACCTGGTTCTTGCAGCAGTCATTTGGGCTATCTGGACTGAGTGCAACAAAGAAATCTTTCAAGATAATGCTATATCCCATTTCCAGATTAATGTTGAGATCAAGGCAGCCCTTCTGGCATGCAGTTCTGCCTTCAAAACAAACTTATTGACTGGAGCGGTGCATTTGAACGAAAATAGAGTTACTCGGGTTTTATTCTTGCTTTTCAAATTTTACTTTAGGATAATTTTGAACAGTAAATTTGTTTGAACTTGGGTGTAGCTCAGAACGTGAGACTGTTGAATAATAACGACGTATTAGGCGCTAGGCGCACTTAACGTGTTTTATTATCTAGGCCCCCGCTCGCGCCTAGGGCGCCTCTCACAACATAGTCATCCATCCGACGGTAAAAAAAAAAAGTACAGTAAATCCGATTCCATAACTAATACAGGTTCCTAAAACTTGAGGGAATTCCCTCGAAACTAAATTTTGGAAATTTTGACCACAGTTGGTTATATATAGTCCATCAGAGTCACACAGTAAAACAAATTTTTTGATTTTCGATCCTTTCAAGTTTCAACCCTCTCGGCCTCGTGTGAAGCTTCTTTTTAATCAAGAATCATCAATAGAAGGAGATCCATCGTTAATAGGACAGAATGGTAGATTGCGACGGAGAGCTGGTAGAGATAAAAATTGTAGATGGTGAATTAAACCAAAAACAAGGAACCGCTGGAGAAGCCGAAGAAGGAAAAATAAATGGGACAATTATTAGAAATCAATTCAAGCAATTCGATTTTGTCTCTTCTACAGCTCAAAATGAGAAAGGAATTACTTATCATTATGCTCCCTCTTCCTCTTCCGGTAAACAGAAAATAAACAACAGCAGTATTGACAGGCACAGTAGAATAATGCAGGAGTGGAAGATACTCAAAACGGGATTACCTGATTCAGTTTATGTCAGGGTCTACGACAACGATGTTATAAGAGCTGCAATAATTGGTGGAGCAGCTACGCCTTACCACGATGGTTTATTCTTCTTTGACATAATACTGCCACTTAATTATCCAAGAGTCCCGCCTGCAGTTCGCTGTTATCATGAATCCACACTTTGTAATCTGGCTGGTGCGGGGGTAGACCGTTTTAGAATTGATACTCGTTGGGCAACTTATCAGTGCCAGAAATTGCTAGTTGCGAAATGGAACCCAAATACATCGACTATACTAGATATTTTGTTATCTATTCAACTCGTGTTTCAAACTGAGAACCCGTACTATGGGATGAAAACGAACGATCCTCGTTTACAAAAAGCCATTAAGAACGGTTACAAGTTTGATGAAGAATTTGAGCGCAATGAAAGACTCTTCGAGGCAAACTGTCGGACAATGTTGGTTACTCTGAGGCGCACACCAAAAGATTTTGAAGAATTTGTGGCACAACATTTTCGGGACCGTGCCGAAACAATTTTGACTGCTTTTAACCGTTACAAAATCAAATGTGGTGATTATTTCAAATATGAGAGGAAGATGGGCAAGGAATATCATGATTCTATGGTCAATATATATACAAAGCTTTTGAAGGCGTTTATAAAGAATGGTTCGTCATTGGATGGTTTCGTTGGAGACATTGACTTGGATGCCGATGACTCTGGCCATGTTGTCACCACCGAATGTCATGGATCGGCTGTGATCACGCATTGTATTTTCGGACTTCTTTGTATATGCATAGTTTGTGGTGGGATTTGGGTTTTAATTCAAGCGATCAGAGGCAATTATTAAAATGGTGGGAGATGATTTAAACGCAAATCATCAAGTCGTATTTAAACGCAAAAATACAGGCATGGATAGTTTAAACTGTATTTTTATTTAAACAAGACATTGTGCGGGTACAACAATGCAGCTTTCATTTGGGCTCTTTTTGAAGTTTTGTAAATTTCGTATTGATATAAACTTCTTGGTACTGTTTTCTTCTGAAACTCATAATAATAAGTTGTGCTCTGTGCAATCGTTCCTTGGAATACAGAGATTGCAATCTGTTTCCTGTCAGTTAATGTGTAGCAACAACCCTTAAAAAAAGTGCTAAACTAAAAACTAGTCATCCAGCATTTCATTTAGCACGGGGACAAACAAACTGAGATTTCTGACAACACATAATCTGATGCACATAAGGTTTCAAGTTGTTTGCCTTTAGGCCTTATTGAATCAAATTTGGTTTGTTCGAGCTGCAAGAAAATTTACAACAGAATTACAAATCACTCTACCAACACCTGCAGCAGGAGGCTTTAGACCATTGCTTCTAACATCATTGCTGAAGTGATAGCAGTCACTAAGGCTTTTGAATGGGCAGTGGCTAATAGCATGTCAAGATCTTAATGCAATCTGATTCTCAATCTTTTATCAATGCTCTTGGATTTGGATTATTAAAGCTAGATGGTGCAGAGTTCTTGCTCAACTGCAGTTCAGGCATGGATTAGAGAGACCAATTTCTTTGCTTATGCCTCGGCCAAGAATGGTGTCATGAGGGGTCAAGTGCTGCAGTTTAATGATAGACCTTTTTTTTTTTATATATATAAATTGGAATGGTCACATCATAAGAGATTTTTTAGATTTTCTTACTTTAGAAACTGTATCATAATGTTTTTCTTTTTATTTATTTATTGAATTTTATGAAGTATCATAATGTTGAACATTTTATTTATTTTAAATAGTAGTAACTGTTTTTGAACTTTGGTGTAGCTTTAAGCCCTCGCACAATTAAGTCGCAAACTACTTTGAATCTGGTTTATATTTGATCCATGATTTCCAATCAATCTTGGAAATTTGTTAATTCCATTCCATTTCGGAATTCACAAGTGACTTTTTAAATCTATGGTTATAATTCCTCTTAGGACACAAAATGCCAAACCTCCTAGGATTCGTGCTTCTAATAAATATAACCGTGAATTGTATAAATATGGTTCAATGACACTTTTATTTGTCTCTTGTCAAGCAGAAGCAAGGCATCCGAGAGAACCACCAAAAAAAGGCATAGAAAGGCAGAATGGTAGATTACGACCCTGACAAAGAGATGATCGAAATAAAAATTGTTGGTGTTGAAGAAAACCAAAAGGTAGGAACCGGCAGAAAAGCTGAAGAAGATAATAAAAGTCAGTTCAAGCAATTTGACTTCGTGTCTTCTACCGCTCAAGACGAGAAAGGACTTACTTATAATTCTTCTTCCAATGCTTCATCCTCCTCTCCAAGTAACCAACAAATAAACCATAATAGTACCGAGAAGCACGACAGGATCATGCAAGAGTGGGAGAGACTCAAAACGGGACTACCTGAATCAACTTATGTTAGGGTCTACGAAAACAATGTTGCGAGAGCTGTAATAATCGGAGGAGCAGGCACGCTTTACCGCGATGGTTTATTTTTCTTTGATATAATATTACCGCCCAGTTATCCGAACGTCCCGCCTGAAGTTCACTGTTATTATACATGTGCATTGAGTTATCTACAGGGTGCTGGCATTGATACGCATAGAATAGATACACGTTGGTCATATTATGAAAGTAATAAATTGCTAGTTGCTAAATGGAATCCAAATACATCGACTATACTTGATATTTTGCTAGCTATTCAACTAGTATTTCAAACCGAGAACCCGCAAAAAACAACCACGGTATGAACATAAACGATCCCCGTCTACAAAAAGGCTTTAAGATTGGTTTCAGGACGGATGAATCTTTTGATAGCAATGAGAGGCTATTTAAGGCAAACTGCCTGACAATGTTGGCTACTCTGAAGAAGCCACCAAAGCATTTTGAAGAATTTGTTGCACAACATTTCAGCGACCGCGCCGAAACAATTTTAACTCTGTGTAACCGTTTCAAAATCAGACGTGGTAATTACCCCAAATATAAGACGAAGATGTGCAGGGAGTATCATGATTCTATGATTAATGTATACTCAAAGCTTCTAAAGGCGTTTATAAAGAATGGTTCTTCTCTGGATGGTTTTGTTGGAGACATCAACTTGGATGACGTCGACGACTCTGATTATGTTGAGAAGCTCACTTGTGATAAAATAGTTGTAACAACGCTTATAATTTTTGCACTTCTTTTTATTTGCGGATTTGGTGGTGCCATTGTGGGTATAGTTCAAGCGATCAATAAGACATTGTCCTAATAATTGAGAACTTAATAATAATTTACTCTTGTTTTGTGGAGCTTTTTTTCAGCATATACACCATTATGCGAAGCAACAGGCGCAGCTTTAGTTTCTCCTCCAGTAATCTGGAGATGATACCCATATCTGCTCAACTGCATTCCCTTGCTGTAGGCATGTTTGTCTTTTCTCCCGAAAGAAACATTGATTCCCTCGGCCCTGCAACAAACTAAACGGGTCACTGCTTACAGGCATTCTTCCACCAGAGAATAACTGCCAAAACGCACCCACACAAATTTAAGTTTCTATGATGCACCGCAGAGATGCAACCCTCAGAATTAGAGGCTTATGAAACTCAAAATGCCCCAATTTGGATGGTCAACTTGTTAAAATGCCCCGGACGTTAAAAAAAAAGTCAAAATGTCCCAATCCGTTATGTTTCCCGTCAGACAGAGTTAGAGAGTCAAACAGGCACACATGTGTACCCGCACGTGTGTTAAAATGACTTATATATTCTTCATGTCTAGATTCAACGTATCTGCCACATGCGTGACACGCACGTGTAATGCAATTTTGACGCCTTTGCCCTTCAAAAATTGGGGTTTTTCCAGAAAGTCACCAACGGTTAGATTTCTTATACGTGGTCGGGGCATTTTGAACGGACGGTGAGAGATTCCGACCGTTGTTATAACGGTCATTTTTGGGCAAAATGCCCTATATATATTGTGATGATTTACAACATTTCTCACCATAGTCTCACTATATTTCACCAACTTTAATGGCGGCTAGCTCCAAAGATTAAAATGGTAAGTTCAATTTTTGTTAAAAAAAGAATAATCAGGATTTGTATTATAGTAATGATTCTAATTATAGTTAATCAAAATGCAGGAATGTGAAATGTGTAGCGATAAATATCATGAATCCATGGATTGTCCTTGGATTTACTCCCGGTGTAAACTAGTTCCTTGTAATGGAATTCGAAAGCTTCTAAAGGTTAAAGAAGGTGTCAATTCAGGGAAGAAATTCTTTTCTTGTTCTAATCCTATGTGTTCCTATTTTGAATGGTTTGTTGAAGCTACTTATGCAATTAAATCCATGGCACCTCAGTACAAGGGAGGGTGTGAAGCTTGTGCTGGTGATCATAGATTTGTCGATTGTCCTTGGTCACAATCTCCTTGTAACAACCCCAAATGCCATTCAACTAAGGTGAGGATGTTAAACATAGCTCAAATATCATGGAATTATGGTATTGGGTATCTAAAATGCAAGAAGTGTGAAGATTTCCAATGGGTTTCTGATGCAATCTTTATGGAAAAACGGAAGCAATTTGATAATTATGAAGATCAAATTTGTGCACAGTTTAAAGATAAGTGAAAGTAAAGTGCAGAATTAGAACATAATGTCATATTGGGTTTCTGAGCATGTCAACAAGTTAATGTAACAGATTTCAACAAGGGCAATGTAACAGATTGGAAGTATTTTAAATGAAATGATCATATTGTCAACACACTGTCTCCATACTACAATAGATTGCAAGATTCATAAATAAAAGAGCATATTGTCAACACACTTAAAAAAGAAAGTAAAATCATCTAATAACAAACTTCATAAGTCTATAAATGAAGGTAGAAATTAGGGAAAAAAGAACCCAACATTTCGATATTACGATATTTAGAGTTAGGCTTTCTAACCCTTTTTGATGGTGGTTCGAAATATTGATTGTTTGCCTAGAGATATTAATGATTACCATGATAAGTTTGGTTAAAACAGGCGAGATGAAGGTGTAGCGTAAGTAGATTGATGTGGTACCTTCCTTTTGGGTGCAAAGGAGGAGGATGGTGCGAGAGCAAATGCTTTGCCCTTTTTTCTCGGGAACCACCAAGAAGTTGATGGTGTAGTAGCATCTGCTTTGCCCTTTTTCTGGGAACCAGCTGAAGAAGTTGGTGTAGTAGCATCTGCTTTGCCCTTTGACAATGGTGGTACCTCAGCTGATTTCTTTGATGAAGATGTTGTTGCTTTCTTTAATGCAAATGTTGGTGCAGACAAGGCCTTCGTCATATTCTTTTTTGGTGCGGCAGTAATGAAAAACTCATCCCCATTAACAGAACACTCCATTCTAACTCCTTTCTTCTTGGGGTTAGACCTAACTGAGGACCTTGACAGTAAGGATGTTATGATCAAGACTTTTACATACACCGCACTTTATTACTCTTTTGCGCGCTTGTTCTTCTCATACCAAGACTTCTTTCTTTTGAC
This sequence comes from Papaver armeniacum, assembly GCA_023531295.1. Classification (NCBI taxonomy): domain Eukaryota; kingdom Viridiplantae; phylum Streptophyta; class Magnoliopsida; order Ranunculales; family Papaveraceae; genus Papaver; species Papaver armeniacum. The sequence continues at coordinate 245,134 of JAJJWW010017320.1, read as the reverse complement.
ACAAGGTCTTCCTTTATCTCTCAATCTGCGTGGATGTATAATGTTGATACCAGTCTGCAAACAAAAGAAAGTTAGGGTTAGTATACTTTAAATGCACGGATCTAGAGAATAATGAAAAAAAGTGATACAATAAAGTAAAAGTACAAAAGTAGATAATATAATTCCCCTATTCAATAAAAAGATTCTCCAAACAAAAATAATTGAAACCATAAATGGAAAAGGTTAAAGCATTGGATATCCCGACAAACCTTATTTTCATACTCATCAATGTCTCCCAATGGGGTTATTGACCTTGAGTATGAGGTCCTATAGTAGTTTAAGTCTAATTCCCTAATACTATGATCATACAAATATGACCATCACATCACTAGAGTTATATATACACACTATGTACAATATATACAACTTCACAGTTATGTTTCAATATAGCACGACTTGAAACATACATTAGGAATGAAATCAGTCCAAGTCAATATTACTAACTTCAAGAGGAAGGATGATGCTTTGTCGTTGTAGTTCGCTTGTTCTTCATTTTCTTCAAGTCTTCGGCGTAATACTTTTACGTATCAACATTCCTAGACTTTCTAGTCTAACCTAAACGAAGTTGACTCTAGTATACAATCAAGCAACTTTATATGAGTTTTGAGTAACTAAAATATGAAAACCAACTTTGCATACCAATGCTTGGTGGGTTCAACCGAGCTATGCTCTAACAGGGAGTATTATTTTATTTGCTCTATTTTTTAGGAGTTTCTTCTAATCATCGAGCTATGAAAATATGTGAGATATCCAAAAAAAGCAGTGTATTTCCTCATCAGGATCTTTTTTCTGACCCATTAACTTTATGAAACCGGTCCGTGAACGTCCGTGTATTCTTCTTAAGAGTTTATAAGGGTTTCTGTTGGTGCAAAAATATTCACCCAACACTCTTCGAGATGTGTATAGATTGATTAAATCTCCGTCGTTGATTTGATTCCACCAAAGATGCTGATGAAATTGTGATTGATGTTGATTGATTGATCCCCAACTACTAATTCACCTCCACAATTGCTGATGTGATTAATGTTGATTGGTGGGTGTACCTGCAAAGACACTCCGATGCTAAAGTCAGAGAGAGTTTCTTAGCATGTGTGTTGTGTGAAAAAGGATTAGAAAATCTCAACCTTTTGATTTAGGATTTAGCCTCTATTTATAGGCAGAGAGTAGGTCTAGCTTTAGGGTTTTCATAATTATCTTCAATAACTTCCCTTACATGTACAAAACCAAGAAAAAAACCAGATTCATAATAAAGTTTGTTATTTATTATAATTCTGATTAATCTTAATTATTATCTTGAATAATAATTATCCTCTCTCTTAGGAACTATAATTATCTTAAATAATTATAACATCTAAATTAATTCCTTCCTCTTTCTGTTAGGGTTTTTGTATTTTTCTTAATTATTATTATCTTAAATAATAATTAAAAGTAAAGATAATTATCCTCTATCTGTTAGGGTTTATATAATTATCTTAGATATTAACTATAACTACCCAAGATAATTATCCCATGGTAACATTTATCCTCTTTTGTTAGGATTTAATATAACCATAATTATCTTAGATAATTCCAAAGTCGATATTCAAATTATCCTAGTCCTCATGACCCTTACCCAAATTTAAACCCCTTTCCTGGAGAGAGGATAATTTGGGTTGCTAGACCGATCCACGGGTTCTAAGAGCTAACTCTTGGGTCCTTGGGCTTCCATAATAAGCAAAAATGGTTTCCATAATAAACAAAATGAGCTTCCATAATAAGCTAACTGGGCTTCCAAAATAAGCAAGTCATGTTTCTATAATAAACAAAATGCGCTTCAATAATAAGCCAACTGGGCTTCCAAAATAAGCTAGTCATGTTTCCATAATAAACAAAATGGGCTTCAATAATAAGCAAACTGGACTTCCCAAATAAGCCAATTGTGTTTCTATAATAAACGAAATGGGCTTCAATAATAAGCCAACTGGACTTTCTAAATAAGCCAGTTATGTTTCTATAATAAACGAAATGGGTTTCATTAATTAGCCATTATCCATATACCGTTTTAGTATGGTACAAACAGTTTCCATAACAAGGGTTTCCTTCTCTTGTTCACGAACATAAAGTTTATATATTGTTTTCCATCCCTTTAACAAAAAATTATATGGAGAACTGTTCAAGAAATCAGGAAGTGATCAATCTTGATATGGAAGAAGACATCAAAGGATGCAGTTCGGTTAAAGAACTTGTCTTGAAAAAGATGATTGCAAGGAAAGAGTACAACTCCTGGATTGGTGAATCTGTCAAGGATTTAATTCATTTTCAGAATAACTCAAAGGTCGAATTTTCAAATCTTCAACTGCAAATGTATCATCTCATTAATGGCCAGACCAAAATCCTTGAAAATCAAAAGGTCTTGATACGAAACCAGAAGAAACTCATCTCTGATTGCATCAAAGCCAGGCAACTTGCTCGCATTGTTGATCGAAAGGTGAATATTATAACTAATGAACACGGAGTTTCTACACTCAAAAGGACCAAGGATATCGATAATACCATTTATGATGGTGTCATGGAGAGGTATGAAGTTATCAAAGAAGCCTGATTTTATCTAGGAAACTTCTTATGAGAATTTATTTTTGTGTTTTAAGAAAGATAACTAGGGTTTGGAATACCAAATATTATGATTACACATAGCTATTGCCAACGATTTTGGAAGATGATTTTGCAGTATTAATCTTTAATTGGTTTTATATATTGCAAAAATATTATGGGATATGTGTGTTTACGTCCGTGAACTATGATTATCTCATATATCTCAAAAGTTGAGTCTATTATGTCTTTATGCAAATATTGATAAAAGTTAGAATGAACTTGTGAATATTCCACAGTATTGATCTTGTGAAGTAGAAGCACCAGCGAATTGAAGCCTAATGTTGTATCTTGTTGTTGCATATTAGCTGAAGTATTCTTATTCTTTTTCCTACATTCCGAATCCTGATGCCCTAAAATCTTACACTTAGTGCAAAATTTAGGTTTCTTCTGGATTTCTATAGGTTGCCAAAAATCAACACCTCCAACCGTAACATGAATTATGTTAGAGATAAAGTGTCGCCGGACAAATCTCAATTTTTTTTTTTTTTTCAGATTGATTTCTTTCTCCTTATTTTAGAAAGGGGAAAGTACAAGACTATTTAAACTACAAAGAACCGCCAACTTGGTTAGCCGGTACAACACTAGTACTCTCACCTATACGTCTCAGAAGTCTCAGTTGTGACACGCTTACAACACACACTCTCAACAAGATTAGAAATCTATTCTCTGAAGACGAAGATAACTAGGGTTTGGAATACCAAATATTATGATTACACATAGCTATTGCCAACGATTTTGGAAGATGATTTTGCAGTATTAATCTTTAATTGGTTTTATATATTGCAAAAATATTATGGGATATGTGTGTTTACGTCCGTGAACTATTATTATCTCATATATCTCAAAAGTTAAGTCTATTATGTCTTTATGCAAATATTGATAAAAGTTAGAATGAACTTGTGAATATTCCACAGTATTGATCTTTCCCTAATCCACTTCTATGTGAAAGTACTGTATGACTCTATAAGTTTTCGTATGTTGAGCATTTCCGATTAAATTAATCATTAAGGTCTTCTTGTGGTTGATTTATTCGAGTTTTCTGGATACAAATTCATGTTTCATGTAATTTGTTAATGTCCAAAGAAATCCTTCTTTTCTCGTAAAAGTAAGGTCGCTCTTTGTTGTTCTTTCGGGAATGAGATTTTATGGGGAGAGTTCTTAATTGAACTTGTGCTTGATTGCCAAATCTTTGTGGGGAGTGCAGCTGTGGAATATTGTAGGAGTTATCTTGTATCTTTATAAACTCCTTGATAAATACACTAAGTTTCGACTATGTGAAATCATCGAAACAAAGTTGATATGTTCTCTTTTAGTCATGAATAATATCTTTGAGAATTTCATTATGATCTCGCTAGTTTTCGTACCTTTGCCAATTTATATTGACAAAAAGGGGGAGAATTATTTTGTAGTTCACACTACATACATATGGTTTATGGACCATTATGTAAGGGGGAGTGGTTTCATTGTGAGATGAAGTATTGACTAAGGGGGAGTGATACATATCACCATGGTTTTATTGTCAAAGTTGTGATTCAATTGAACTTCGATGATGTGTAATTATACTATGACATTGTATAACAATAATTGAGACCATCTGTTTTCTTATGGTTATGGATACGGACCTTCAACAACAACGATGCTAAGTTGAACACGTTCAGAATCACTGGAGTACTTGGAGTGACAAAGAATTCAAGGAATATTGAAGAACCAATGAAATCAATCATGTTGGATGAGAAGCTACAAAGTTTATTTATTTTGTAATCCATATGTATTGATAGTTTTGTCACTAAAATTGACAAAGGGGTAGATTGTTAGAGCACTGCTCGGTCGAAATCGCAAGCGTTTCAATCTTAATCTTCTTTGTCAAGTTTAGGTGGTCAAAACTAGAAGTCTTGATTTCTAGTCTACTTATAGTTATGTCTCAGATTAGGATAGAATGTGTAGTTGAGATTTAGACTAACGGTGTTCATCAATTGAAGACGAAGATCTAATGAGGAGAGCTTGGAGGAACTTCATCAACAAAAGGTATGTGAAGACTAAAACTTATCTATCACTTAGAAGTCTATTATATTCTATCTCTTAATGAAACTAAGTCGTATAGCTATATAGACTTTTATATTACACACATTTGATATTTCAAGCCGAGTTTATGTCGCTTATATATTTCTCGAAATATGTGTTCGGAGCTTTTTTGCTACATTCATCATTCTTGACGAGTTTAGTTGGAAACAATTTATTTGTTGGAAACTAAAAAATAAGTCAAAAGATGATCATGTGGAAATTTCCTTGAAACATCTTACATGATTTGTGTGAGACAGTCATTTGATGTCAACTCGGGATGTTTCATATTGATCATTCGATCACTTGTAAATTACTTATAAGCAAATGGTTTGTGTGAGATAGCCATTGTCGTCTTCTAAAGATGTTTCAATGATTGAAATGAGAGTTTGGAACAATTAACCATTGTCTGGATATAACACAGTATGCATACCAGTATGCAAACTTTTGTGGTATGATTCAGGTCCAGAAACCAAGTTTGCGTACCAGTATGCGAACGGTTTTAACTGTTAAAGTCCTGGAACCAAGTTTGCATACCAGTATGCGAACAGTTTTACCTGAGTTAGGTTCGGACCGACAATATGCGTAATCGTTTGCAAACTTTTGGACAAGACCAAAGTCAGGAACTAAAGTTTGCGTACCCGTTTGAAAACTTAGTTGGTTAAGTTCTAAAATCGGTCAAGTATGATTTCATACTCATGAGCAAATAAATTTATAAATTAAGGAATGCAATCTTTGCAAACCGTGGCTAAATGTTCATGAATTGATTCTCTTGAATCAAATCCATTTTTGCTTCAATTGTGGCTTGTATTATTCTATGAGAATATAAAAACTTGAACAACTCTATGAGTAACACAATTAGATTCGTTTGATTATCATTTGATCTAGAAGTTTTAGATGAATGTGGTTAATAAAAAAATGTCCATTTGGCTAACTTCGGTTAACTATTGTTGAGGCAACTCAATATACATGTTTAGGTACGGTTACCCATATCTAAATAAAGGTATATTTCATTTGTTTGTAACAAGATAAGACGATCTAACGGTGGAGGGATACCACTTTGGTTTTAAGAAAACTTATCTTGAATCTTAAATCAGGTTTTCATCTAATGGTGAATATTGATTGTTTTTACTAAGATAACTTAGAATGCAAACCCAGATTTGAAAGACTATATAAGGGAGAACTCTAGAAACTGGAAAACCTAATCCCCACACTCTTGTGTGATATTATTTGCATACTAGAGTCGATTCCCCTTTAACCTAAGTTTTACCTAAAACCATTATAGGTTAACGACTTGAAGACTTCATTAGGATTTTGAAGCCATACCCAACTATTTTCTCTGTAGTTGTGTGTTCTGATCTTACTTGTTCTATCATATTGAGATCTTTTCTAAGATTTTCTCGAAATTTATCTCCGATAAGTAAGATATAAAAATTAATCACAAAGCTCTTCATATCATTCTATGTGATTCCATAATAAATTGTTCTACTACCATTTAGTTAAGTTATTGTGAGGTGATTGATATTTCTAGGATGTTATTCGGGAATACAAGGCCGGATTATCAATTGGTTCTTGTTCACCTTGATTTATAAAAAAACGGAACAATCACTTAGTAGGTATTTCTGTGGGAGACATATTTATCTATTAGAATAGAATTTTCTGTGGGAGACAAATTTGTTTATAAAGTCTTCGACTTTGGGTTTTAGAAACTCTTAGTTGTGTGTGAGATTAGCTAAGGGAAACAAGTGCGTAGAGTCCTGCTGGGATTCAGAGGCGTAAGGAACGCGATTGTACCTTAATCGGTATGATACTTAGTTAGGGATCAACTACATTCAAGTCCGAAATTAACTTGTAGTAGGCTAGAGTCTTTAGCGGCTTAATACAGTGAGGTGTTCAAATCTGGACTAGGCCCCGGGGGTTTTCTGCATTTGCGGTTTCCTCGTTAATAAAAATTCTGGTGTTTGTGTTATTTCTTTTCCTAATTATATTTTTTTATATAATTGAAATATCACAGGTTGTACGTAGTTCAATCAATTGGTAAATCCAACCTTTGGTTGTTGATTGAAATTGATTGACACTTGAATATTGGTTTTTGTACCATTCAAGTTATTCTCATAACCAATCAGTTCAGGGATTCAATCCTGTGGATTTATTGATTAATTTGAGAAAGAGATATAACTCTTGGATATCTTTCCTTGATTGGGTCTGACTTTCTAGTTGATTCTCTTGTAGTTATATTGGAGTTAGTCCATATATATTTCCGAACGAAATATTGGGTGTGGTTGTTGTACCCCCGCATTTTCGGAGTGGACTGGATGAAGGGCATGAGTCCAACGTTATTTGACTTCAACAAGTTAACTGTGGCCTTCAAAAAAGATGGAGAGAGCATAAAGTTACAAGGTAATACTCCCACAACTCAAATCCCTATGATGACTGGTAGTGCTTTACATAAATGGCTTAAGAAGAACAAGCAAGGATTGATTGGAAACCTCTTTTCCATTACTACATGTGAGAAACAACCTGAAATACCAACTCCCATTAAACCATTATTAGAAAAATATGAAACTATATTTCAAGAGCCTAATTCATTACCCCATTCTAGAACTCATGACCATCATATACCCTTGAAACCACTCACACCACCACCTAATCAAAGTCCATAAGGAATCCCTTACATACAAAAGGAGGTAGTGAAATAGCTGGTACAAGAAATGTTGAAGTCAGGTGTAATCCAACCCACTCGCAATCCTTTCTCTTCCCCAATCCTGCTTGTTACAAAGAAGGATGAAAGCTGGCGGTTCTGTGTTGAATATAAAAAGTTGAATGAAGCTATTGTCAAGAAGAAATATCCTATTCCCATAATAGAAAATTTATTGGATGAGATGTTTGGTTCCAAGGTGTTTTCTAAGATTGATTTGAGGGTTGGATATCACCAAATTAAGGTATACCCCCAGATACTTACAAGACTTCCTTTAAAACACACCAAGGGCATTACGAATTTATGGTGATTCCATTTGGCTTAACTAATGCACCAACATCCTTTCTAGCCTTAATGAATGATGTCTTTAAGCCACATTTAAGGAAGTTTATACTTGTATTTTTTGATGATATTCTGGTTTACAGTCCTGATATGGACACTCACCCGAAGCATTTGTAAGTCACTCTCAGCACCTTGAAGGAGCATACATTGTTTGCCAAGATCAGGAAATGTTCCTTTAGACAGACCAAAGTTGATTACCCAGGTCACATCATCTCCAAGGAAGGAGTAGCAGCAGATCCTTCCAAGATTGAATGCATGATGAAGTGGCCTGTACCTGTCACTTTGAAGGAACTCGGAGGATTCCTTGGCCTGACTGGGTATTATAAGAAGTTTGTGAGGAAATATGGGTTATTTGTAAACCTTTCACAGAGTTTCTGAAAAAGAATAACTTCCGTTGGAACACTGATCCCCAATCAGCCTTCTCTCAAAAAAGTTGTCACCACCACCCCAGTACTAGTCCTACCTGATTTCAATCTACCCTTTGAGATATAGACTGATGTCTGTGATAAGGGGTAGGTGCAGTTTTGATGCAAATGAAACAACCAATTGCTTACTACAACAAAGGCATGGGGACAAGATTTCTCTCAATCTCCACCTATGAAAAGGAATTAAGTGCCATAGTAATAGCAATAGCCAAGTGTAGGATTTAACTTATGGGAAATCATTTCACCATATATAATGATCACCAGATGCTGAAGTACTTGATGGAGCATAAACTTCAATTAATGGTGTAGCAAAAGTGGTTTTCCAAGCTCTTGGGGTATGACTATACAATCTATTACAAAAAGAAAGTTGTGAATAAGGTGGTTGATGCCTTATCTAGGGTACCACACACTGACTCACCACAATGTCAGCTCATTTCACAACTGCAACCTGCTTGGTTAGGAGAGGTAGAAAGTAGCTACAGTTTGGACAAGTAGGCAAATAAACTTGTGCCACAACTGACAGTTAGTAGACCTCCATACACTCTGACACAAGGTATTCCGAGGTACAAAGATAGAGTTTATATTGGTTCAGCTGGTACATTGAGACAACAAGTATTGGCTGCAATCCACTCCTTAGGACCTCAGTTGTAGGAGGGTGTTCAGGGACTCAAGCAAGCTACCAGAGATCAAAAGAGTATTTCCATTAGTTGGGAATGAAGAAGGACTTATACCAGTATATTAGGGAATGTGAAATATGCCAACAACATAAGGCTCCACACACACCACCAGGGGGACTACTACAACCACTTCCAGTTCCTGACCAAGCATGGAAACACATATCCATGTATTTCATCACTGGATTTCCCAAGTCAAATGGTAGAGAGGTCATCATGTTGGTGGTGGATAGATTCACCAAGTACAATCCCTTCCTTCCACTGAATCACCCCTTCACTGCCTCAGCTGTAGCAAAGGTATTCTTAGATAACATTTTCAAATTACATGGTACACCTGCTATTATAGGTTCATACAAAGATTGCATTTTCCTTAGTAAATTATGGAAATAAATATTCAATAGAATGGGAACTTCTCTTCACATGAGTACAAAATATCACCTCAGACAGATAGGCAGATTGAGAGGGTGAATGCATGCCTTGAGTCATATTTAAGATGCTTGACTATCTATAGGACTACTAAATGGGTTAGTTGGCTATCACTAGCTGAGTAGTGGTTTAACTCAACCTATCATTCCAGTATGAAAACTACTCCCTTTCAAGTTTTGTATGGCTACAATCCCCAACAATTTGGTCTCATCTCTCATCATCCATCCACTAATGTATCTGTTGAAGACTATTTACAAAGAAGACAAGCAATGAGAATTATACTTAAATCCACTCTTGAAGAAGCTCAGCACATAATGAAACAACAGGTTGGCAAGAAAAGGACAGAGAGAGAGAATTCAAGATTGGAGAAGGGGTCTACTTAAGACTCCAGCCTTACAGACACACCTCAGTTCAGCTGAGGAGGAGCTTAAAACTATCAGTTAATTTTTTGGGTCTATTCCAGATTATTGCAGGGCTTGGCAAGGTGGCTTGTGGTAGAAGATTTTAAATAACCAAAATTAATGATTAAATGAAACCTAGTTATATCCGCAGGCGCACATGTCAATTATAATATAGATAGCAAATGCGGTTCGTTCCCACGAAGAGTGTGAAAAGACTACTACTAGCTAATATAAAAAAATAACTAATTAACAAGATGATGTTTTAACGATTTTCAGAAATTCGGAAAAAAATGAAATAACAAACAATCGTAATAATAAACAAAGTAGGAGTGGGTTATTAGGAGTTTACTCAAGACAAATATCAAAATCAATCTAATGTCTCAGAAGATGGTATGTTAAATTCTAAAATATTGTTTCTCCGCTGTAACTTCCTTCGCTTCATGGATAGTGATTCTAAAGCATGACATATCATTCTTAAAGCATATCGCGTCAAAGAACTTAACCAAACACACAATATTAATCATAATCAAGAAAATCACATTAACGATTAAATACCAAGCTATATGAAGAGAAATTATTAGTCAATCAAATCATTATTAGAAATATCATTGTAGAGTTTAGACAATTAAAATGGCTTCTATCTAAACCCCAACAAGTTCTAGGCCATCACCGATGTTCTCTCGGAAAGACCTATCTGTTCTCATATCGTCTTTATCCTCATCGGAGGTTTATGGAGCTCGATTTGTCTGCTAGTGGATTGGACTTTTTGCAGGAAGATTTCGTATTCGCCATTATATTTCTTTTCACGGGCAAGCTTGGAAACACTTCATATAGTTTCTTTGTTCTTGCGATTGGTCTTGGGAACACTTTGTTTCATGTGTTCTTTTGCCCGTTTTGGCTTGGAAACACTTTCTGCTTTTACACAAGTTGTAACTTAGTTTATAGAAAATATTTTTTGTTTGCGCAATCTTTTCTTCTTTTATGAGTGATGGATACGGATTGTCCGAGTTGCTGAGGATGTCGAGGTATAAAATATTGTCTTTATATTTAAACGTATATATATACCTTTCCCATGTTTTATGCCTTAGCATTTAATGCTATTTCGGAAAAAGAGCGGGGATGCCTTGGAGAATTGGTAGATTCCGGCTATTGCTCCTGCACGAGTCATCAAAGAGGTTTTGCTTCTTATTTTGTCTGTGTGGTGGTTTCTTGTGTTGCCAAGGGTGGAATCGCTCATGCCCCAATCGGGGGGGGATAGGTGCTTTTTATGCCGTCGAGGGCGAGTTTCGGGTGAAACCGAGTGGGTTTCTCCTGGCGAGGCATAATGTTGAGAGTTTGTTTAACTCTTTTAGTGAATGTGTCCTCGTGTTGTAACCGAGGTGAAGGATACTTGTAACTTAAAGTACTTGATGATAATAAAATCTTATTGTTGAATTATTCTATATGATGTGTTTGCAGTAATGGCTCTGAGGTGTTTTGACATATACTGTTGGTTCAACCATGGGTGACAAATCCAAGGAGTGATCAGTTCCTTAATTGGATAGGTCATCTCTTACAGTGTTGGACTTTAGAGTATAGCGTATTTTCCTTCTCGTCGTTGCTCTGATGCCTTTATGGGATTGGTTTTTTAATAGAGCCCTGGTTTAGGTTACACTTGCCCCATGATTAAGTGATCAATTTTATTAGTCACTTGATTGTTAATCATTATTTTGGAGGGCAATATCTCGGACAAGTGATTCTTGCCTTAGCCAAAGGTAAGTACCTTGATTTTGGATATCTCCTGTTATGGCAGGACATCATCCGATTCGTGATCGAGATGGCATTACCTTAGGTATATGTCCATCTTAGGTAGCTTAGGGTGTCCCCCGCTTCATCTTACTTCAGTGGTCTAGATGGCATTGCCTTAGATCTGTGTCCGTCTCGGGCAGCTTAGGTATTTTACCCGCATCATTCGTTGTAGAATGGAAGATGTGGCTAGCACCGTGCCATGATCTTGATGGGATTTCGTTATAATGCAAATATGGTATGATTATGCTATATGCAAGTGCAATAAAAGATAAAGCAAAAAATTAGAGCGAAAAATTGCAAGGAAAAAATAAACTAAAAAAAAAAGATCAAAGAAAATGGAGTGAACACACAAAAGGATTAATTTCATTATTCTCAAAAGAGGGTTTATGAGCCCTTAGTACATTTAGGTAAGGTATCATGACCTTTTACAAGTAGGGATTCGAGTCCTGTTTTTATGATTTGTCTTCCTAAGCGATAAGTTGTTTAAACATTGTATTGCTTAAGGTATCCGATGTTCCAGGGGAGATCTAGTTCTTACCCATTGGGTTTGAGCAATCTGTATGCTCCATCTCCTGTCTTAGCGATGACTGTAAGTGGTCCTTCCCAGATGGGAGCAAATTTTCCCGACTCGCGCTGGTATGGCGGGATCTCGCGTCATACTTTGTCGCCTAGGCAAAATTGCCTCTGATGAACATGCTTGTTGTATTCTCATGCTAGCCTTCTATGATAATTTTTTATCCTTTGAAGGGCTATTTCTCGGTTTTCCTCGAGATCGTCCATTTGGAGAGTATCATGTCCGAGGTGAGGTTTTTATCCCAAGCCTCGGTCTTAGTCGTGGGGATCATTGCTTCGGTTGGTATGATTGCTTATGTGCCATAGGAGAGAGCGAAGGGTGTCATTCCTGTTGCTTCCCTTTGGGTGATCCGGTAGGCCCAGAGTACGTTGTGTATTTGTTCACACCAGCTAGCACCATGTCCATCTAGCTTTTTTTTAAGCATATCAACAATGGTTTTGTTAGTGGCCTCCGCCTGGCCATTGCTCTCGGGGTAGATGGGGGTAGATTTATTCTTCCTTATTTTAAATTAGTTAAAAAGGAGGTCAATGTTTTTCCCTCGGAGTTGGGCCTCATTGTCTGATACGATGGCGACTGGGATACCGAAACGACATATGATGTGTTCAAAAAGGAACTTAAATACATCATGGTCTCTAATACGTCTGAGGGATGCAGCCTCTACCCATTTGGTGAAGTAGTCAGTGGCTAAAATTAAGTACTTTCTCTGTCATGTTCCTTATCGCAGGGGTCCGACGATGTCTACTTCCCACTTGGCGAATGGACAAGGGCTTAGGACAGACTTTAAGTCCATTGACGGTGCGTGCCTTCTTTTGCCAAATTTTGGCATTCTAAACATGACTTTGCCATTTGTTTTGAGTCCTCGTTCATGCGAGGCCAGAAGTAACCTTGTAGTCTTGCTTTGTGAGCCGAAGAAATGCCTCTGCTATGGTTCCTAGCATAGCCATAATGTATTTCTTTTAGTATGTCGTGCCCCTCGGCGAAGGAGAGGCATCTAAACAAGGGTCCTAGATATGACTGTTTGTATAACATGTCATCTCTAAGATGGTAGTTTCCCGATCAGGATATTATTTTGTGTGCGAGATGTTGGTCGCTTGGGAGTTCACCATTGGCTAGGTATTTTATGATTGGGGTTCTCCAATCGTCCTCGGGCAATGCCTCATTTAGGTCTGTCGTATCGATGTTAAGGATTTTCATATCTCCTTAGATGGGAATGGAGGGGAGCATTACCCTCTCAATTCTAACATTTGTAGACTCTGGATCTTTTGTCATTGAGGCTATGAATGCTAAGGCATCTGCGTTCATATTGTTGTTCCTATTCAGGTGTCATAACGTGATGTTTGGTATTTTCCCAATATAATGTTTTGCAAGTTGGAGATATCGCTTCAAACATGCATCGGAGGTTTGATATGTCCCATCTATTTGTCGGACAATGAGCTATGAGTCGCTCGATCGTTAGTCTCACCTCGGTAATGCCGAGCATGATTATCACTCGGAGGGCATGTATGACTGCCTCGTAATCAATTATGTTGTTAGTAGTGGGGAATTCTAGTCTCAGGCTGTAAACGATCCTACGGCTGTTGGGGTCGTAAAAACCATCCCGATGCCGGATCCTTCTGAGTTACATGACCCGTCTATGAAGACTTCCCATCGCCTAGGGTTTTCCGAGCGAAGTAGCTCGGGTGGATCTTTTAATTCGTCCTCCATTCCCGGAATTTCTTCAATTTCGTCGGTATTGTCTAGAGGAAAGTCGGCCAAGAAATCCGCAATAACTTGTGTTTTTATCTCAGTTTGGGCTTGATATTTGACTACGAACTGTTTGATTTGGGCTCCCCAATTGGAGATTCATCCTGCTCTGTCTGCATGGTCTAGAATAGATTCTATTGGAGCTTTTGTAATAACCGTGACTGTGTGGGCATGGAAGTACGTTCGCAATTTTTGCGTTGGGTAAACCAGGGACAACACGATTTTTTTCAATTTTAGAATAGTTTGTCTCTACAGATGTCAGAGTCTTGCTTATGAAGTAGATAGGGTTTTCTACCTCTTTATCTATATGAGTTAGCACCGCGCTGATCGAAGTGTTAGTTGCCGATAGGTAGATGTAAAGATCTTCACCTGGATCGGGCTTCTGAAGGATTGGCAAAGTGGCCAAATGTTCTTTGATATTTTGAAAATCATCTTCGCACTCATTGCTCCATAAGAACTTTTCACCTTTCTTCAAGGTATTGAAGAAATCTTTACACTTGTCGGACGATCTAGCTGTAAATCTTCCCAGGGCTGCTAGTCGACCATTTAGTCTCTGCACGTCTTTGATTGTGGGAGGCGAAGGAATTTCAAGTATGGCTTGCACTTTGGCAGGGTCCACCTCGATGCCTCGCTTAGTGACCAGGTATCCTAAGAACTTCCCTACGGTAAATCCAAAGGCACATTTTTCCGGGTTTATCTTCATGTTAAATTTCCTCATATGTTCAAAGATTTCCTTGAGATCATTTGCATGGTCTTGTGGAAGCTTGCTCTTGACAAGCATGTCATCCACGTATACTTCCAGGGTTTTATTTATCCAACCGTCAAACATTTTTTTCTACCATTCTTTGGTAAGTCGCACCTGCGTTCTTTAGTCCAAAGGGCATCTTAGTATAACAATATAGGCCTCGGGGAGTGAAGAACGCAGTGAGCTCTTGATCTTCCTTGGCGAGGGGGATCTGGTTATAGCCCGAGTATCCGTACATGAGGGATAGTAAGCCATATACATAGGTTGCTTCTACGAGCTGATCGATGTTGGGGAGTGGGAAGTTGTCCTTTGGACAGGCTTTATTGAGATTATTGAAGTCAATGCAGATTCGCACTCCTCCGTTTTTCTTGGGCACTATCACCATGTAAGAGATCCATATTGGGTATTGCACCTCTCGGATAACTCTTGATGCTTCCATCTTTTTTAATTCTTTTTGGATTGCCTCGTGGTATTCTGGTGCCACCTTTCGCATCTTTTGCTTCATGGGCTTATGTTTTGGATTAATCTTCAAGTGGTGACAACATCATCCGGGTCTATCCCAGGCATATCTTCCATGCGCCATGCGAAGACATCAGAGTATTCCTTTAGGACTTTTACTAATTTTTCTTCTTCCTCTTTGTCGAGGAGAGTTCCAATTTTAAGCATACCCGGGTTTTCGGGTGTTCTGATGTTTACCTCTTTGGTGGGTTCCGAAGCCGAGAAGTTCGATTTAAGTTCTCCAATATCGAAAAGATTATGTATAGGTCCCATGGGTGAGTCCGATATGGGAAAACTATCTGAGGATGGTGTATAGTCCGAGCGCCTCGCTTCGTTTATTATTGCTATGTAAGTATCGATTTCCGCCTGGATCTTAGCATTCTTGGCCCTTTTTTTCTTTGCCTTTGAAGAATTTACCTTGTTTTCTCCATTTTGTACGTCCATGTTGTAACAGTACTTGGCCTCGCCTGAGTCTTCGATGATCTCGCGAGTCTTAGCGATGATCTCCTTTGATCCCATCCCAAGATCGCGGGTGTTGGTGAAACCTTAGCCTCTGGTGGAGTGGGTCGAGGCGATTCATTTGATCCCATGAACCAAATAAGATCGTATTAGACACTCATCTTTAAGACCCATTTGCCCGAATGTTTCATAAAATAAAATCTCAGGGAACTGAAATTAAATCTAATGATAGGTTTTTCTTCCTCCCTATATCGGGAGTGCCTCGTGACCACTAGCGTGTCGTTGAGAAATTGATAGGTATTTTTCATCCATTCCCGCATGGGAGGTTCAATTGCCACGCTGAAAAATTCATCACCTTCAAGTTTCGTTTGTGAATTTGTCCCGTGATATTTCCTTCATGTACGGGAACTGTGATAGCCGAGTGGGAGATCGTATTACATCCCAAGTATTGCGCCTCGCGTGGTATCTCTACGTGATGTACAGGTGCACCTATGGTTTGTTGGGTCGCTGGCTACGCGATGTACTCCTGGAGTTTGCCTTCATCAACCATATCTTGCACCATCTTTTTCAGATCTCCGCACGAGTCTGTCGTGTGACTATGGAATTGGTGGAACTAGCAAAAATCTGTTCTATTTTTGGCCCGCTCGGGATGCTGTCCTCTGTTCCATGGATAAATAATCCTGTACTTTCCCCCGATCTTCTTGAGGATCTCGGATAGGGGAGCATTTAGCTTCGTGTAGATTGGGTCTACGAATTCCTTTCTTTTGTTGGGCTTGGTCTCGCCCTTTCCATCCTCCACTCCGATGTTTATCGAACTGGGTCGATCCGTTTTTGGATCGCTCTGTTCCTTGGGCTGGTGCCTGAGGGTTTTGTGGCTCCACCACATTTGCTCCTATACTGGTTCCTTTTACCAATTTGTCATATGTACCATCTTGGAGTTCTTCAAGGGCCACATAGTCCTCTTATAACTCTCTCAATTTTTCCATATTAGGTGGCATGGTTTCATACATGCGGACAAATATGGGATCTATCTTTCTTAGACTGTTTTTGAAGCCCAAGATCGTGTAGGCCTTTGGGACTCTTCCGATCTCGGCGCACAATTTTCTCCAGCGAGTTACCAGCGATCGGAGTGACTCATTTGGTCCTCGAGCTAATTGGAACAACATGTCGATCTCTGGTTTGACTCGGTTTTTATGTATGTATGATTCTAGGAACAATTCGGACAGGTGGTCAAATGACTTAACCGACGCCTTTGGTAAGTTATTGAACCACATTAGGGCTTCATCTTTTAGGCTAGCGGGAAAGAACTACACATTACTACGTCGTACTGGTTCCACTGGGTTAGTGTCATTCGGTATGATCATAGGTGCTCAATTGCATCGCCGGTACCGGTGAAGGGAGCGTTGAATGTTGGAAGCGAGCATTTCCTTGGAAATGGTAGGGCCAACAGGCTCTCTAACAAGGGAGATTGCCCAGCCTTTTTTACTACTTCCGCCAACTTCTTGCTTTCTTGCCTTCATGTGGGCTCTCTGCATATTGCTTCTAAATTGCGTAGTCGGGCTTGTAATTGATTATCGTTGCGCCTTGTTTCGGCCTTCTTCCTTCTTCCCAGGCTCTCTCGGGTGAGAAAGAAATTTCATGACGGCGATATCTTGATCGCCCAGAATCCTCGTCCGATCGTTCGGCCTATGACACAATCTTGGAACGAGTTGACTTCGAGGTCTCCCCTCATTTGGGATTCGTGGCTGCGAGGTTCTCGGCCTCGCAGTTGGTTTTAGTTTCATCGCCTCTATTCTTTTATCGTCTATGCTTGGGGTCGACGTCTGACGATCCTTCGGATGGGCTGTCCTCCTAGTCTAGAACGCCTTGGCTTCCCTTGGGAAAGCGATCCGTTGTTTCCTCGTTCGAGGTGTCAGGGATAGAGACTCGCTCGTCGTCTTGCAATTTTTCGAAAGGATTCTCCTCATCGGGGATCTCCTCAATGGTAGCGAGTGGCACCTTTTTCTTTGCTTTGCGTTTCAGCCTGCGGTTTCTCCGTTCTAGCCTCTTGTTACGCCTTTCTAGTTTTTTCATTCTCTCATTCTGAGTATCTTGTGCCTTCGAATGGCTATGATAGTAGTAGTGGCATCGCCGAGGGTAAAAGGATCGTCCTTATTAGCCTCATTGTTTACTATTTTCCTTGGCAAACGATTCAGCCCTCCTAGTTGAGTTAGATGGATATCGTCTCTCGGTCTCTCGAAGGGGTTTCCCTCTTCCCTCCCGATATCGAGCTAGTCCCTTAACATTTAATCCTTCCCAACATATCGATTATTGGGTTGTCCCTCTTATGGGAGTAGTAGTAAACTTAAAACAGTTATGGTAGGGTCTTTCTTTCCTCTTTTCTATCGAAAAAAGTTTTCAAATGTTGCTTTTCTCCTCACTTCTTGCTGAAAATGCTTACAATGCCCAATATGCCCCCCACGTCATTGGGGACCAAACTCTTGAGACCAGATACGTATTCGCACCCTTACCGTGCAAAACTTATGTAATTATGTTCCATGGACATCCGAAAATTTCATTTTGATAGATTATAAAAAATCAACGTTCCTCAATAAAATATCTCATTATTATTATAAAAAAAATATTGAGTTATTGATAAAATCAGTTCTTTGTTTCCAATCTTTTCATTTAAAAAAAAAGGCTGGAATTACTTGTTTTTCAAGTTTTATAAATAAAAAATTCTTAACAATATTGTGAAAATGACCGATATCACTGTAACATACTAGCGAAGTCGTCGGGTTAGATCATGACTTTCCACAGTTTTCAAACTCCTGGATCATTTATCACTATAAGGCGAAAAAAATCAGTTCACACAATGTTTGAACATTTTTAATCTAGCAATATCTAACCATGAAAAATATACGATAACTATTCGGCAAGTTTGAACAAGTTTTGAGCTATAAAGTGTTTATGAAGTATCATCACAAATAACCTATTTAAAATTGTGGTTTTTTTTTTTTTTTTGGGAAAACGGAGAATCATAATAAAACAGTTCCTCAGTTATTAAGTATCATCACAACTAACCTATTAGTTAGTTGCTTCTCGCCAAAGAACGAGTTACACTTGAAATACCAAACACAAATTATGCATCCTTGCTAAGCAGATTAAACAGTGCCTATGTAATATTTGTTGGGTATAAGCCGCGTTTAGTTCTTCCTTCTTTGGCCAGGGCGTCCGCCACTCCATTACCTTTTCTTCCCGTGTAGACCACCTTGATTGAATCGAATGACTTTGAATAATTCCTTAGCTTCCTCTAAAATCCTTCCACACTGCCATTTCATCTTTGGAGGTAATTGATGACATCTTAAAATGGTGGCTTTGATGCTGGCAAATTATCATTTTTCCTCTCTCGAACAACGTGCTACAAATAGGCTGATGCATTTGTTCTTTGGAAGCATTGTAAACATGTGCAGAGATAAAAAAATATCAAATGATTTTGTTAGTAATTATAGACAGATATGTAAAATGAAGTGATTGTGATGCTTAACTAATTAATTAGGTAAAAATGGTGGGCCCTCTCTTCCCTGAATCATACTCTATAAAAAGATATTACTCCTTTATTCTCAATTTTAAGCTTCACAATGTCGAGATCCAATGAAGAAAGGGATATTATTATGAATATGTTCAGGTTACTGAAGAAGAAAGTTATCGTATGAGGTTGCAAGAAATTGACGAAGAGGAAGTCAAGATGAGAATCTAATCGAAACTATGATGCTTGTACATACGGGTCAAATACCAAGAGTTCCGAGCCCAAAGAAGTATTATCAAGAAGATATACGTATCGAGGGAGGGAATTTTACCATCGAAGCTCATGCACGATTATTTTCTTCCCAATTGTGTGTACTCGATCGAGATTTTCAAGGTCGATTCCGCATGCCTCGTCATCCGGTGAAAAGGATTATTGAAGAGCTTTGTCGAGTGGAACCTCAATTCAATTATCGCTTGATGCACCGAATATTAGAGGTCATAGTCCCAACAAAAAGTTACTTCGGCTTTAAGGATTCTAGGTTATGGCACTCAAATGGGATGCGAATGATGAGTACCTTCGTATGGGTAAAACAACTTCTTACACTTACCTTTCATTGTTCTGGTGAAGTAATGATTAATCATTTTGGTCCAACATATTTACGAAACCAACCGACGAAGATGTTAGACAAATATTAAGGGAGAATGAGGAAAGGGGATTCCCAGAATGCTAGGTAGTCTCGATTGTATGCATTGGGTATGGCATGGATGCCCCGTTTATTGGGCTGGTCAATATAAAGGTCATTATCCAAAACCAACAGTTTCTTAGAAGCCGCCGCTTCTTACGATTGTTGGATATAGCACGCTTTTTTGGTCTTCCGGTTCACAAAATGATATTAATGTTTTGCACAAGTCGCCTTTGTTTGAAGATTTGAAGTATGGAATTTCTCCATCCGTCCGTTTCATGATCAACGGACATCGCACACTCATGGCTATTATCTTGCGGATGGTATCTACCCAAAATGGTCCACCTTGGTTCAATGCTACCGTCACCTCTCCTGGCCG
This sequence comes from Papaver armeniacum, assembly GCA_023531295.1. NCBI lineage: Eukaryota > Viridiplantae > Streptophyta > Magnoliopsida > Ranunculales > Papaveraceae > Papaver > Papaver armeniacum. The sequence continues at coordinate 225,064 of JAJJWW010017320.1, read as the reverse complement.
GTGCATTGGGCCATTCTTTACCGATATTTTAACGATGCCCAAATGGCACCGAGGAAGGATGTGGAACGCGCTTTTGGAATTTTGAAGAGGAAGTTCGCTATCATTTGTGGCCCATATCGTGGGTTGAGTCCTCGTGAAATGCACAAGACTATGCTCACTTGCATAATTCTTCATAACATGGTAATTCAGAAACCAGACGTGATTCGGATTGGATTAACTATGATGATGAAGATTTGAGGCCTAGAGATTCGACCCGAAGAGGCCTCCCCCGCAAGGAATTATGGTCAAATGACTAACTACATTCAGAACCGTAATTTGTATGACCATTTAAGAGATGATCCGAGATTGAATCTTTGGGCGAGCATGGAAGATGATTTTATGTATTTTTCTTAATGTTTTAGCTTCATTTAAGTTATGTTATGTATTGTTATTTTTCTAATTAATAAGCTTCAACATTTCATTTCAAACTAATATTAATTGGAATGCATAACAACATATCAAATTAAAACTTAACCTAGAACATTAAAACTTAAACTCCGCCATTAAACTAGTTAGAAACTAGTACATTAATCATTTAGAGGAATTATTTCATCAAACTCAACATCAGTTCCATCATCATCATCTTCTTCATCACGGTTGTTAGTCAAATCCAAATTTGCTTTTCAATCTGTGCTTGAATCTGTCAAATTCGATTTGTCATACATGTTTTTGTTGAGCGTTCATAATTGAGGTGTTAGCTTGAAGAATGTTATGCTTGTCATAGTCAAACTGGAATTTATCTTGAGAAAGACGACTTTTTTCTTACTCTCCCGGTTTTGAATTTTCCTTTGAATGGATCTTTCCTTCGATGGTCTTTTGATAATCCATAAACTCCGCCATGTTAAATCCTACGGAACTCCTCCTTCTTGAGCTAATTTTCTAGCCAGTTTTTCCTTATTCCTCCCTGGAAGTTTTCCCTTAGTATTACCATCAATATAATTATTGAAAACTACGTTGGAATTTGAGCTTGTAGGGGTATCTGGTGAAGAATTTGATGGACCTTGTGAAAATGGTGAAGAATTTGGTGTTGAGGGAGAAGAATTATATGGTGACTTTTCGTGTACTATTTGATTATTTGCTTTAAGTAATCTGGATTATGTTTGTTCAAACCCTTCAAAATATGATAACAACTTTCGAAAGCAAATCGTTTACCATGTTTTCGTTGCCAACTGCATACGAACCTCTCTTTCAAAATCAACATCAGTCTGACCATTGTCCTTTCCTTTTCTCTTGGCTTGCATTATCAATGCAGCATAAGCGGCTACTTCCCGGTTGATTACAATGAAGTGTTCTGACAATCCTTTTGCATCACGACCATTGATGTTCATGGTTTGTTCTTCATATTTTAGAAATATATTATCCCACATGGTGTTACCATGTTGTTGTGCACCACCGATACAATCTTGGGTAAAAAACATAATTACGACAAATACATTCATCTTCTATCATGGTGTATTTTGCACCACCTGACTCGATTCTTCTACCTTTGCCTTGAGTTTGTGCTTGTGAATCCATTTTACAAGAAAATATAATTGTAGAGGAGTTGTGATAGTTTTAGATTTGAAAAAGATTGAGAAATTAAGAAATTCTAAAGAGATTTTGAATTTTTGGTGTGAGTTGATATGAGTTTGAAATCGGTATTTATAGAGGGGGGAAATTGTAGCCGTTAGATGAAGATCCTTTGAGCGGTTATCATAGTATCGAGCGATAGCTTGACTGTCATTGCCGATCTAATGACCATCGAACGACCGAGACTCTATCGCTCAGCTGGAAACTCCCCGTGTATGCCTATATGCCAGGAAAAACATATTGGCATATGAGTTTGGCAGTTTGGCATACCCATAGTGGGTGCATATATGCCAAATACCATGTTTTGGCATGTGCATAGGAAGAGGCCTAACTACCTATCTAGTATACCGATGAGGGGTATAATGGTAAAATTGCACCTATTACTCTATATAGGTCTGGGAGGGAAATACTAATATTTTAATAAGTGGTCCATCTCACTCTGATATAAGTGATCATCAGAAGAGAGATTCACACATCTCCACCGGCCTCCACTCCGCTAACTTAGATATGAAGAAAGGAAAAGGTAATGGAGTGGCTTTGCCCTAATTGAATATCAAATGGCACTGGAGACTAAACCATTTGCAGGGGTGGGTTTAGTGTGGATCCCACCCCCTATTCCTCACACTCTCACTTTCGATATGGCTCGTAGGATTTGACTTGTGGGATCTAAATCATTTTCACGTTAGATCCTCTATCCATCTTTTGGATATCAAAATCCTATGCAACATCAAATTCTATTGGGTAACAACCTCGGGATTTAAAAATGCTTTTAAATCCTATGATCTTAGCACACGTCATACATCTTGAAATTTTGGCGCCAAAAGTTTGAGGATGTTTCACCGTAAGATCAGGAAGTATACGTCATATATTACAGGGAAGTAAAGACTTGGGTGATTTTACATTTATCGGACGGATGGTTTGTGGAGAATAGTAGCGTAGGATAGCCTCGGAAGATAAATTCTTTTATAAGTCTAACTTTTAACAGTAACTTTTTAGTGTTAAAATTAATTAACTAATTAGGGACTAATTAAATTAATGATTAATTAATTAATATATTGAACTTGAATAGAGTAGTAGTAAATTTATAAAGGTTATGGTGGGCAATTTCTTTCCTCTTTTCTATCAAAAAAAGTTTTCAAATGTTGCTTTTCTCCGGGAAAAGCTAATGGTAGACCAAATTTCATAGTCTAATTGTGGACCAATGAAATCCAACCATCCAATAAAATTTTGCAGGCCCCACTAACACCTTCAAACCCCACCCCTATCAGATCCTGTGGTGGAGGAGAGGCATACCAAATTGGTCTACCTCTAATGGTTCGCGCTTAGGAAGGTCACTTTTCTCCCCACTTCTTGCTGAAAATGCTTACAATGCCCAATATGCCCCCATGTCATTTGGGATCAAACTCTTGAGACCAGATTACGTATTCGCAATTTCGCACCCTTACCGTGCAAAACTTCCATAATTATGTTCCATGGACATCCGAAAATTTCATTTTGATAGATTATAAAAAAATCAACGTTCCTCGATAAAATATCTCATTATTATTATAAAAAAAAATAGTATTAAGTTATTGATAAAATCAGTTCTTTGTTTCCAATCTTTTCATTTAAAAAAAAACCTGGAATTACTTGTTTTTCAAGTTTTATAAATAAAAATTCTTAATAATATTGTGAAAATGACCGATATCACTGTAATATACTAGCGAAGTCATCGGGTTAGATCATGACTTTCCACAGTTTTCAAACTCCTGGATCATTTATCAGTATAAGGCGAAAAAAATGAGTTCGCACAATGTTCGAACATTTTTAATCTAGCAATATCTGACCATGAGAAATATACGATAACTATTCGGCATGTTTGAATAAGTTTTGAGCTATAAAGTGTTTACGAAGTATCATCACAGCTAACCTATTTAAAATGGTGGTCTTTTTTTTTGGGGCAAATGGAGAACCATAACAAAATAGTGCCTGAATTATGAAATATCATCATATATTGATGTTTAAGTTTTTGCATATTAAGAATTTTTTTTTTTTTTTTTTTTTTGATGTTTAAGTTTTTCCATAGTAAGAATCTTTTTTTTTTTTTTTTATATTTAAGTTTTTGCATAGTAAGATTTTTATTTTTACTTTTATGTTTAAGGTTTTGCAGAGTAAATTTTTTTTTCTTTTTTTTTTATGTTTAAGTTTTTGTATAGTAAGAATCTTTTTTTTTTTTTTTGATGTTTAAGTTTTGCATACTAAGAATTTATTTTTTTTGATGTTTAAGTTTTTCCATAATAAATTTTTTTTGATGTTTAAGTTTTTGCATATTAAGAATTTTTTTTTTTCTGATGTTTAAGTTTTTGCATAGTAAAAATCTTTTTTTTTTTTTTTTTTTTTTTTTTTTTTTTTTTGATGTTTAAGTTTTTGTATAGTAAGAATCATTTTTTTTTTTTTTTTTGATGTTTAAGTTTTTGGATAGGAAGTGTTGACGGCCTATTGGATATGTGTCCCTATGAGTTTAGCTCCATATGCACCCTATTTTCCGGTAACATATCTAACTCTGTGCAATCCAGTTCATATGTATTGTTAATTGGTATATGGTTTTTTAATTGTTTATGGCTTTATTTATTAACTTGGATGTGTCCATTTTCAGTTGGTTATGTATGTTGGTGCTTTATGTTACTCGGCTTATCATTTTTGGCAATCTCGCCATTTCTTTTGGATGAGGATTTGGCGTGCATCTTCGACGCATAGCAAAAGAAGCTCGAGTAAAGCATCTTCGACGTATGTTCTCTCACATTTAGCACAAGGTTCTAAAATCTAGTGTTATTTCCAACGTTTTTGATAAAAATGAGATTTTAAACTTGTTGTACTATATTTCTTGATTAATATAATTCTTGTTTACATAAAAAAAAAAAAACAGGATTAGGCGTCCTTTCTTGGTAATTAAGTCCACCATATATATCTTGAATTTATTAATTTGTTGTAGTTGGTATGATTGATCAAAATGTTTTTTCCCTGTTCATTAAAATGTTTTCCTAATTAATTGATCTTTTTATCACCACAGAAGCCTCAGTTCGCGGACATATTTTTTGCTGACATTCTCACGTCCTTTCTAAGGTGCGTACCCTAATATCTTGTTACTGCATGTATGATAGAAGACCCACAAAACCCTTGGGATGTTTGACTGATACAACTTGTTATCTGACCGATTTGAGTTTAATTCGGAGAGTCAAAACCATTTTCCATTAGACCATGATATATATAGATAATGGAGAGGCTGAGCATTGTTAGTGACCTAACCTATTCTTCCTTTCTAGCTGGATGTTACTTTCAACTCAGGCCTAGACCCATTAAACCTCTCAGTCGATGAATATTACTGTTAGAATCAACATGGTCATTAACATTGTTCCGATTTGACCCATATGTTATTTATTTGACCGATTTGATTTGAGAGTCCAAATGAAATATTTGACCGATTTGAATGTGATGGGACCGATTTAGTTGGAACATTTGAAACAATGAACATTACAGTTTAGAATCAACAATATCATTAATTTAAGTGGAAATTGGATAATCCTCCCTTAATTTAACCCTGAAACATGATTGTTTTGTAATTATTATATATGAGTCTTACTTAACCTTGCAATTTTTCTCTCTCTCTCTCCCTTTCTATCAGGACTTTGTTGACTTATGTTCGACTTTCTGTTCCTTGTTCGTCCTCTGGGGAAGGGTCTCCACCGACCTGGATTCCCCAAACTCCAAGTGTGGGCCCACTCTTGGGCGGAGGCTTTCATATCAGCATTCCCATTTCTCGTACGGTTGATACAGTGTGTGCATTTGTACTCTACTATGGAGGCAGAGGGTAAGTAATTAGATTTTTAGTTGGTGGTTTTTCAACTTTGAATATGTGTGCATTTACTTTTGAAATATGGTATTAACAACTATCGTTATTTATAATGAAATGAATGCAGCGGTACTATGGCTTTATCCTATTGGACATCATCTTGCGAATCAGCTGGGCTTGGCGTCTCTCAGATATGGAGAGTAGCTGGTTACCGTATTTGTTATCACTTGGTGAGATATTCAGACGAATCATATGGATTCCGTTGCGTATTGAGGCATATTAGGTTTCTCGCAGTCTTCTGGCAAGAGCAACTCCGTTACATGATGTTCAGGGAGGTGTTTGAGCTGATGTTGAGTTTGCAGGATAGTAATAGACTTTGAGCTCTTTTTACTCTTGGAATTTACATCTTAAATTATTCACTTTTTGGTTTATCTTATTTTGACAAGCATGGAAACTTTTTACCAAGACTTGGCAAATGGTTCCATTTCCATTATGCCTTCCATATTTATTATTGAAATGGTTCCATGAAATAGATGTGTGTTTTTTGTTTAAGAAGAATCTTATTATTGGGGTTGCACTCAACTTGGTTTTTGGGGTTGGAATAGATTATTGCGACCAAAATGTGGATACGGGGGACCTCATCGGTGCAAAAGTTCAAAAATACCTCCAATGAATTAAACTTATTACCTTGTTGCTTTTCTTTTAAATGATATCTAATCTAATTTAGAATAATAATCTTAAATCTATTATTTTTATCATTCTCTTCTCATTCATCAATCATGAACTCAATTTTTTTTGAACGAAATTTATAAATCATGAAATTGAAACAACCGGATAATCTTCCATCCCTAACATTTATTAGGTAAAAATCCTTTTTTTTTTCAATTACTAAAATGCGTTAAAATGATCACAGTATGACTCAATTTCGGTTTCAAGAACTACTTACGTTTAGGAAGCAAGTATTTTCTTTACTTACGTCTGGGAAATGATGGATTCCTAAACCTTTGCGGCTAAGAATTCATCATATCCTAGCCATGAGTTTAACCAAAAATTCTAGAATGAATAATTTGTAGTGTTACTTTTTATACCCGATCTCGATCTCGGAATGAGTAATGAGTACTAGTTCATGTATACTCAATTTTACAATGAGTATCACTTATACTCGATTTAAGATCGAGTACAACGTGATACTCATTCTCAATCATTTATACTAATTTTATGAGCACTAATTATATACTCAACTTGTTTTCTCAGTCGTTTATACTAATTATATGGGTAACATTATATACTCAACTTGGTTTTGGGGGCTGAAAGAGATTATTGTGACCAAATTGTGGATATGGAGGGTTTCATCGATGTAAAAGTTTAAAAATGCCCCCAATAAATTAAGCTTATTACTTCATTATCCCTTTTGTAAATATAATCTAACTAAAAAATAATAATCCTAAATCTATTATTCTTATCCTTATCTTATTTTAACAAGCACTGAAACTTTTTCCTAGGACTTAGCAGATGATTTCATTTCCATTATATCTTCCATATTTGTTATTGAAATGGTTCCATGAAATATATGTGTGTTTTTTTTTTAAAGAAGAATCCTATTATATTGGGGTTGCACTCAACTTGGTTTTGAGGGTTGCAATGGATTAGGATCAAAATGTGGATATGAGGGGACCTCATCGATGCAAAAGTTCAAAAATAACCCCAATAAATTAAACGTATTACCTTTTTTTTTAATTATATCTAATCGAATTTAAAAAAAATCCTAAACCTATTATTCGTATCATTCTCTTCTCCTTCATCAATCATGATAAAGATAATGAACTCAAATATATTTTTTTGATGTATTAATAATCAAGAAATTGAAAAATTAAACAACCGGATAATTTTTCATCCATAACTCTATTAGGTAAAAATATATCAAAAAAATTTTGATTACTAAAATACGTTAAAAGATCAAAGTATGATTCAATTTCAGTTTCAGGTACTACTTACGATTAGGAAAAAGTAAATATTTTCTTTACTTACGACTGGGAAATGATGAATTCTTAAACTTTTACGGCTAGGGATTCATCATTTCCTAGCCGTAAGTCAACTAAAAATTCCAGAATTCCAGAATGAATAATTTGTAGTAATAATTTTTATACTCAATCTCGGAATGAGTAATGAGTACTAGTTCATGTATACTCGATTCTAATATGAGTATCATTATATTCGATTTCATAAAGAGTATAAGTTCTTAAGATCGATTACATGTGTTTTTTTAAGAAGAATCCTATTATTAGGGTTGTACTCAACTTGGTTTTTGGGGTTGCAATGGATTATTGCGACCAAAACGTGGATGCGGGGGACCTCATCGATGCAAAAGTTCAAAAATACCTCCAATGAATTAAACTTTTTACCTTATTGCTTTTTTATAAAATGATATCTAATCTAATTTAAAAAAATAATCTTATATCTACTATTTTTATCCTTCTCTTCTCGCTCATCAATCATGAACTCAATTTTTTTTGAACGGAATTAATAAATCATGAAATTGAAACAACCGGATAATCTTCCATCCCTAACATTTATTAGGTAAAATCCATTATTTTATTTTATTTTCAATTACTAAAATACGTTAAAATAATCAAAGTATGATTCAACTTCGGTTCAAGACCTACTTACGTTTAGGAAGCCAGTATTTTCTTTACTTACGACTGGGAAATGATGGATTCCTAAACCTTTACGGCTAAAAATTCATCATATCCTAGCCATAAGTTTGACCAAAAATTCTAGAATGAATAATTTGTAGTGTTAATTTTGTACTCGATCTCGATCTCGGAATGAGTAATGAGTACTAGTTCATATATACTCGATTTTACAATGAGTACCACTTATACTCGATTTCAAAAACAATATAAATTCATACTCGATTTAAGATTGAGTACAAAGTGATACTCATTCTCAGTCATTTATACTAATTTATGAGTACCATTATATACTCAACTTGTTTTCAGTCGCTGATACTAATTTTATGAGTACAATTATATACTCAACTTGGTTTTGGGGGCTGCAATGGATTATAGTGACCAAATTGTGGATATGGAGGGACCTCATCGACGTAAAAGTTCAAAAATGCCCCCAATAAATTAAACATGCTATCTTATTACCCTTTTCAATTAAATCTAATCTAACTAAAAAATAATAATCCTAAATCTATTATTCTTATCTTTATCTTATTTTAACAAGCACTAAAACTTTTTCCCAGGACTTAGACCGTTTCATTTTCATTATGCCTTCCATATTTGTTATTGAAATTTTTCAATGAAATAGATGTGTTTTTCAGAAGAATCCTATTATTGGGGATGCACTCAACTTGGTTTTGTGGTGCAATGGATTATTGTGACCAAAATTTGGATATGGGGGACCCATCAATGTAAATGTTTAAAAATACCCCTAGCTAATAAATTAAACTTATTACTTTGTTACCCCTTTTCAATTAAATCTAATCGACCTATTATTCTTATTTTTCTCTTCTCCTTCATCAATCATGATAAAGATAATGAACTCAATTTTTTTTGACGGATTAATAAATCAAGAAATTGAAACAATTAAAAAACCGGATAATTTTCAATTTTCAGTAAATCCAAAAACACAAAAAACCTAAACCAAAAACTTTATATTTTCATCCTAATATTTTCAAATTCTCAAAGCCCTAATCAATTTTTTTTTATCCTCTTCTCCAACGATCTTCGATCCAACCAAGAAAAATGTAAATATCCATCAACCCGTTTTAGTTTTCTCATTTCTTAATTAATTTACATGTTTAAATTTTTGATTTTTGAAGATCCAAATCTCTGATCTTACCCAGAATCGGTTTATGTTGACATATCAAATAAACCGATTATGGGTTTTGTTCTTCGGCCATGAAGAGTATGCAGATATAATCGGTTTATATGATGATTAACATCAACCGATTCTAGGTTTAGAAACGAAATATGAAAAGACATCACTAGAATCGGTATATAAGTGCATCACCAAAACCCGATTCTGGGTACAATTTTTTTTTTTAACTATGTGATCCCATATATAATAGTTTTTTATTTTCTTGTTAATTTATCGATTACGATTGTCTCTTCATATTACATTCCATAATCGGTGTTTATATATGTATCACATAAACTGATTGTTTATGTTTGACATTCCTATGTGTTTTGTTGTTGAGAATCGGATTACATATGTTTAGTTATGTACCGATTATTAACTTGATTTTTGTTTTTTTTTGTAGATATGGACTTAGGCCACCTAGCATTTTACGCTCTTGATATCACCCATGAGGATATTCACAGGGAACCACAATGCGTCTCAGAAAGAAGCCTTTACAAGTTTGCATTAGGCGTGAGACCCATCTGGAGAAAGCACTCGCACTGATTGACAAGCTTGCACTTGGAAGAGATCCATGAGGTCATCAGGTTCGCGAGGAGAAAGAGGGATTTGATTTCAGTGAGAGGAATCGCACACAGACATTTGGAAGAAATGTGTGAAGAAATGGTGAAGTTCAAGCCATTCTTTGAAAACTCTTCCGCAAATGCTCTGGTGTTTTGCTTTGCTCCTCGATGCGGGTGCTCCATGATTTTATTTTAAGTTTTAAGACTTTGATTGTTTAAGTTTTTAAGACTTGGTTGTTTAAGTTCATTAAAACTAGGTTGTTTAAGTTTTTGGTTTTTAAAACTTTAGACTTCGGATGGTTAAGGTTTATATTTTGGATGATCATGGTGTTGAACTTAAGGCACTTAAAGTTTTAATTATAATTATGTGTATCAAACAAGTTTATGCATGCTTAATAATTATGTTACCTGTACACATGCCAACATTCGGGCTACTCGATATGTCAACACAAACCGATTGTCTAGGGTCCATAAAGGAATCGGTTTATGTGTTGGGTAAGTATAATTTGATTCTTCATGCCTTAGAAATGCTGTTTTTTCTATATGTTTTTCAAACTACAATCGGATCACATATGCGTCTATATAAACCGATTAGTGTCAGTGAATATTCAAATTTTTTACATATCTTTAATCGATTTATGTTGGTTACAAGAAATACCGATTCCTGGTGGCATAAAAACACAATCGGATTTTACAGACCTTCGAGAAGACCGATTATTCCAAATTATTTCACTTTTCTCAAAAAAAAATAGTCGTTAAGGACTTTCTCTATATATATAGACCTCATCCTTGGACCCCATTTCCCCAAAATTGCGCATTCTATTCTCTCTCACTCCATGTACTCCACAACTACTCATTTCATACCTCCATAATGGCATCGCTTGACTCTGCCAAAGATTTGGCAATCACCAAAGCATGGTACGCCGAAACTCGAATAAAAAGTCAGTCCTTCGTAAGGGTAGATGCCGAAACGTTTTGGACAAAGGTGCATAACAAATATAGGCAAAATTTTGGAAATTCTAATGGAAAAATTGTTCGACAAGTCTGTAGTAGCAGGAAATCCCACACTACACCCCTTACTCAATTTTGCTTAATTAATCCATTGAAAGATGTAAGATCAAGAATATTTATTGATTGAGTCCATGAAATGTTTACACGGGAAAATAGAATTACACTTAGAAATTAAAACACTCTTAAACTTTCTCTCTCCTATTGACTTGCTTAACAATTCCAAAAAGATCTCCCCACCACCTGATTCACTCACCCCTTTATATAGGGTAACACATAGTGGAAGACAGACTAAGCTATCCTTTATTTTCGGGAATGTCCGCGAAGTGTCGCGAGATGCACAAACATTCGTTCTCGCGACACTTCTTACCCCTCGCCCGAGGGTTTCACGTCTTCTTTATGTTTTGCTTGTCGTTATTCATTGCGTCGTTTATTTTAGCTCCTGCGACACCGTCGTTTATTAATCCCGCGAGCCTTGTATGTTGCGATATTATGATCCTACATCTTGCCTCTTTTTCCTTGAATATTGCTTGAAGAGAGCGATCTTTAAGGAAAAATGCATTATGTGATAATCTTTGATCTTTGTTGATGAAGGAACAAGCGGAAGAATCTTTTGGTCTTGAAAAAGTACGTACTTGCCTCTATTCTTTTGCGATGTTAAAGCTTCTTTGTAATATATATACGAAGTGTCATTTCTTGCCTCATGAATTCTGAGAAAATAATCAATTTCGCAATTTCTCCTCGCTTTATTAGGAAATACGTTGTATATTTGGATTCTACTAAAGTTCTTTCCAGTCGGGTTTCCTTGGATTTAGCGGTGACCGTTTACACGTGTCTATATTTACCTCTTTTACCGGTGCATTTAATGTTATCCGGTCATAACATTTTTCTCATCTATTTATAGGAGCATCCCCTGTGAAAAATTTTTCCTTTTCCTTTTCATCTTCTTCATCGTCTGCCTGCAAGTGTTCTTCTTCTTCATCGTTACGCAAGTGTTTGCCTATTGTTGTCTCTTACTTCTTCTTCACCACTTTAGCTATTCCCTACCGGTTATTACTCTCATGGCGTCCGGGTTTGTTAATTTTGCCATATCTGGCTGATTTTGTGGTTGATTAAATTTGAGATTAGCTTTTCTTGTTGAAATCACACTGGTATGATTAACTTTGTAGTTCTCTTTCTGCCATTGTTGTTTAGCAAGAACCAACCCAAAACTAAATTTATCGTGAAGGACCCTCTTCTTTCTTTGGGCTCGCCGTCGAAATCTACTTAGCAACAAGAATCCCTCACACAACCAAAGCCCACTTGTGAGCAAAATCTATGGCTACAAAAAGACAGTCTGCGAGTGACAAGGTATTCAAGAAACATTTGTTTTTATTAACAATACGTTGTTGCCTCTTTTCTTATTTAATTTGTCATTCGCGGATGATAAAACTACGGTCATACTCCCAAAAGGCTTCGCTACTCCAAACTGTTACCCCCACGTTCCATTTCCTTCATTCACACCTTCGTCTCCTGCTGCGAAATCTTCGCAAGATAATTTTGTGCCCCTTTCCCCCAGTAATATTACCAACGACAATATTTCTATACCTCAACTCCTCATAGACCAAGTTCCTTATAAGCTTTCCCTACTACAAACGATCTTATACCTCCTCCTGCTATCAATGTCCCTGCTATTTCTCCAATCACTTCTCTCCCGAAACCTCCTCTTCTCATGAGGTTCCTTTGACAAAGGACGACTCGTCTTCTTTGTTTGAACAAATTCCTCTGACTGCGGAAAATTTGGAGGGGATAGATGTGGCCTTTAAGGTCCTTTCGATCTCGTGAATGATGCCAAAAGACTTCCTCGATCTGTCAAATCTAATGTCTGCGAGATTTTAAGTAAGCATCTTGGTCTGATAGGATCTCGCAAGCATCTTTAGTTCAAGAGATTAATAAGGCTGAAGGATGATCTCCAAGTTATGGCTTGTGAAGTGCAATAATCTCCACCTTGAAAATCAAAAATTTCTCGGTATCTCACTAGATCGTGATAATCTTCGCAAGAAGAATGAAGAATTAAAAGGTATACTCTGCACCACCCCTTTTTTTTTTTTTTTTTTTTTTTTTTTTTTTTTTTTTTTTTTTACAACTCAAACCCTTGCTCGTCCTCAAAGTATTAAACCAGAAACGAATAATGGAGATATATCAGACGGAGTCTATCGTTGAAGAAGTTCGAGTTGAAAGAGATGCTTGGATGGAGCAATATAATCTCTTAGATAATCTTCATACCTATCACGGTGATCAAATAAATAACTTGTCTAAAGAGAATTTTGATTTATCACAAAAGCAAGTCTCATTAAGTAATGACTTATCTCGCCTCTCTTATTCTTTGACTAAAACTAATTTGGAGTTGGAAACTTTATCGGATGAGAATCGAACTCTTTCTCAAGAGAAACGTTCTCTGTTGAATAAGATGGCGAGCTACTCGCAAGCAAGATAAATGCTTGTCAAAAGTTATGTGAAGAACAAGAACAAGCTAAACATACTTTGAAAAACCAACTTGAAGAAATTCTTTGCGAGAGAGATAAACTTATTCAAGGTAGAATAACTTTGAGTGTAAAAGCGAAAGCAATTCCAAGAACAATGTGCCAAATTAGAAAAATCCAACTCTACTCTTGCGACCGAAAAATTCCATACTTGTTTCCAATGAAAAGAATTTGCGATCTCGATTGAAAGGCTTAGTTGGAGATTCATTTGATGATGTCATGGACTGTTTGGGGAATAACCCATGACTTTAATTCAACATCTTACTTCTCAAAAGGAAGGTAGTCAAATTATTTGACTATCTTAATTTATGTATTTATTCCATGAATGCTTTATTACCCTAAAAATGCCAATAATGTTCGATAAAATTTTCTCTCGATCTTGTGTATTTGTTATGCGGACTCGAGAGAAAGCTTCGCTCCACTATCTCCACCCTCGGAGTCTGATTATTCTAAAATTCGCAAGGAAAACGGACTACTCGCTCGCGTCTCTTGCTCGTTCTCGCGACCGTGCGGAGCGAAGGTTTGATTATATGTCTTATTGTAAGGACATTGATAGTAAGAATCGTCAAAGGCCTTTGCTTCGCCAATTCCCTCTTAAAGCGGAAGTTCTTGTGAATGATATTTTGTTTGTCGAAGTCTCTTGATCCTATTCATGTCGATCCTTTGGAAGTAAGTGATGATGAAGTTCCTAATTCTCCGGATAGTGATTATGAATATGAAAGCGCGAAGATCTCACGATAAGGAAGTTGTCGATGAAGATCCAAATAGAAAGACTCCTGATGAAAATCCAATAACCGGCGAGAACAAAGGTGATGAAAACATTTCTGATGAAAATCCACCAGGCGAAGGAGGCGAAGGCGATAAAGGCGCGAGAAAAGTCTCAACCATCCTCTGTATTTGATAATCTTTGATGTAGAGTTAAATTCTCTTTGTAATTTGCCAAATTCCTTTTTGTGTGAATGATTTAACTCTTTGATTGAGTAATTCCCATATTTCTTTCTTCCTTTCTTAGTTAAGACAACCTTGCATGTTCGCATGTTCCTCATTTTTTTTTTTTTTTTTTTTTAAGTAAAACCATCCCAATCGGGGATTTGATTTTAATTCTTCTTCTTTGCGACAAGGTCGCGAGGCATACTTTACATTTTCATGCAATGGTCCATTGACCTTACCTTATCATTTTTGTGTGGTCTTCCAAGTTAGACCTCCCTAATTAGAGTCTTCCCACTGCCACCTTTTATCGCGACAAAATCGCGGGACGTCTTTACACTTGCATGTAAAGACCCATTGATCTTGCCTTATCATTTTCCAAGTATTTTTGCCTCTGCGGGATGTTTTGAGTTGCGACAATATGACAGGCCTAGATATCCTTGCGAACATAAAGCCCCATGACATTGCCGTCGTGCGGCGAAATCGCGGGACGTCCGTACACTTTCGTGTAAAGACCCATTGATCTCGCCTTACCCTCGCGTTAGTATTATTGCCTCTGCGGGATCATTGCACAAATATGACGAGCCTAAATTCTCTTGCGAAAACATAGCCTTATGACATTTGCGTCTGTTTGACACTCCCCCTAATGGAGAGCGTCGCCCTTATCATCTCCCGGTTGCCCCTTCAAGGAGGCGAAACATCGGCCATACAAGACTAGCTCCTCCCATCCGGTCTTAACAACAACCGATTGTTTTCGCAGCCTCTTATCCCTTATACCTATATGGTTTATGGTTACGAGACTGCACCCTAAGTGGAGTTTTCTTGGGCGAGTGCAACATATGCCAAGACTTGCCAAGAATGGCCGGGGTAGGTTCATCCATCCCGGGCACTCGGCTCAACCGTGTACCTCGGCGCCTTGAGCATACACGACTCCTTGGAAGAGACCCTCGGTCGCCCAACCCAGGAGTATAACCTTATATATAGTTGGGAATCCAAGGTACCTCTCCCGGATAGGCTTTCATGGGCCCCAAATTTTCATGACTCGGGCTTCGGGAGCGGTGTAACCTTCCCCCGAGCCATGTCGAGAGATACCCCCTTATATGACGCACTTTAGGTCTTACATTTGCCTCTTACGAAATGTTATTCGCGAACTAGGGTGTACGCCATAAAGGTTCGTCCCATTCATTCATTCTTTTATTCAATCATTCTTTCATCATTTGCTATTTTTCTTGCGAGATATTCGCGATTCATTCATTTAATCATTCATTATCTCTTGTTGTTTTGTTAAGCCATTCATGACCTTTTGTTATTCTTGTCGCGAGATCTTCGCGGATTTTCTCTGCATTTTATTGAATGTCGCAAATATTTTGCAAAGAAGTACTTCCTCTTGATTCATTTTTCCTCTCCCATTTTTACGGGTAATACTTCTTTAGATATAATCTATTCCATGGTCTATCAATTTTTGTCCCACATCTTTTCCTTCGGGATCCATCAATCTATATGCCCCTGTACCAACTACCTCTTTGATGATATAAGGTCCATCCCATTTTCTCGCCAACTTGCCTCCACTTTCACGTTGATATGTTGGGGTTTCTCGCAACACCAAGTCTCTGGTTGGAACTCACGTATTTTTACACGCTTGTTATATTCTCTAGCCAATCTTGATAATTCTCCATGTGTCGCAATGCCTTTTCTCGTTTTTCTTCCAATTCATCCAACTTGATTAGAATGTTGCTGCGCTAAGATTTTCTCCCAAACCTCTTTTTTGGTTGTCGGAATCACGACCTCTGTTGGGAATCTTGCTTCGACTCCATAAGTTAAGCAAAAGGGGACATTCTGTGGCTTCTCTTCTAGTTGTATTATAAGCCCATCTTGCATTGGGTACTTGTTCGCACCATCCCCTATTGTGTCCTTCCAACTTTTTCTTCAATATATCGGCAATTGTTTTGTTTGTTGCCTCCTTGCCATTAGCTTGTGGATATAATGGAGTTGATTTTCCACATCTTATCTATAAAATGCATTAAGTAGCGACTCACTCTATTTTGTCCTTCAAGCTGCTTCCCATTATCGGATACCAATTGTGCGGGGATCCCAAATCTGCATATAATATTTTCAAATATGAAAGTAAAAACATCCTTATCGCGAATGTCTTGGACCGCTTTCACCTCTGCCCATTTTGTGAAATAGTCCGTTGCGACAATTAAGTACCTTCATTGTCCTGTTCTGGTAAAAATGGTCCCACAATATCTAAACCCCATTTTCCAAAGGCCACACACTTCTCGAAGAATTTAATAGTGCTCTGGTGCATGTATCTTCTTCCCATGTCTTTGACAATCTTCGCAGCGTCTGGATATCGCTCTCGCGTCCTCATGCATATATGGCCAATAATATCCTTGCGTCTTTGCCTTATATGCCAAAGATCTCCCTGCATTGTGATTTCCGGCATCCCCACTATGCGGCATCTTCAATATGGTTTCCCTTCTTTCCTTGTTAGACATCGAAGCGAAGGCCCCTCAAAAGATCGCCGATAAAGCACGCCATCTCGTAATTCATAATTTGTTGCCCGACTCTTTAACTTGTGTGCTTCAATCTATTTCTTGGTACCTCTCCTTTCATTAAGTACGCATGAAGTTCTACTCTCCGGTCTTCCTCGCGACATTGCATTTCATCTACCACCATCATTATATCTGCTTCTTGTCCTTCCTCTTTATTAATTGATGGCGCCGATGGCGTCGTATTTTGATATTCCTCGTGATCGGTCTGTCATCATACTTGATATAAAGGCAAAAGCGTCTGCGAGTCTATTATCTCTCCTTGATATGTGCCTCCATTTTATTTTTGGTATCTGTGTCGACAATTCTTCGACATGCTTCTTATACTTTTTCAAAGATGGATTATTTGTAGTGTATTTCTCTGTTACCTGGTGAATTGCTAGTTGCGAATCACTTGGTAATCCTTATATTCTCCAATTTCATTTCTATTGCAAGTCGCGAGCATGTATTATAGCTTCATACTCTCTGTTTCATTATTCGTGGATTCAAACTCCAATCTAAAAGAAAAGCTAATTTATTGCCTTACAGCGAAATCATAACAATTCCCACTCCATTTCCTTCTCCATTTGATGATCCATCTACTAATATTTCCCACCTATCCGAAGCTCGGTTAGCGGGTCTTTTGGGTCTCCATACTCTTCTTCTACATCCATCATCTCATCTATCGCTTCGTCTTCTTCCAAGGAAATTCTGCTAAAAAATCTGCGACAACTTGTGACTTAGTTGAGGATAATATCTCATATTTGAGCTTACAATGGCTTATTTGAGCATTCCATCTTTCAACTCTTCCCGATCTTTTTGAGTGTTTCATCACTGACTCGATTGGTATTTTCGTTACTACTTTAATAGTATGCGCTTGAAAATATATGCGAAGCTTGAACGTTGCATAAACTAATGCCAGGATTAATTTTTCGATCTTCGAATAATTTCTTTCTGCGGCATTAAAAGTTTCTTGATATAATAGATTGGTTTCTCTACTCTGCGTCCGTTCGCGGTAGAAGCGCACTTAAAGCATGCGAAGTTGTCGCGAGGTATATTAATAATTCCTCTCCACGGTTACGCATACATAATGGATATATCCATTAAATGCTCTTTGATCCCTTGTAAAGCCTTTTCACATTCGTCTGTCCACTTAAATTTTCGATCCTTTTTCAAAACGGCTGAAAAAGTGTTTACACTTATCGGATGACCGCGAGATGAACCTTCCTAATGATGCTAACAATCCATTCGACTTTTGAACATCCTTTCTTATGTCGCGGTGTCGGCATATCGCGACTGCTTTTACTTTTTCCGGTCAACATGTATTCCTTCCTTTGATACAATGTAACCCAAGAACTTCCCTGACGCAACTCCAGAAGGTACATTTTTCTGGATTTACTTTGATGTTAAAACGCCTCATTTGCTCAAAAATTTCTTTTAGGTCTCGCACGTGATCTTACGCCTTCTTACTTTTTACCAAAGATGTCATCTATTATACCTCTAGTGTTTTATGTATCCATTCTGCGAATACCTCTTCTACCATCCTTTGATACGTTGCTCCAGCATTTCGCAGACCAAATGGCATTTTAGTATAGCAGTATAATCCTCTTGGAGCGAAGAAAGCAGTATGCTCTTGATCTTCCTCGGCAAGTGGAATCGGTTGTAACCTTTGTACCCCGTCCAGAGATGATACTCTTTCATTCCGTGGCGATTCGACTAGTTGTGGAATATCTGGCAATGGAAAACTTGTCTTTAGGGCACGCTTTATTTAAATCGTGAAATCAATGCAAATCCTTATTCCCTTGTTTTTCTTGAACTATAACCATATTAAGCTATCCATTCAGGATATTTTGCTTGTCGATAATCCCCGCATCCATCTTCTGCGGTTCTTCTTCTATCGAGGTGATATGTTGTTGCTATCTTTCTAATTCTTTGTTTAAATGGCTTCACATTTTTATCAATTTCTAACTTGTGACAAGCTATCGACGGATCTATACCAGGCATTTCATCCATATCCCACGCGAAGATGTCTTTATAATCTACGCAACAGATCGCCATTCTTTTTTCTTCATCCGCTCCCATGTTAGTTCCAATCTTTAGCATCTTGGGTTTTCCTTAGTTCCAATATTCACTTCTTTGGTTTGTTATGCCGCGACGTAAGCGGCCTTTGGTTCTCCCATGGGGGTTGGTCCTTTTGGTTCTTTTCGCAAGATCATTTTCTTCTCCAGGGTCTCGCTAGGTATGCCTTTTCCTTCCTTTGCTCTTATCATGTAAACTCTGAACTCTTCTTCTTTCTTAGCCGCCCTCGCCATCTTTTTGCGGTGCTTTGATATATTCTTTTGCTTGTTTACTTGTTCCTCGCAACATTTTACTTCATTTTGATAATATATTCTTCCTTTAGCAGTATCCCCTTTGATCTCGCCTATTCCAGTTGGTGTAGGAAACTTGATACATTGATGAAGCGTCGGCCACGACTTTTATTTCATGTACCCATGGTCTTCCTAGTAATAAGTTATACGGTGATTCCATATCTACTACGCTCAATGTCACTGTGTTTCGATTCTTCCTAATGGAATACGTATTTTTATCTCCCCTCTAACTTTTGTTATGGATTTACCAAAACCTTGAATATTGTATGCCGCGAAAGTCATATCTTCGTCTTTATATCCCATCTTTTTGTAAGCGTGATAGAACATGATGTTCACCAGACTCCCTGTATCAATTAAAACTCCATTCACCACCCATGTTTTCACCGTGTTCTCCGATTCCTCTCCTTCCTTATACGCGTTAATAGCGATCACCAATGGAGATGTGTGATCCAAATTTTCTTTGGATATTTCCCCGTAGTGAATGTTATCTCTTGCTTTTCCCAATCCTTCAAAGGTGATGTTATTTCTCTATCCGTAATCTTCTTTCCTTCAAAATCTCGTTTGTGTATTCTTCCTCGATATTTTCATGAAATTCGCTAATCATTACTCTTGTATCTCTCTTTGTATGCCATATCTTTTCATCCGATTTAAGATTTTCCTTTCTCATTTTCTGATTCAAACAACTTTAATTGCAATCTTCTCTCTTTTACCAATGATCGTCCACTGTTTCTAGCGCATATGTAGTAGCGGGAAATCCCACACTACACCCCTTACTCAATTTTGCTTAATTAATCCATTGAAAGATGTAAGATCAAGAATATTTATTGATTGAGTCCATGAAATGTTTACACGGGAAAATAGAATTACACTTAGAAATTAAAACACTCTTAAACTTTCTCTCTCCTAATGACTTGCTTAACAATTCCTCCAAAAAGATCCCTCTCACAGATTCACTCAGCCCTTTATATAGGGTAATACATAGTGGAAGACAGCTAAGCTATCCTTTATTTTCGGGAATGTCCCGCGAAGTGTCGCAGATGCACAAACATTCGTTCTCGCGACACTTCTTACCCCTCGCCAGGTTTCACGTCTTCTTTATGTTTTGCTTGTCGTTATTCATTGCGTCGTTTATTTTAGCTCCTGCGACTCCTTCGCGACACCGTCGTTTATTAATCCCGCGAGCCTTGTATGTTGCGATATTATGATCCTACACCAACATCGGATTTTAAACACTAACCACTTTAGCTTGTCCATTGAACAATTTGTAAGTGTTTTATGGTTTATTTTACGTAATCCATGTGGTTTAATCTTCCAATTAAACATCACTAACAAAGTAAGTTTGTGTCGTGTTTTTGTAGCACCAAGTCGTGAAAGCGGAAAAAGGGGAAGCATTCGCATTTGATGCAAGCTATCACTTCATGGTATCCAAAATTCCGGAGTATGCCCTGAGGTGATGATGGTTAGTGAATCGGACTCGGATTCCTCCGACGAAGATTGATGGCTTTAGAAGTTTTTGTGTAGGTTTTGTGGGTAGATCTCTATGTAAACCTTCACGAGACTATAACTTGTCCACTAGGGTCGCCTAGGGGTTTAAAGGCTTGATGCATGTGCTAAATACATCAGTGATTCCTATGATAATCAAATGAATGAAAAAAAAAATTCTTATGAAAGACAACAATCGGTTTATATATGTCACTGGAAAACCCCGATTTTGATAATCGGATTATACATATGCCAACGTCAACCGATTATGGAAATCCTCTTTAATTTTTAAAACACCAACCCAGAATCGATTTACAATTGCATGAACGTAAGACGATTCTGGGTACTGTTTACGAAAAAAAAAATCAAAAAATTTAAGTTGTTTGATGTTTTGAAGAACTCTTTAACATTAGTTGATCTCACATCTAAAACATAATTAATACGATTAATTAATGTTAATTAATCAGGGGTAAAATATGTACTTAGATAATTGTTAGATAAGGGGCGATGTGATAATTATTTCTAGTGACCTCTTTTTGTATCTAGTAGCAGGCCCAAAATAAGTGGCATATGCCCCTATTTAGCCAGGTAATAAAAGACAAAAAATAATAATAATGAAGAATAACTAGAAATTTAGTTGTCTGCCCATCACAATATTAAAGCTGGTGATAAGACTAACGACTTGTAACCGTAGGTCCAAAGAAGATTCTCGACGAATAACAAACTAACAAAGTGAGTTTTTAGCATACGGTAGGTGCATGTTGGAGCTAACATGGTGTTAGTCTGTTAGACCTGCCCTAGTTGTGTACGTACCAAGGTCGTTGAAAAATAGTTTCACACAAGAATGAAGTTCTCATCAAAAACAGTGGTTCTAAACGAACCGAGAAACAAAAATAATGGCAAAACCGCCTCTCACAAACTTTTTTTTTAGGGGTGGGTCCCAGTGTGGCCCAGTCCTCGGGAGACGTGCAGGGGGGTCGGCTGTGTGTGGCGGTTTTTTTTCTTATTCTTTTTCTCGGTCTGTCCATATTTTTCGCATCAAAAAATACAATAATAGTCAAGACTAGATCATCTGTGTCGGGTTGTACCTTTACCTGCCGGACTTTTATCAAGTTTGACAACCCAATCGAGAGGACATTCAGCACCAGTTCCCCATGTATTTTATACTATATCTTGTTTGGTTCATGCTTACCCACGTAAGTTGATAGGTGTAGAATACATCGTATTTACTATCTAGTAGTTACGCTTTCTTTGCTATTTTTCTTGTGAATTATGTACTTTACGCGTGTTTTTGAGTTATTAGGTACTCTGGAGTCGTACGGAGGAAAAAGTATCATTTTGAGCGTAAAGGGCACAATAGTCATTTCATGAGCAAGTGCTAATGGAGCTCGGCCAAGGATAAGGGGAAGTCAAACTCTAAGGAAAAATATCACTAAAGGGCCCTTATCATTAATGTACCGGGTGCCAATATCAATTCTCATTCCTACACATAGCCAAAAATTCAGAGAGATTAGTTTTTCTTTTCCTCCCCTGAAACCGATGGCTGTTTTTAATGGCGAGAAACGATGATGTGAATGGAGATTGTTGGCAGAGTGTGTATGAATTAGATCCGGTGCATCCAATATTCATGTCAATTCGAGCTGAAATTGAGATGGAGAAGAGGAAGGTAACGACCAATTTGAGAGATTTAGAATTCAGAAGCTAGGGTGACTGTGAGGTTCAGCAATGAAGAATTAGGGCACGGATTCATTATGAGAATATGATGAAATTGAAATAGTGATTGAAGTCTGGGTTCGGGTGAGAAGAACACTGCAATTTTGAGTTCAGGGTGATTGAGATCTGAGATGATGAGTGAACTGTAAATGTCAAATTAGGAGATGGGTTTGGTGATTCTAGAGCCCTGAAGGAATTAGAAGACATGGGTTTCTTTCAATTGCTTTCGAGGATACGAATTAATGGATTTACAAGATGGTTAGGTTTGAATTAATACCACGGGTTTGATGATTGTTGTTGGAAGCAAATGGTGGAGATTCATGGGCATTCCGAGATTGAGAGGGGTTACTTGAGTTTGTTACAGAATTGAAGTGAATTGAAGAGATGGAAATGGTGAGGAGACTCGTTGCTTATGGTGGTGATTCGATTTGGTTGTCTTTGTCGATTTCGGTGGATTAATGGATGTAGAAGATCGTGGAGGAGTTTTGGCTGGCAATGTCGTTGTTGGATGAAGTGAAGGTCGGGGATGGTTGTTCTGCCAGAGTGGAGTTCCACCAGACACGATGGTGATGAACTCTAATATAGAAGCTCTGAGCTGGGACGATGGCGATGGTGAGATTAGCTCGGTGATGTTAATAGTGGAGCTCGAGTTACAAAACAGAGAAGATAGGACCGAGTTGAGTTCTGGGTTGCCATTGATGGCACATACAATGATAATCTTTGGGTAGCTGAGAATGAAGGCTAGAGAATGGTTTAATGGTGTCGACAACAAGAAGAAATGGAGTGGTGAGTCACAGCGCACAGGTGTTCTGCTATCAGGAGAGATGCACTTTGTGAGGTTAACTGCAATGAAGTTGGAGCTATGATTTGAGCTATTGGTTCATATGGAGAAGACCTGAGTTGGGGGAGATTGCACAAGGGCTAGAATTCAAGTTGGAGCTGTTGTGTTGCAGTGATATTCATGGTTCTCGTGTGGGTTTGTGCAAGAATCCAATTGAATAGTGGATGGAGGTGTTGCAGTGAGCTGCAGTTGGTTTGCAGTATGTGAGCTTTGGTGTGGCTTATGCAATGCAAAGCAACTGTTGAGGTTTAGGAAATCGGAAGATGATGAAGAACAGATCCATGGAAGATTGAATGAACTGCAGGTGGCCTGTGAGCTGTAAGCAATTGCAGGAAGGTGTTGTTTGTGGCACCGGTTTTTGTCAGGGAAGTGACGCTGTCTGTGGTGCTTGTTTTAGTCGTGTGGCTGTATGAGGTAGGTGGTTATGCTGGTGGTTGAAGGCAAAGCGAGTTGCAGCCAAGTTTATGGTAGTATTGTGATGGTTGGACCGAGATGGAAGCATTGGTGTTGTGTGTGAAGCATGACCCGAGGTCGAGAGTTGAGTGGGAGCAAAGTGGCTTGAGAAATGGCTCGACAATGGTGACTATGGCTGTGATAGAGAGTTTGTGCAGTTATGGTGCAGAGCTAGGTATGAGGTTGAGCTAATAGGTTGTGTCTGATGTGCACATAAGTCTCGGTTGAGTTCAAGTTGCAGGTGCTAGCTAGTAATGCAAGGAGCTACTGATGGTGGTGATGGACCTGAAAGGAAATGAATATATGGCACTTTGAAGTGTTACTGGTGGAGATATGGAGAGTATAGCGGGCCATCATGGCCGGGGTTTGAGTTTAGGCTTAAATGGCTCTTGCCAAGCCCCGGACCGAGTTAGCCCCAACTCGGAACTTACTCAGTCCGACTGGCCGACTTCATGAATCCGACCCGGGCCGGAATAATCACCGCCCGATCTGGACCGAGTTGATCGAAAGTTGACTCGACCGATCCGACCCAGTTGACCGGTGACCGGGCAGACTTTGCCGGTCACCCGAACTACTTTCCGTGATCTTTCCTAGTCACAATCCCGATTTTCCTATGACGATTTTTGGCAGAATTTTCACATGGGTTTTTCACACATGGGCTTGTTGGACCACTTGGAGATGGATTTTGAGAAGACCTAATATTGGAAGGAGTATCCTTTATGGAAATTGGAGAAACATATAAAAGAGAGGACTTTTATTATATCTAATCTATTCTTTGGCCTCTACTTTGTTTTCTAGGTTTAGAACCATGAAGTCTTTTTCTTTCTTCTTGTTATGAACTCCATGAATATGAGCTAGAGTTTTATTATTGGTTGAAGATGTAGTTGGATTTTGGAAAACAACTTATGATTTTTATGAATTAGTTTTCTCTCAATATTATCGTTTGATTTCTACGGGTTATAATAATTGCATGATTAACGTATTGCAATATGATTGAATGTTTGTTTAGTTAAGTATAGAATTGATTGAACTCACATCCATATCTATAGCTATTTTAGGTTTTCATCGAGCGATAATCTTGAATACGAGTAGCATGATATGATTCTAGGTTGTAGTGATACATCCTTGTAATCATATGTAGAAATTGACCTTTGTCCTAATTGTTTGCGCAATGTATTACAATT
Source organism: Papaver armeniacum (assembly GCA_023531295.1). Lineage (NCBI taxonomy): Eukaryota > Viridiplantae > Streptophyta > Magnoliopsida > Ranunculales > Papaveraceae > Papaver > Papaver armeniacum. Next base: position 200,167 of record JAJJWW010017320.1, on the reverse strand, counting down.
ACATTGATTAGCCTATTTCAAACTTAATGCTCCTAGAATTGAACTTGATTAGCGCAAGGCGTTAGGTTATTCTTTAGGTAGAATTCACATACGCAGCCCTAATGTGTGTGTTGATGACATAGGAAATTACGGAGTATTCTTGCAATAAGGTATTCTATGGCTTTTGATGATAGCGAGATTAAATACGAATTCTATTCATATATTCAAAAACTTGTTTACAATTGAAGATGAAACCTTTATCCAATATTTTCACATCCTTGATTTGCGTGTTTACTTTTATTGTTTTTCTTTTCTTTTATTTTTATTTACACAATCACAAAACCCTCGGTGTTTTATATAGGAAACCATAACAATTTGACAACCTAGACCTCTCTGTGGGATCGATCCTTTCTTGCCCTTGCTATATTTATATTTTGAGTAGTAAGAAAGTGTAATTATATTTGTGTCGGCTGACAACCGGTCATAAGTACACATCTTTAGGATTATATTTTACTGCAGTCGTATACTAATAGTTGTCCACAGTAACTTTTCAGAGGGCATTAATGAAATCACAACAACATTAGCCACCCGGCTCAACCCTTTGTTATCAGTTTGAAGTTACAATCACCTGGTTACACTGCAGCTGACGAGCCCAATTTTAGCTTCAAAACTGCTAAGGTCTCTGCTTGATCATTATCATTATCCTTCAGAAGTGATTCAGAACCAACTCTGGTGCTGCTGGTGGGAATGTACGCAGCCAGAAGCTCGACGACAGCATTACCTGATCAGTGAAGATTTTGGAAATACAAAAAAACTTTGATATAAACTTTTAGCTCAGGATTTTACTTTGGTTATAAGAACTGATGTAATATGGGCAACAAACCTTTCTTCTTTTTGCAAAAAGTATGAAATTAACCACAACTGGGTGGACTTTAGCCTAAGGGCTTTATTGAACTATCTGACCATTCAACTATGGAATGAGAATGGAGAGATTTCATGTTTAGTCCACTAAACCCGACCCGGATTAGTGGCTAGTCCAGCGGGAAACAACATTTACTCCTAGTCCAAAAAGATTTGAAAAGAGTAAAATTACTCTACTAACCCTAACATATAATATACTATGTATGTTATTAGTAACATATGTAATATGTAGCAACATATATACTAGTATTAATACTAGTTTACTAGTATACTAGTATTAATATGTAGTATGTAGTAAAATATGTACTAACATATATAGAACAAATGTAGTATGTAGTAACATACTAATATTAATACTAGTAACTAGTAGTATATATTAGTATTAATATGTAGTATGTAGTAACATATATAGAACAAATATAGTATGTAGTAACATGTGTTACTAGTAGCAATATGTTATATATTGATACTACATATCAATATGTAGTATGTTATATATTGACACTACATATTAATATATAGTGTCATAGTAGTATGTAGTATGTTATATATTGATATTATATATTAATATTGATACTACATATTAATATGTAGTGTCATATTAGTATGTAGTATGTTATATATTGATATTATATATTAATATTGATACTACATATTAATATGTAGTATGTTATATATTGACACTACATATTAATATGTAGTGTCATATTAGTATGTAGTATGTTATATATTGATATTACATATTAATATGTTACTACTAGTATACTAGTTTACTACTAGTATATTACTAGTTACTACTAGTATACTAGTACACATGTTACTACTAGTATAATAGAGTAGTTACTTAATTCACGAGTAACATATTCTTTTTTACTATTAATATAGTACATATTGCTATGTAGTATGACCATATTGATATGTAGTAACATATTACTAGTAATATTTACATTTGTTGATACTAATTACATCTGTAAGGGTGTTTTAGGCATTTAGAAAACACACTTTATAATCTCCACAAAGTTTTTGGACTAGCGAGTAAATAATCTAGTCCAAAAACATCTTTTTGGACTAACGAGTAAATGTTTTTCATGGGTGGACTAGCCATTAACTGGGTCATGAAAAATTGGACTAAATAGTAATTCCTACATGAGAATGTAATGATGTTCGTAAATCCAATTTTAGATTTACTGAACAACAACTATCAATATATTGAGGTATACCTCTTTTTTTCGAAAAAAAAAAAAAAGTCATGGAAATGGCCTTTGGAGCTAGCAACTTACCTGCATCATGCATACAAACCAAAACCGGAAGATTGGTTTTTGGTCTAAGACTCTAGTGCCTGAGAGATGGTAGAAGGTCGAATACTTGATTGTTATTGTGAAATTCACTACAGAATTAATAAATGAAAACTGCACAGTGCCGGTGGTACTAGGACGAGGGTTACTGTCGTAAAAACATTGGTATGTACTATAAACTGGCCCTGTGCCTGTGCTATTATTGGGGTTCGACGTTCAAAATTTTCATGGTAATACCGAGATAGTCCAACACTAGAGTCCTGTTATTAGGAGGGAAAGAATGGATTTGAGGAGGGAAAAAATTTGGCTAAATGCAGGTCAATGCTCGTTCAATGAAAAATCTATGGAGAAAAAATAAAACTTTATAATATACCAGCCTTGCCCTTATTAACTTAACCATTGTCCATCGTTAATCGCTTCTCCCTACCTAGACCACGTCGTTGTTTATCTGCTTAGAAAACCCTAGTTTTTTCCCTAAAGCGATTATTGATTGAATGAGCTCGTTCCTTTGTCGGAGTCCTAAGTGTGATTACAAAGGAAGGTAAAACAAATTCTTATTCGACAATGATTGACTCGATTCACACACCTGCGGAACATATCCACCCAGTTGGAGAATGTTCTCGGTCTCCAAGATTGTCTGATTTTGTACAGGTACATCATTAGTCTCCATAAGGAATCATATATATATTATTATGCATTTTATGCGACGCCATTTCCCACTGCTCTAATTATGTATTCTAGATATGTATAGAAGCCATTGGAGTTGATTACGTAAAACACTAACCACTAATGACTTATACATTTAGTTTAGTTTTGAGCAAATGATGATTTGGATCAATTACTTCAAAGATTTGAATGTTAATGCAGAATACATAGTTTTTGGTCGATTAAAGTAATCGATAAATGCTTAAACTTCCTAAATCATCTCTCTTCTCATTGGATTTATGGAGGAAGTTCAGGAGGTGGGGCTTTACTGGGGACTACTGTACACTAACTGCAGCAAGGGATCAAATGTTGAACGAAATTGGTCGAAATTGGTAGAGGAAATATTTGTAAGTTGGTTGTTTATGGCTCTGATCAAACTCATTGGGGATTTCAGAAAGATTCCGAATTGCTGCTGCATCACCACGTCAAAGGCAATCAATTTTCAGCTATCTTTGCATTCACATCAATCTGGAATTTTAACTGATATAGAGTCTGGGATAACTCCACTATATCTATCTGCCACGGATGGTACAATTTCATCCACTGAGGTAGATCCACTACGACCATTATCCACAGTCACAAAAAAAGTATGGTTTATGGTTCATGTTAATACTGCATATTGAGGAAGTGCTTGTATCTGCCCCGAATACCGACATTTCATTTATGGTTTGGAAAATACAGATTCCTTTATCCTCGATGCACACAAGTGGTTATTCACCAATTTAGATTGTTGCTGTTCTAGAATCCTTTGGAAAGTTAATTATCTGTAATAGTGTAGAAACTGAAATGCGAAGAGTAACTGAATGCCGAGAGTAGTATGTGGTGATGACAGTAGTTATGTATATATTGACATACATATTTATTGATATAGCTATGAGAATTGTTTTCTAATTTGTTTTGTTAGATGAATTGCAAGAAAGAAAAATGGTTACAAGAGCCTCGAGGAGAACAGTTTTCTTAACGGATTGTTTGGTTAGTAAATTTTGCTCTCCTTAGGTTCAAGGACAATATGGACATTTTAACATTTTTTTAGCCGGTCAATCCCTCTCTCTAATTTTGATTCCCTCTCTGTAATCCTTCCCCCCTCAAATCCGTTCTATCCCTCCTAATAACAGGACTCCAACACTAAAGTCGATTGTTCCCCATGAAACATTAATATCTCTATTAAACGCCCTACAGCTTACTAAGTTCATTTGACGTTCAAAATCTCATCGTACGTATTTGGCTGGACTGGACGAGTGTTTGCTTGTCCGTAAAACATTAATTCTATCTATTTAATATCGGACGTCATTAGGGGCGACCCTGAAAGAATTAGGGGCGACAAAAAAGGTCACCCAAACCTAAAATTAAGTCATCCCTTATCGGTGATTTTCGAAATTCGAAATAGCAATTATACTCTTCATAATCGGTAGATACAACTATAATCGGTAGTTTCCCTCCATAATCGGAGGGTAATATATACATATGTAGTTTTAAAGTTTTGTTATTTTGAAATAACCTACAATCGGAAGTTATGGAGTTCACCTAATCTACCGATTATGGAGTTGCCCCAAAATCGATATTTGTAAAAATCTCAATTTTTTTCAATTTGGGAACTACCCTACAATCAGAAGTTATTTAGTTACACTGTCTCCTGATTATGGAGTTGCCCCAAAATCGATATTTGTAAAAATCTCAAAATTTTCGAATTTGGGAACTACCCTACAATCGGAAGTTATTTAGTTACCATGTCTCCCGATTATGGAGTTGCCCCAAAATCTATATTTGAAAAAATCTCAAATTTTTCGAATTTGGGAAAACTTATAATCGGAATTTATTGAAGTTCACCTAATCTACCGAATGTAAACCTCACGTTAATCGGAAGACAATGATAAAATATTGTGTCCAATTATAAGGGTGTTAAGGTTCAGAAGAACAATAAAAATGAAGCCATTATAATCGGTAGTTAATGTTGATAACATTACTACCGATTCTGAACATATCTCACAATTTTTTGAAAAGTCACCAGAATCGGTAGCTAATGTTGATAAAATTACTACCGATTCTAACATATCTCACATTTTTTGAAAGTCACTAGAATCGGTAGTTAATGTTGATAACATTACTACCGATTCTGAACATATCTCACAATTTTTTGAAAAGTCGCCAGAATCTACCGATTCTGAACATATCTCACATTTTTTTGAAAAGTCACCAGAATCGGTAGTTAATGTTGACTAACGATTCTGAACATATCTCACAATATTTTGAAAATTTACCAGAATCGGTAGGTAAGGTTGATTTTTAACCTCCGATTATGGTGAAAAATTCAGCTTTAAAAATCAAGTAATAAACATAACTCAAAATACATTCATAACCCATAAACTTAAGAACATATAATCCAAAACAAGTATTTAAAACACCATAATCCAAAAGAAACTGTTAAAACAAACACCATAATCCAAAAGAAACTGTTTAAACCACATAATCTATAACATCGAACAACACATTATCCCCTAATTCCTAGTTTTCTTCTTAGTATTGTCAGCTAGAGTTTTAGAACGCTTCGGACGAGCCGCACGACCCGCATTATCACCAGTGTCACCTTCATCTCCCTCAATATTTCCTTCAAAGATGAGAGCTTGAAGAAGCTCCGAGATCTTTTGTTCGCCTTTGATGCTTTTTTCTTGGGCGCGTTCTTCGTCACTTTATCCCCAAACTCAGCTGCATACTCTTCATTATCAATCATCTCCCTGTGCTTTTTAATCTTCTCAATTGGCACAGGTTGTCCAGTCGTTATGCAATCAACGCACCATTTGTACAAAAACTTGAACCTATTCATCTGTTTTTTTAATTGACAAAACATCAAATGGAGTTCACCTAAGAAACTGAGTCGTAATATTAGAGGGAAAATTCATATAAATACACACCAGTTTATCATAGACTGGGGTTTTTTGTGGGATGATACATCTGTAAATGGATGTCGCCGAGGTCGACTTTGCTTTAAGTTCACGGATTACTTTTGGATGTGAATGCTCCCGTTACCACTCCATATAGCCTGAGCATTTTCATGACCTCGGTTGGCATCTCTTCCAAGTGTTCACCAAGTGGTACCGCTCTTATCCCAATGTTCAAAGAATGCTTGGATCACTAGAGTAAACAACCTTGATGTTGTCATGGTTAGAATCGCTTTTCTCCACGTCCAACTTGAACTTGCCACTTATGTGATTCCATGATACCGTTTGGCAAGCACCATGTTGTCGACTTTGCTTTAAGTTTGCTTTGAGTGAACATCAAGTTTTGTGAGACTATAAGTAGGCTATTGAGCCATAAGAATTGTACACCGAATTGATTATCAATGTAGTCTTTTTTGCTTTTTGCGTGTGCTTTCCTCTCTCTTGATCGATCATACAAGATTGATTGGCATTCTTATAATTTTATCAACAACATCAGCTGAAAAACAGAGAATGAAGAAGATTAACATCCGAAGAGGAAGTACTGATAATTATGAGCTCACTAACATAAACAAAGTTGAGATGGGAAGGAATGAAGGAACATGCTTGTTGTCTAAGCTGATGATCCAATTTTCCGCCATATCTTGGTTTGCCCCTTTATTTACTTCCATACAAAATTTTTATTGAAGAATAAAAAGATCAGTTTCCACTCCCTCCAAATCCATGAAAAGTTACTCTTTTCCTTAGAGATGCGAAGAAATTCCTCATTCTTAAAGTATTTAGCCTTAAAATTCTTAACACAAAGGAGATTCGATTGTTGACATATTCTCCAAGCAAGCTTTGTTAGTAAAACATGATTTAATGAAAAACCACCCAATTCCTTGGGAATGCATGATTTATCAACAAAGAGTTGAGACTACTTTAATTAATATGGCAAAATAGGATATAACGAAGTAAACCTCTCTTGTCATGTATTTTACATAATGCTTAAAACACCCTTTAGAATCTGGGAGATATGGTATGGGTTTAATGAAAGAGCAGGAGAATTGAGACGCTTTCCACTTATGAGGGGTCGGATCCATACGACGCCCGAACCAAATAATATTGATGGTAAGAGGGAGAGAAAAATCACTTGGATTTGTTTGCGAGAATTCACGTTTAACAATTTATAATCCCACGGGATTATAAATTCTAGGATTCATGTAAATTCCTTGTATGTTTGGTAACATAATTAAAATTCGTAGGATTTATAGAATTTTCTTGTTTTAAAGTCTTTTAACCGTTTGGCATTACCTTCAAATCTTAAAATTGTATATATATGGGATTTAGAGTTGGGATTTAGAGTTAAAAAAAAATGGGTCCATAAATCCCTTGATAAGTTTCCAAGCAAATCTTAGGGGGAGGGGTCGGACTCCATATGAAGGATTTGTTGGAAAACTAAATCCCGCAGGAAACGTGATTCCAAGGATTCGGACAACTAAACGTACAGAGGGAAATGTAATTCTACCAAATCCCATGGACCCATAAATTCCCAATCGTGCTACATGACCAAATTGAATAATCATGCTAGTTGATGCTATCTTTGACATGGACACGACATGTAGGTGAGAGGTAAAATTTCTGTTTTCCATGTCATCACACTAAAGCGGCGAAAATAAAGGAAAAGATAGAGTAACATGATTCTCGATAAAGGGATCTTGGTTAAAATAACCTAACTTCCACCATCTTAAATATATGTCCTATTCCCTATGAATCCCTAAATTCAAGATTATATGTTATTTAGATCGGGATATAGGTTGAGTTTTTAAGAAGTTTGATTTTTCTAAAGGAGCAAATGTAGAGAAATCCTCGTTAAAGTTCTTGAAAAGAAGAAAACAACTAATAGAATCGGTGATTACGGTGAGTCTCGTGAAGCCTTTCTATAGTAATTACGATCGGTTTATGAACCAGATCTCAAATCAAACTTATATAACAGATACATACACAATGAATTTAAGAGTTTTCATTCAATAATCCATCAAAAGCGAGAATCATTTTTCTTGATCATTGGAAAATGTTCTTCTTCAATCATTAGAAAACAGCCTAACTTATGTAACGAATTCTCATTTTGGATCGAGTCCGATTAAGCTTTATTAACTCGAAATTGAAAAGGTTTTGAAACAGAGATCAAGCTAGTTTTTTTTTTTTTTTTTTTTTTTTTTTTTTTTTTTAAATCCCTAGCTATGTGAATCTGATTTGTTTTCAGTAAAATATCATCATGATGCATGGCACAAGATAAAAGTCACAATCGTCATTTTCATTAAATAAAAAATGAATCATCAGTTAGTTAGAATGAAATTTTTGTGGACATGGATGGATTAGAATATCAATTAGAAATTGAAGAAGTAGTAGAAAAGGATGTAACAGTCCTCCTTCTGATGATAATGGTGCAACGATGAAGAAACAAAAGAGATTACGAAAAGAAGTTCGCCGATTACAAATAAGAAATTGTTTCCGATGACATGGATGACAGCAGAATCACATTTTTCGCCACGTTGCTTGCCACGTCCAATTCAGCCATCAAGTAGCTGTTAAACGGCCGGCTATATAGCATTTTCGTAAATTCCACCTTAAAAATTCTACATCCAAACCCTTAAATGGACCGAGTACGAACTCTGTTTTTAACCGTATGCTACATTGAATGCAATACAAATTAAGATGGTACATTAATTGTTTGCACCATCCATGCACTAATGCAGAAAAGATGTTGCTAATCAACTAATTAATAGTCATCTCCGTGTATCAAACTTGATTTTCCATGGAAATGGGATCTTAGTCGCTCGAGGGAGCAAGCATTGTCTCACGGGAAACTCGAACTAACAGTCCCATAATAATTAGGTACCATCTCTTCTCGAGTTTGATACATTAACACCACTTAACTTAGCATGATCGCTAAAAGTTGGTACCACGTTTTCTAAGCGAATATCAATTTAGGATCCAATGGCATGGCCAAAAATATTTTGTCTTATGTGAACCGGCACTAGCCCCTAGTAAATGTGGTATCAGTTCTCGACAACTATGTAGTTGGGCATCTTGATGCTAGTAAAAATAAAAAGGCAAGTAAAAAATCTACTTTTTTTATGGACAGCAACTCCTCACGCCATTGTATGGAACCTTTGGACCGAAAGAAACAATCGTGTTTTTGGTCAGAGACAGAGATCGGAGGAGGAGATAATCATATCGGTAAAACAGTCTCTTGTTTTGTGGAATTGTGATACGGATGTTTTTAACTTTGTTGACGCAAATTCAGTATTACACCAATGGGAAAGTGTCTTGCATATGTAACATAGCCTCGGCGGCTTTCTTCCGTAACTTTTGAAACTACAAGCTTTGCCTGCTATTTTCTTAATATAACCTTCTTTTATTCAAAAAAAAAAAAAAATCTACTTTTTATATGACAAAATGAGGAGTATTATATATGTTGGGAATAACAATCAAAATTTATAATATATCAAACAATTAATTAATATAAGAAGGAACTTATCTGTTTTTGTGTGTCGTCTCCGATAGTCCGGTTCAACACCGTTGATGTCTTGAACATCCCTGTTAAACAACATAGAGAGAAGAAACTTGTAATGGTAGATTGAGGCGCATGTTCAACATACTCATCCTTAAGACAAGAATGCCCGCTACACTGCAAAAGATGATGCTATAGCCCTACGGGTACATCTTCCTCCAAGATACAACAATCTTAACAAGTTTGAATAGCACATTCAAACTTGTCCTTTTAGAACTTGGCAGCGGAAAAACTCACGATTCGTTAGCACCTAAAACCATCGTATGAAAAATAGAAGATGAAGAAGAAGTTTTCTACCCAAACGGCAAGAGAAGAGAGGTTCATCTAATATAAAACCCTAACCCAAATCCAAAATATATAAGATAAAACTTATCCCGTAAAAACTAAGAGACAAATTTGGAAGGTGTTTTTATTTTAGAAAACCGTTTTATTATTAATTTTTATTCACATAAAAAATCGTATTTTTCCAACAATCCCCACATGAATAAAAATACGATAAAACATGGAAAACATGAAATATCACGAATAGGCATAGGTGTCCATAAGGTCTTGAACCTTTGCTTAGTGAGAGGTTACCGAACTACTTATTAGCCAAAGGTCTATAAGGTCTTGAACTGCCTAACATTTGGTGTAACTCGCGATAACAACCACACATGATATCTCCAAGGTTCTTGCCAAGCTCATGCCGTGTGTCCATTTTGGCCCGGACGTCTTGTTTCTCAGAATGCTCTAGAGAATCATTTCATATTCTCATAGGAAGCGACCCACTTCCTCATTCGGATAGGTGAGTTCCATCAAGAGTGTTCACCGCTACACCCCACTTCAATCTAAAATTGAAACTATAGAACTCATTAAGACTTATTAAAAGTCATCCTTCACATGCATCACACTATCACATCTACACCATAGGAAGGGACAGAGAGAATATAATTCTCTGATAGTTTTTACCTTTACCCACCATAAATTAGTTGTCTCATTCGAAACCTTGATCTTAGGATATCCACTTCGGAAGGTTGAGTATCCTTCATGGCAAGTTTAATTTTATGAGCTTAAGTCTCGTCCCCCTCGGTGTATAATTTCAAACTATCTCTAGAAAATCTTTTCACAAAGGACCACTAATTTTTCGTTGACTTCACCAAGTCTATGAAGTTCTCTTTTGACTTTACATGTCTACGGAGACCTCTTTTTAACTTCACGAATCAACTAAAATTACTTCATTAGAGAGCATAGTTGTCTTACCGAATTAGCCTTCTCTGAGTATGTCTAGACTTTGTCATTGCTCATTTACTTTAGACTCACATAGTCAATTGAGTTTCTGTAATGATTCCCTCAGGCTTCGGTCACAGAGGAATATCTTCTAAGCATATTAATAGCCATTCGGCTTCCTCTCGTGCTTGAATTAAAGCACCACGAACTTTGATTTCTCGAAAAATCAATTTCATCATGTCTATTTTAAGGAATTCCTTAGATAGACACTCCTTAAGAGTGTACACACATAAGCTAATATTTTTCCATAGCCTGAAACAACAACATCTCTTAAGGTTAGTACAATATGTATCACATACATAATTTAAGATGTACCTCAAGTATCGCAAGTCTCTGATCAGATCATCCCAAAGAATTCTTTTGAAATACTAGTGTATATGTGTACACCCGCTATACTCACAATTACAACACACATTAAATGCATCGAGTTTGACAAAGACCATCTCCTTCGAATTTCTTCTAGTTCCCTTCGATCCTCTTGATCATATCAACTAACTTGGTCTTTCAAATCAAATCGTAAATATCACATATTTCATAGGTGGATGTAATAAGGCATACAAAAAATACATGTACTATTCAACAATACATTCATTACAAACTTCCTCAAAATTAAGGTTAGCGTAATATATATCACATATTTGAAATTAAATATATACCTCATGCATTCCAATCTCTGGTCCTCTCAGTCGCATCCCCTCGTTATTTCCTGGCAAATGCGAACATGCACTTCTGTTTTACAACACATACTAAACATATTAGACAAAAACTATATCCTCAAAATTTATTTTGGTTACCTACTGATCCTTTAGACCACATCAACTGCATATTAGTTTCCTATCAAATCTTAAACAACACCGATTTATTAGTAAATGTAAAACATATTTATCATATCACAAGATATATCATAATAGAGGCAATCAATAAGATTAGTATCTAAGCTTATACAAATATATATGTAAAGTCAGGTTGCATCAGTGTAATTCATTTCGCAAACCTTATAGTTTTTTCCTCATCTCGATTAACCCGTCAAGGATACTTTACGTGTATCATTACACACCGACATGTGCAAATAAGATGAACAATTTTCCATATTACTTATTTTCTCCAAATTATGGATACATGAAGTGGTCCATAAACACATGTCTTTCTTATCTTCTTCAAGGTTGTCATCATATACCTCTCACAGGTTGATGGATTGCCATCAAGATCACAGGTCTTTCCCCCACATTTTATGCTCAAATCTAGACAAACCTCTTGCTTTGAGCAAGTACACAATGATAACAAATACAATAATTTATCATCGCAAGATGATCTCGCATCTCCCGTAGTTTAAAATACCCGGCAAAAGAGCCTCACTATAAAGGTGTACAACCTAAATACCTTCTCAACGAAAGTCACATTGAATAATTGTTATGAGGTCATTTCACCGTAATTTACCAATTCCTACTCCAACATGAGATTTACACAACTCGAAATAAAATATGCACCCGGATGGGGGTTGGTTGTCACGCGGTTCCGAAGTAGGAAATCAATTGTAAATTAACTTACTCGTGTACCTGGGTATGCTTTTTGTATGATGGAGGACGCACTTTGGTTGGCACAACAAATAGACGCTTCCTTGTCCATTGCATCATATTCGCAGCAAATCATTTACACAAACTTACACTCACAACCAAGGTTAGTGATCAAAATTTAGTTATTCTCAAGAATATGCTACAATATCACAAAAAGGCCTCAAACCTTAAGGTAGATATTGAACAACAACAGTTCAATTGTCTACTATCCGTAGTCAGATATTGGATATGAAAATTAACAAACCATCAACATGATATTGCTTAGCATTAACATATACAGGCTCTTCAACATATGGATTGAGTGCCATATGCAAAAATATATCAGTAGTACCTTAGTTCAGGGAAAGGATAGGCTTATCCCACAGCATGTATAACTTCATAGTGAGGAGGCATCATATACTCCACCAAAGATGATGCCACGATATAAGATTCCAGTCTTTGGGGCTGATGTTGGTAACGAATTTTAGACTCCCGTTGCCTGCTCATCAACTCCATTTGTCATCGTACTAAGATGACGGAACATGTCCCGAAGAGCGCGACTTCATTTCTAAACTATTTGTCATTGATTAGGCATCTGAACTAGCCGATAACGAAACTAACAATAGCTTCAACTCGAACTAGTTGAACTAGACTATATACACCGGAAGATCCAATCAAACAAAATAACTCGGATAGAGAACCAAAACCTTGGTTAATCTTATCATCGTAACATAACTTCCAATCTTAAAACTGTTCACCGATACCGCATTAACCTGGAGTGGGGAATAGGAGGAAAGATGGGGAAACCATTATCTATATCTTCTTTTTTATAGCACTTGAGCAAGACTTTGTGTTAATTGTAATCCAGTTAAGCGTCTCCTGGTTCGTCCCTACATTTCTTAACCCAACATTCCCACATCAAACACGAGCAAGGAGAGTGCCCTTCGATGAGAAATCTGAAAGAACACCACAAGTGCAATCAACCTCACCGAATTTTTCGCTCCACAACGAAGAACACTAGGGCACCATTTAACCTCTCGATTGTCTTGGATGTAAGACTCTTGTATCAACTATTCCTTCATTCCGTCATGGCGTTGAATGACTCTATGTTCAGACTCGAGTAGAGTCCAAAACAAAAATATTGAAGGAATACAAGGCGTACTCTTTGCTTATGAAACTCCGAGCTCATTCCATTATTCACTTGTCATCTCTTTAGCATGTATCAAGTCAAACGGTGATTCCCTCTTATAGATACTAGACCAGATGATAGCTTGTTGGTATCGGCTCTTTCTCTCAAGTATTAAGTGAAATTGTTGATAAGCTTGTGAAGGTACTTAGGAACATGTCGTAGTCATCTGCTCATCAATGAATGAACACCAACTGGGAAATATAACAACATTATTAGATTAACCCGTCAACATGGTTAGATCATGAGTCATACGCTAATAAGGGGCTCAAGATAATAGTATTCAAATACAAGACAAACCAAAGCAACGAGATTCTCATAGGCAAGTTATCGAATAGCTACGTGACGGAAATTTTAGTTTTCACTTTATCAAATACCATGTTTGATAGATTAGACTTAAAAAGGGATTGAGAGAAACTATCTCAAAAATAAACAAACTTTGCGTCACATGCTTGGAGACATCAGTTGAGATTACGAATTAATCTTTCTTTCCCACCAAGTAGACTAGATACTAATTCATAGTCAATTTACAGCACGTAGGTAATAAAGCTTCAAATCTAGCTTGAATCTATGTTGCCCTCATATATCTAAATAATCTACAAAGTGTCCACAACCAATCAGTGATTCATCAAGATACGAGGGGACAAACACCCATCACCCATGTATATAATTACGTGGTGTATCTTTTTGTCAAAACAGGGATTTGGGAGACTCTCTATACCTATCAAACTTTCCATCATTAATGAGGTGCTGTTATCCGCTGTATATAGATACGTGATAAGTATTTTTCTTCTTAGGGTTCAAAAAATCCAAAACTCCACTTTACTGGTCCTAACTGATTAAACCCAATTTAACAATTTTAATTGTTATTATAAAAAAAACTCTTGTCTTAAGATTGTTGGGAATAACAATCAAAATTGATAATATATCAAACAATTAATTAATACTAGATATTAACCCGTAGCCGCTTTTGGGAGTATAATTTGATCGAGGTTTGGCCCAAAATCAATAGTTCATTCATTCTATGGGTTAATGACTTTATATTAAGATGTCATAACTCATGACCAATTTCTGAGTACGAATACTTTGCCGGAGGATATGCAAGTGAACTGATGTGTCTGGAGATGTGCAAAATAAGATTTGGAAAATTAATTCATACTTTTATAATATTTATTTAAGTACCTCAAACTTGGGTTCACTATAAGCTTTGAAATGAGAGCCCTTGTTGCAATGAACTGATGAAGGTGAACACCTTTCAAGATTCTTTGCTTTCAGAACATACTCTAGCAACCAAGAAAATAACAACCAAGAATGCAATGGACTTAGTAGAATTACTGAGAAGCCGAAACTACACCTTAGGGCAACCGTACTTTAGCGAATCGTATATCTTTACTAAATTATTATGCAATTACTGGTCGATGCTCAAATAGACTTTATAATCATATCGAACCTTTTAGTTGATTACATTGGTAAGCACTCTGAAATTTCTTACAAATCAAATAGCATGAACAGTGCATGTCTTTATTGAATTGTTAAGGCGGAAAATCATAAATAAATGTCTATTTCAAACAAAATTCAACACTTCGTAGCTGGACGTCCAACATTTCGAAATTACACGCTTCATTTAGTTTAGAGATTACCTACTACATTTGCAATTCATCTGCATGTGATCTCAAGTCCTTAAGAACCGATACCAGAAACGATGGACATGTTAGCAATCCAAAGAAACAAACAAAAATCTTTTGATTTATGAGATAATTCATTGAAGAAACTGGAAGGCAAAGATTTACAAAAGATAGTATGACCAGTCCTGTGTGCATACACATATTACAGCCACTACATGATAATCGAATTAAAAAAAAAAAATCTAGGTATTATTTAGAGTTTTCGACATTTTGAGCTTCATTTCATAAATGAGCAAAAATAATATAAAGAAAACAACATTGTCTTTCTTCTATTTATAATATAACTGGTGATTATATTCTGCAACCCTATAAATGCATCAATGCCCACCTTATATAACCAATCCCATGCCAAATACAGATGAAGCATTAACACCTGAACTTGCAATGGGAGTTCTCCATGATACTTTCCCTGCTATTATTCAAAAATCAACCCAAGTTCACGAAATAGTTTTAATGTCAGATGGTTGATCCACTGTGCAGTAACTTCAAGTTAGCATCCGTTCCCTTCCAACTACTTCACAGATGTTGTGTCGTTACATCATAGACTGCACAAACAGAGAGACGGGGTTCAAACATATTAAAAAGGCGGAGATGGACATTACATTATCAAGAGAATCACCTTCAACCATGCGTACTATATCAGCTTAGTGAAAGTAGCTAGATACATGATGGCTCCCTGCAACGGATTTGTAAAAATGAGTACCAACAGGAGCATGGAGCAAAGACTGTAATACTATTGGGGGAAAAGGAAAAGCACAATCTGTTTAACCCCGTGAGCGCCCAACGACAAAAACTTCGTGATTTGTTATTGCGTGAATGTATTTGATCAAAGCCAGTACTTGCAAACTCCAATCCAAATCTCTTAAAGACAGCACAAATACAGGTTCCAAGTGCTTTAAAAATCATACACATGCAGCATATTTTACCATTAGACATATATGATATTTAATAGACACATAACTGATAGTATCTTATGTTTGATTACCTAATTTTCAATAGATAGAGAAACATGTTCGTGACTCCGATGAATTCCATGCTATAGTTGACAACCTTCATGCTGCTTTGTAATTTTCAGAAACAATTCATTTACATAGGTGCGTACATCCAATTCATCACTGATTATTTAGTTGAAAAATCCATAAATTTTTCCACCTTGCAAAGCTAACGTGCAGAAAGAAGAAGAGCAGTTAGAAGGTAATTGGATTGAAATCAATACCACTATACATTTTCACACCCAACAACAACAGCTCAACAAAGTAAAAATGTATATTCATTTCATGAAAATCACAAAAACAAAACAAAAAAATTAAAAGTGGAAAAAAAAAAGAATTGAATTACCTGAATCTTAGCCTCAAAGTTATTGATTGTATCACAAAACAGTGGAATTTATGATGGAGGTCTGCTTGGCATTTTAGCAAACAGCTAAAGTGCGTTAGGTTTGCTCTTTGAAAATTGCCAACGATTGGTAATGCTGCGAGAGCTCAACTTGAAATCAAAATTTTGATAGATTAATCTCTATAAGTTTCAAACAGAGATCAATTTGGAGTCAAAATTTGGAAAATAAAGAGTACTACCTGAAGTATATCAAATGTTGTAAGAAGCAAAGTGCTTTTGATTCAGTTTAACTGTATTTTTGGAGCTCCCTTTGAAACTCTGATAGATGCAATCTATTTTCAAATACCTGCAGAAGAATGCGTCAATTGAACTACCCATATCAGTTGAAAAATTGTGAAAAAAACGCACAATAACATTAGTACAATGGAACAGAAAAATCTAAATCTAAACTAAAGTTGTAACAATCAAACAAACCTCCGTAAAATTCTACTTTCATGTATGAACTGCTTCAGGAAGAACATTTGGAGAACAAAAGAATCAATTTTTCCTCTTTACAGTAACTCTTTACGATAAGGAAGCGATGGAGAAGTGGGTTTCGTGGCTTTACAGTTTTCACGGTTAATTTGATTGAATGTCGGTAGTGGGTTAAGTTGAAGGTGTAAGTGTGGTGTAAGATTATGTTAAGTGTTAATTGGTGTGGGGCCAGAGTTAATAAGAGAGCTGTATTTTACAATACTCTCACCACAATTGCCCACATCAGATTTTTGTGGGGTCAGAATGAAGGAGAATTGAGATTTTGGATTCAATTATCATCTAGTTAGATAAGAAGGAACTTATCTCATTTTTGTGTGTCGTCTCCGATAGTCCTATTTCAACACCGTTGATGTCTTGAACATCCTGTTAAACAACATAGAGAGAAGAAACTTGTAATGGTAGATTGAGGCGCATGTTCAACATACTTGTCCTTAAGACAAGAATGCCCTACTACACTCGAAAGATGATGCTATAGCCCTACGGGTACATCCCGCTCCAAGATACAACAATCTTAACAAGTTTGAATAGCACATTCAAACTTGTCCTTTTAGAACTTGGCAGCGGAAAAACTCACGATTCGTTAGCACTTAAAACCATCGTATGAAACATAGAAGATGAAGAAGAAGTTTCTTACTCAGACGGCAAGAGAAGAGAGGTTCATCTAATATAAAACCCTAACCCAAATCCAAAATATATAAGATAAAACTTAACCCGTAAAAACTAAGAGACAAATTTGGAAGGTGTTTTATTTTAGGAAAAACCGTTTTATTATTAATTTTTATTCACATAAAAAATCGTATTTTTCCAACAACATATCGGTATTACTTAAAACACGTGGGAGAATTGCTAGGTATGTGGAAGACATAATTAAGTGAAACCTGTGTAAGTTTCTTTTGCTAAACGTTTTTCCATCCTTCAAGTTGGAAGAATTCCTAAACTTTTTATTACCAACCATGGTCAAAACCAAGTTCAACATTTGGCAAAGTGTACATAAGATCTGATCCACAATCAAATTTAGCTAGTGTTTTCATTGGGTTCGTTTTTGTAAGAAATTTAAATAAGATTTTGTTGGGCTTTATGTCAACGTTCTATTGAAAATTAAAACGATAGAGCATATGTCAAACGTGAAACGCCTGTGACTTTTAAACCATTTATGAAACTCTATGATTGAAAAGTACTTGATCACTGCTGACGTTTTTGTCTAACTTGTTGCATGGACAACCACTGGTAAGCCGTAAGCAGTCAACAAAACTTGTTCCTAGTTCCTTTCTTCACTTCTTGGATAACATTTATGCATGTCCTCGTAGAGAAAGTTCTGCTACTTATTGCAGGTTTATTACTGGGCTCTAGGAAGTCCTCGGTGTGCACGTGAATCTACATGCTCTCAGCTCATCTTCAGCATAGTTAATTAATATCATTTGAACAATCATTTTCATACGTCAGTTTTTGTGCGTAGCTTGCCTTCATCACTCTGTACTTTATATGATTTTGATATCTGTTTTGGGTTTTGTGCCCCTTGATCTAGCTACCAACCTGTCAGTATTTTTTGTTTCAGAAAGATTTGAGGATATCATTCTGTTGCCATGTTTGAATATGAGTTTTGATTGGTGATTTTGATAATTTTGTCAGCAATCATGTAATTGTTGAATGAATTAAAATTTGATTTCATCGAAAAAAAGAAGTGGAAGATTTTTGAGTAAAAGTTATTCTTCCTCAAAAATGTAACAAATTTAGGTATCAGTTTTAGAATTTTGTTGGGGGTCATGTTACCCAAAGTTTGTATTTATTTATATGTAAGTAGAGCTGCCCATGCTCCTAATTTGATTAGGAAAAATATTGAGTTATGGAATTCTCAGTCCCAATTGTTTAGGGAGTTTTGAGAGGATTTTTCTTTGGCAAAGATACTTCTTCGTCGAGAAATATAAATTAGTTTTAGAGTTTTATTAGGATTGGTTTTAGTCAAAATCTATATAAACCAAACTGCTCATATTTGTTATTAGTCAGAAAGATTTATTAAATATTGTTAAGGGCTGGAATTTCTAGTTGTTTAGGGAACGCTAGAGAGGATTTTTCACTGCTAAAACTGTACTTCCAAAAGAATCAAATTAGTTAAACTCGGCCGAGGTACTTTACTCACTATTTCCCCGAACTGAACTCTTCACCGAGGACCACTATTAATTGGTGAGCAAATCTCCAAGGACGAACGAGTTTTTCTGAATTTCTTGTGTGATTGTGTTTAAATTATTTGCTGGTGTGTTTGTTTGATATGCCCCCTTAATGTTGAATAATACTCCCTCCGTTCCTAATTAATAGACTGGTTTTGTATTTTGAGAAAATTAAGGAAATTAAAAGAACTAATCATTGAAAGTGGTCCTCATGACACTTGTCAATAAAAGAAGTAAAGTGAAATGGTCCCCATGACACTTGTCAAAAAAGAAGTAAACTGAAATGGTCCACATGACACTTGTCATCAAAAGAAGTTAAGAGAAAAGTGGTCCCAGAAAACTAAAGTAACATTTGACTTTCCCAATTAAGAAACCAACTTTTTTTTTTTTGTTTTTGAAACATCTATTTATAGAAACCAGCCTATTATTTAGGAACGAAGGGAGTATATGCTAGCAGGTTGTATTTGTACGGTATGATTAGTATTGCCTTTGTTTAATTGGCGCTAATAGATGTTTTGATTTAATAGGTTGTATTAGCAGTTGCTCATAATATATGTAGATATATATTCTAGTGGCTTTAAGTGTGTAAGAGTCTAGCCAGTATTGACAAGTTCCTTCGCGAGCTCGTCACTCCCTCCTCTTATTTAGGATTAATTAGTTTTCGATCGAATCTCTATAAATAAATTAGTTCATCTTTGTTGTTTATTTTAACGATTCAATTTTTCTTTTTGTTTTTCAGTCATGAAGCGTAAATATCCAAGGAGGATAGTACATATAATATTTAAAAGATAAAAAAGAGAGATTGTAAACATCCAATGGAAAATCGTCAAAATCGGGGAGATGGTAGAGATAAGGGTAGACGTAGAAGGCAGCAGAAACCCGAAAATCGGAGATGATCGAGATAATAGTGGACGTAGAAGGCAAGAGAAACGAACTAGACAAAGATGAGAAATACAAAGCAGTAACATTAGAAGGAAAGGTCATGTCGATGAAGAAGAGGTGATCCCAATAAGAGTAGAAGGAAAAGGCGGAGAGAAGCTTAAGAAGAAAATGAAGTGAAGAAGGTTCAAAGAAAAGAATTCAAACAATTCGATGTAGTAAAATTCCACTGCTCAAGTCTTCCAACAAAGCATTTACTAGTGATCGTCACTTAAACCATTTACGAGTTTGGACAGACACAACAGGATTATGCAAGAATGGAAATTACTCAAAAAGGGTCTACCCGATTCAATCTATGTCGAGTTTACGAACAAAGAACCGATTTTCTCGAAGCCTTAATCGTCGAGTGAGCAGGTACTCCCGTACGATGGTATATTCTACTTTCATATTATATTCCCATCTAATTATCCAATGGCACCACCCACACTTAGGGCTGCACAACGGGTAGGGTGGGTAGGATATGGCCTATTTCGCCACCCTACCCGTTTAATGGCGGGTAAGAATTTTTTTACCCGCCACCCTACCCGCCAGTAAACGGGTAAGATCCTACCCGACCCATTACTTGACGGGTCGGGTAGGATAGGTGGCGATAACGTAACCGTTTTTTTTTTTTTTTTTTTTTTTTTTCCTACTTGTAGTTACTACTTTCCGCTTACTGTAGACAAAAACCGATCCCCAAAAGACAAAAAAAAAAAAAAATCTTGCAACAACACAAAAGTAAGAGTCACCCATTTAAGTATGTACCCAATGGTACCGCCAATCTAACTAGGGAAAAATGAACATACAAAAACATCCCGCTAGGCACAAAGCCATTTGTAGTCACAAGAAACGAGTTATATTCTTTTCAAAATCGACGATGAATCCCACCCAATTCCATGTTCTTCATGTGACCTTGTTCTTCATATAACAACATCATCACCAAAAGCTCTTCATATTGACCTTCTTCTTCAATCATCTACGATGATGGAATAAGTACTAAGATCACCAAATAAATCTGCATACAAATTATCTCTTGTTAGATTCTCTTGATACAAGGGAGAGAGCAAGCATATACACATGTATCTTCTATATCTTCGACAAAGGTATCAACTGGGTACCCGGGATCTTGTTTGGTGAAATGCATCGATCAGATCGGTGATGCGTGATTTGGTGAAATACTCGATTCTAGCTAGCAACAAAAAAATTCATACATCATTTTCGCTTCTTGATCATAGATAATGGATTAATATTTGTGTCATGCAAAGGTAGTAGAAGCCGACATATTGGTAAAAAGAAGTGCTGATCACCCAAATAGATGGTGATTTACTCGACTCACACATGCCCAAAGATCATTATGTACTTCAAAGAGACTCGTTCAAGGCAACACCCTTTTCTAACCTTGTAATTAATAATTATATATACGAAAAGAACAAAAGGAAAAAAAAAAAGAGAAACAATATCTTAATCAAGCACACGGATACTAATTCTCTAATCCAAAAAGAAACACATCCCCATCATTAGCTAGGACTTCCCACACCCTGGTCCCTAACCTGACCACCAGTCCACCGCTACTTCGTGATTACTTTTCTCCTTATTGGGTTGTCGCACAAAAGTGTTTATTTAATTGGAACATCGGTAGATGTTTGAACCTAAAGTCAGTATCTTTCGATTCTTTTTGTTATAAAGAGGAACGAAAGACTTATTTTGAGTTACTTATCGCCTAATGGATGTGTGGCAAGAGCGGATGAACGGAAGATATACTACTAAAGATGCTACAACACTAGGTAGAATTTAGTTGTCAAATCATAATCATACATGCATTAATCGAAAATAGAGTTTTCATACCGACTCTAAGACGTCATCCTCGTTCACCTCACATCCAAAATGTAGAGGGGTCCATGTCAATTGGTGTCCGCAACCAATTTTGCAAGAAAATCGTTAGCTTCCACAAGACGGGGCCTTAAAGAGCTTCTAAGTGACCAAGAATTCGCTTTCGATGGACTAAAGCGGACTCACTTGCAATCGATGACTTTGTGTTCACAGAGAACAAGATCTTCTGCTTCTGTGAACACCAATCTAACAAAACAAATTATGCACTACGATTTAAGAAACACCCAAACATGATACTAGCCTCAAGAAATAATTTGTTTCAGCATATTGATGACTTTATGAGTTGGATAAATCTTTGTTTAGCATCTATTCTTTATCTAAAATGATGCATAAAATTTTATTTCTTCAGAGAAACAAGAAAACAGAAAAGCGCATAGAGAGATACAAGATACAAACAACTTCTCTTGAATTCTGTATCAATAAATTGCCATCACCATGTTGACGGCAACAGCCAAGACGATACTTTGAAGAGTTCTGATGAACATATAATATGAAGCCTCAACAAGCAAAAAAATATCACAGACAAATATAGCTAGCATCTGTTAGATTGTTAACTATTTTACTATGCTCATTTTTGATGCAGACTACTCACCTCACATCATACAAAATTACTAGCACCAATCACTTATGACAAGTAATTTTGAAACCAGTAGCAGCTTACTAAAAATCATGTTATACAAAGGTCAAGGCCAATCTCCAAGTTGCACCTGTTGTTTTTACCTATTGATACAGATGAGATGCAATTTGCAACCTACACGTACATCTACAAAAATTAACCGTGCATAAGAGTAACGATAAGACTTTTATCCACCATGTTCTGCAAGTCCTCCTATCAAGTTACAGCTTGTAAAGAAATGAGCCATGCATACTCATTTAACTAAAGATGAAATGGTGCCACCACAAGGACTTACGTACTCTGTAATGAGCAGTCCCCATTCCAGGCTCCAGTCATCAATCTTTCCTTGAGCCCTTAATTAGTGCTTAATTAGTCCCTCATGGTCGTCATCTTTTTTGTTGTAATATTGATAAAGTCAGGTGAAATGAGGAAATAAGAAACATCTTTTGACTAATTAAACCTTCTCGCAAGCAAACATTGAAAGATACAAGTATTTAATACAAGCGACACTATTAATCATGAAGAAGTTCATCCAAGTATTTAATACAAGCTCTTGTATGCTTCCAATTTTTTCTAAAAGACCCAAAAAATGTCAAGCTTACCTAGCTGCATCGAAGATTCGAAACAGACCATCTCAAATTTTAAATTCAAAATTATACCTTAGCTTACAGATTCTGTGGAAGTCATTAGACATTAAAGAGTCTACATAAATCCTCTCTGGACAAAATTATTGCTTGAACACAGATCTTTGGACATAAACAAGACAAATATTTAACGAACATAGAAAGCTTACTTACGGTAGGTCTACATAAATTGTAAAAGAAAGATAAGCATTAATGGGTCATTGGCACAACTACTACTCCAACAACAAAATGAGCAATCCCACATAACAATTACTTCAACTACACAAAACCCTCCTAGTATTTAGATAAAAAAATGGAAAAGGAAATTGGGTTTAGTGAATTTTCACTCAAATTAGTTTGGATTTCAAATCGGGAATTAATTGAAGAGGAGGAAGAACCACTTATTAAACCCTTCATTAGCTTTGCACACTCGCATTCCTCGTATTCTCGCAACAAATTCATATCAAACAATGTACATCAAATAATCTCAATTAAGATTGGAACTGTACATCAAATAATTGCTGCTAGTTGTCTAATCAATCATATATTGGAACTGTCCTAATCAATTAAGATTACCTAATATCGTATCCTGCAACATGCATGAAATCCTAAAACCCTATGAGTTTTTCAATCAATTTAACACAAAAAAAAAAAAAAAAAATAATGAAACAAAAATGATACAAAATCAACTTTGAAGTTAGATCTTACCTTGAATCAACCGATTAAAGGGTTCTAAACGAGATCCGTTAACAACTTTGAATTAAAAATGTAACTTGAGAGGTGTGAGAGGTTAGAGGTACTGGTAAATCTGATGAAGAACGGTTTTATGATTCTGCGTTATGGCTAGAATCATCCTAAAACCCTAGCTATTAATCTCAAAGCCATGGTTGATTTATCTGAGATTCTATTGAAGAAAGGACAGGGATTAATGGTTGAAGGAGAAAACGATGGGGAAGAAAACGAGAAGTTTTGATTTTCTGTATTAGACTATTAGTGATTTAGATCGATGGAGTTAACATTTTACCCCTTGTTTGTTTTAAAATAACAGATCAATGGGCACAAGACAAAAGAAAGGACAGGGATTATTTGGTCTTTTGCATATATGAGGCGGATAGCGGGTAGGGTAGGATAATTTCGGGTTTTATCCGTCACCCTACCCATTTGATGGCGGATAAAATAATGTTTATCCATCACCCTACCCGTCAATGGCGGGTAGGATAGGGTACGGGTAAAAATTCTGACGGGTAGGATAGGGTGACGGGTAAGGGTAGGATATGTGCACCCCTACCCACACCGCACTTCAAGACAACTTATTACACTGACGGCTTGGGTGTGGATTTTTTAAAATATAATGATTGCGAGGGCATTTATATTCGTGATATAAAAGGTCTTGAAAAATGGAATTCAAAGGAATCAAGTATACTAGAAATTCTAGTATCTATTCAATTATCATTGCACGTTGAGAAACCTTATTTTCGCAATCATAATATGAACGATAGCCGTCTAGTAGAGGCTATTGAGAAAGGTTACAAGTTCGACGAATCTTATGATTACGATGAAAGGGTCTTCAAAAGGAAATGTGAGACAGTATTGGCTACTCTCAAGAAACCACCGAAGGTTTTTGAAGAATTTGTTGCTCAACACTTCCGTGATCGCGCTGAAGCAATTTTAATAGCTTGTCAACCTTATTATAGAGTCAAATATGGTGATCGTCCCATATACGAGACAAAGTTTTGTCGTAAATATCGAGAGTCCATGACTAATACGTACGTAAAGCTCTTAAAGGCGTTTATAAAGAATGGTTCTTCTTTGGATGATTATGTTGGAGACATTAATTTGGAAGATGACTCTGATTATGTTAAGCCGCCTCCGTCTCCCACCCGGCAGCGTTGGATATGCACTGATAACAAAGTGTTGAGGTATTTCTTTGGGTTTTTGTATTGTTTGCTTTGTTTCCTTATGTGGGGCTCTGTAATGTGGCTTGGAGTCTATTATAAACTACAAGACAACATCCATAGGAATAGAAATGAATAAAAAGGTTTGGTCCTAGATGTCATATAGGCCCGAGCAGAACAGATATTCTTAACAATTTAAACAAAAATGGTGACTTGCACCTGAGTTTTGGCATTTATTTATTTGTTAATTTTCTTATGAATCTATTTGTTACAGTCAACTAATGACATTAGAGTAGTTACGTGTGATTAGAGTAATTATATATGTGTGATTGATGATCTTGCTGACGATAAAAGATTTTGGAAATAGGAAGCTGGATATGATAATAAAGGCAGAAAAAAAATGCACTTGATTAGGGATGGTCATGGGGAGGGTATGGGCGGGTATGCCAATCCCAGTCACTGCCCCGTTCGTAAAAAAAATACCCATACCCGTCGCGTTACCCACATGAATTGGGGCGGGGAGGGGCGGGTATGGGGAATACCCGTTTGGGGCGGGTTTTCCATGGGTTACCCATAACACGGAGTTAATACATAAATTTATTTATAATCATGCCTCAAACTGAGGGAGGATCCATGGACACTCTTAGATGGACAAGGTCGGACAAGATTTGCGTTATTTGCTCCGGCAAACTCAAACGATAATGAATTTAAGTCTAATATTTTAATGATACGTTCCTATTATAAGACTTTATATTCCTACCAAAAATTAATGCAATTAGAGATAGCAAACCTGACCATCTACCGATCTTAATTTCAACCGTTAATTTTGAACGGTTGATATTCAAAGGGGTAGATGGTGGTTTTATGCATCTCGAATTGTGCTCATTTTTTGTAGGAATGTAGAGTCTTATAAGAAGAATATACCATCAAAATATTAGACTTAAATCCATTGTCGTTTGGATTTTGCGGAGAAAATGGCGCAAATCTTGTCCGATCTTGTCCATCTAAGAGTGTCCATGGATCCTGCCTCAAACTTAAATATGAAGCAAACAAAATTAATAACATAAGAATAATGCATTCTACAATTTTAAATTCAAAAATTCATCTTAAGGTGAACAAAAGAATCTTTAAATGACTTCTTAGTTTTTCTACTTTGTCATTTCGATACAAGAACGATCAAATAATGTGTCTGATCACAACAAAGAAATGAAAGTGATGAATATACAAGAATGATCAAGAATATAATAAATGTAAGAAAGCTCGACTAAGTTGTAGAAGTATAAAATTCGATACAAATTCTTGCATAAAAGTCGAAACTCTTATAGTATGGAAGCAATGTAAGGGACCTTGAATCCCATCCCCCGCCCCATCCCCGTAGCTTAGGTTTCGGTATTACCCATACCCGACCCCATCCCCATTTCCATGGTAAAATCCTACCCCAAACGGGCGGGTACCCACGGGGATGCGTTTGGGTGGGGCAATTGGCCATCCCTACACTTGATGATCTTTAACAGCGCCTGCCGAGTTCTGATGTTATTACTGTTTATTTGTTCCTGGCTGCCTCAAGTTGGATAAATATAATACTTGGTTTATGATTTTCTACTGCAATTCTGTAGAGTTTATGGTGTGGAAGAATGCTCAGTTATTGGAGAAGGCAAAGTACCAAATGTCCACTTGGACTAGTTTTTAAAGTTTCGAAAATGTCAAGTCCCTATTGTAATATCCAATGGGCGTGGTGGTTACTGTAATCCTCCCTAATTGCAAATGGCGGCATGTTACCATCTTGCGATTTCTCTTGTCGATGGTACAAGCTTCTTTGACGAAGTCGCTTACTTAATCAACGTGTGAGTACATAGGAATTGCTCTTATTTTTTTTTATTTATTTTTTTGGGTATAATTGGCAACCAATCTAAGGAGAAAGTGTGAAAGAAGCCCAAAGTAAAACAGTAAGACAAGGATCTAAACCACAAATCTTCACAAAACCACTTTAAAAATAGTTAGACCATGGTATTTATAGGAATGAGATTTTTTTTTTTTTTTGTGATTAATCAATGGGATGAACCGATACTGCAATGCAATAGATTAAAATTCATTATGAACAGAAAGTCCGACATTGATATGGAACATGTTCTTACACTCTCCTATCCAAAAATCAGCAGAAAATAAAAAAATAAAAAATAATTCTTTTTGGGGATTTCTTCATGTTCTTTCAATCAGACTGATTCAATGCTACATGTGTGTTATAGTGCAGTAAAACTTGTTTTAGGGGATAAAGTTAACATAGGCGAATGAATCTCATACTCATACTCAGATGACTGAGTAACATTCCAAACTCGACCAATTTGAATATGTTCTTTAAGTAACGCCTCGTAGGTAGGAGTGAGCTTCTCAGGGTCCATCAAAAGACTAAGTTCGCGACGTTCATTCATCAACTCCATAACGCGTAACCTATGAATGGAACAAAAAGAACACCTGTAATAAATTTTGAACAAAAAACAAAAAAAAATGAAAAAAACAAAAAAAAAAAAACACCAACAAAAAAACACACACACACAAACCTAATCGTGTCAACAAGGGCGCAGGCAGACAACCTCTTGTATTTTCGCATTCAATTATTGAAGGACTCAGCAACGCTTGATGTAGTCAGACCATATCTACAGCCAGTGAAGAAGGCGCTGGACCAATGTTCCCTAGGCATATTATGCAATACTCAAAGAACCCCGGCCTTCCCATTAACTCCATTTATGTAAGTGCTTCTTCATATCTTGCCAAGTGTGAGAGCATAAGTTGTTTTTTTGAAACAAGCCATAACTTTTTGTACTTCTCGTTCGATTTCCTGATTGGCAAGTTTCCTTGCAAGTGGTAGTAACAATAGCCATGATGGGAAGTAGGAAATCAGCAGAATAGACCTCAACAATCCTTCATGACGATCGGACATAAAGGTGATAGGACGGTCATCAACAATGTAGCTAAGATTGCGCATAAACCAATCCCAATTGTCAATGTATTCTCCAGGGACCAATGCAAATGCTAGCGGATAAAAACCTCGCAAAAACAAACAAGTACATATATCATATACTTGTCACAAACTATGTTGCTATACTAGTTGAAACTGGAAAATAGACTAAGAATTTTGGCAGTACATAACAACCATACTGTACTAAAAAAAGGGTCTTATGCTTATATATATGAATCTGTGTGTGTTGGACACAATAAATTTTCAGTACGTAAATAGTATACTAGTAACAAACTAGTTAATTTTCAGTAAATAAAGGGTATACTCAAAAAATTCCAACGATTAAAAAAGCAAGAATAACTTGTAAGCAATAACAATTAAAAACGTAAGAAAGAGCGCTTGCCTTGATTCCCATTCAGACAAGTCACAGCCATAAGGGTGCCTCTAAATCTCCCGGTAAGAAAAGTTGCATCAACAAAAATCATTGGTCGACAAAGTTTATAACCTTCAATACAAGCGCCTACTGCAATGAATAACCTTTTAAATGTCTGAGTTGCATCGTTGAAATGAAAATCCACATAAGAGCCAGGATTTGTTTCTTTCAATGAATTGACCCACCAAACCAGATCAGAATAAGACTTTACATCATTCCCGAAAATTTCATGGTGTGACCGTTTGAAACCATGATATGCATGATGATATTTGATATTAACACCAGCACCAACTTTTATATAAACTTCAATTTCACGAGGCTTGATAAGTGGGTTGTGCATCACACGATCATGAATAAGATTGTGTACCAGCTTCTTCGATACTTTAGGACTTCTCAACTTTGCACCAGCTCCACAAGTGTGCCTGCCAACATACTTTTTGATCCTAAAAACATCGCAAGTATAATCAATGGAGACTGCATGGATCATCCAAGTGCATGGGACCCTCGCATTTCATTGTGAACCTTTCACGATCATTCTTCACCTTTGTTACGCGATACCCAGTCTTCAAATAATACTTTTGACAGGCCAACCGAACAACATCAACACCACCACGAAAAAGCTTGTTCGGATCATCAAAGACATTCTCCCACCCATCGGACAGAAGAGGTTTAACAACTTCTTTGCCATCAGTTTCATAACTATCTCTAGCTACCCTGATCGATTCAATTGTTGTCGACGCGCTAAATGTAGAGGAACTACATGCACCAACGAAAAGAAAGTCCACATGCGCTCAAAGAACGCCGATTTCTTTGAAAAATGCAAGGCGGCGAGACCATGAAGTTGAAAGTTAGCAATCACGGGAACTTTGACACCATTCTCAACATAAGTGATGATAATATCGAAAGGTTCAAGGTTCTCCAGTTTTCACAAATAAGAAATTTCAGGTCATCAATACTAGACTTAAAAGTAACTAGGTGAGCAAAATGATGATGCTTATAATAGATGTATGCATAGCAATAAGTATTTGGATTAGAACTCTTTGCATCATACATGTTTTGAACCTACAAATGTGACAAAGATGTAACAGAATTAAAACAAGATTTCACATACGTCTTGATGGGTCAAACTAAAAGTAGTGAGAGATCTATGCAAGAAAGCAGAATCTAGAGCAAACTTCAATGAGTATTTCATATATGTACTGCAGACTCATGAACTACAAATCAACTGCATGACAAGAATAATTAAGAATATAGGAGAAGCAACAGAATCGAAGCACATAATACGGTATTTCACATACGTACTGATGGGTCAAACTAAAAGTAGTGAGAGATCTATGCAAGAAATGAATCTAGGAAGCGTTTAATGAGTATTTCATATATGTATTGCGTACTCTCATGAACTACAAATCAACTGCATGACAAGAATAATTAAGAATCTAGGAGAAACAACAGAATCGAAGCACATAATACGGTATTTCACATACATATTGATGGGTCAAACTAAAATTAGTGAGAGATCTATGCAAGAAACCTAAATTTAGGAGCAGTTTCAATGAGTATTTCATATATGTACGATGGATAATCCGATCTGAAAAGTGCATTTAACCTGATTTTGAAACGAAAACAAAAAGATAATCAAATCGAAAGCTAAAATAAACTAAAAACTTAACAATCTAATAAAATAACTGAATAAATACGAACAAAATTCATAAAAAAATGTAAACAACCGATCTCCATGATCCCAAATTCAAATCTTAAATATGATTCAAAAATTGTGCAAAACAATGAGTATGTCATATATGTACCGCTGGATAATCCGATCTGGAAAGTGAAAATAAACGATTTTGAAACGAAAAGAGAAAGATAATCAACTCGAAAGCTAAAATAAGCTAAAAACTTAACAATCTAACCAAATAACTGAATTAATACGAACAAGAATCATAAAAAAACAAACAGAACACAACCGGTCTCCATGAAACTGTAGCAGAAACAAGAAAACGAAAAGATTAAGCAACATACCTGTTAAAATCACAAAAGAAATCTTCAGAAACCCTAGTCACAAAGCCAGAAGAAGAAAGAGAGCAGAAAACCGGATCTCAATTATTCATTGCAAATTTTTTTAGAAACTTTGAAATAGCCGGCTTAAATATATGTAGGATTTTAAGGGTAGTTTAGGTATTTGCATATTTCACATGATTTGTCCCGCACGTGTACATGACCTGGGATTAAAAAATTGGGTCTTTTTTGTGTTTTCTTTTTATTATGGACCTCTAGTTACTGGGCTTTAGTGGGTGGACCTGCCACTAACTAGTATCACTAAATTAGTACCTATAGGTAATTCCTACTACTTAAAACACGCGGGAGAAATGTCTAGGTATGTGGAAGACATAATTAAGTGAAACCTAACTTTTGGATTCAAGAACTGTGCAAGTTTCTTTTGCTAAACATTTTTCCATCCTTCACGTTCGAAGAATTCCTAAACTTTTTTTTCAACATTTTGGCAAAGTGTACATAAGATCCACAATCAAATTTAGCTAGTGTTTTCATTGGGTTCGTTTTTGTAAGAAATTTAAATAAGATTTTGTTGGGCTTTATGTCAACGTTCTATTGAAAATTAAAACGATAGAGCATATGTCAAACGTGAAACGCCTGTGACTTTTAAACCATTTATGAAACTCTATGATTGAAAAGTACTTGATCACTGCTGACGTTTTTGTCTAACTTGTTGCATGGACAACCACTGGTAAGCCGTAAGCAGTCAACAAAACTTGTTCCTAGTTCCTTTCTTCACTTCTTGGATAACATTTATGCATGTCCTCGTAGAGAAAGTTCTGCTACTTATTGCAGGTTTATTACTGGGCTCTAGGAAGTCCTCGGTGTGCACGTGAATCTACATGCTCTCAGCTCATCTTCAGCATAGTTAATTAATATCATTTGAACAATCATTTTCATACGTCAGTTTTTGTGCGTAGCTTGCCTTCATCACTCTGTACTTTATATGATTTTGATATCTGTTTTGGGTTTTGTGCCCCTTGACCTAGCTACCAACCTGTCAGTATTTTTTGTTTCAGAAAGATTTGAGGATATCATTCCTCAAATTTTCAAAATGTACACATTTTAATATTTGTTTGATGGAGACGTCGTACATTTAGGTCAAGGTTTGTTTAGTTGGGGAAGTCAGCCTAGCCATGTCAATTATTGACAGGTGAAAAACATTCCGGTTTAGTGCAAGTGAGTAGTGTCGCACTCTAGACTGTTAGAGTAGTTCTTATGGCAATGAACAAAAACAAAAATTTGTTGAGCACGTGGATGAACAAACTACATTCTCCACTACGGGAAATAAGGTAAAATGAACAAATTTGATATTTTAGGGTCGCACTAGTGAGTTGGGTCCCACTAATGATTTTATTAATATAAGTTGGGTCCCATTAACGATTTTATTAATATAAATTGGGTCCCACAAGATTATTTAATAATAAAACAAATAATAAAATATAAACCTGGAGAGAGAATTTGTTATGGAACAGATCCATTTTCTTGGTTTGTTCATCCCATAGTAGGGTCAAAATGAACAAACTCTGAGTTTGTTCATCCCATAGGAATTGCCCTAACCCTGGTTATTAAAATCAGCGCTTCTACACATACCGTCCTTTTGAACAATATTTAAACCGCTCAGACTCAGAATTTTTTGGTGGGTCCGGGTGTGCCCGTGAGAGAAAGTAGGGTTGTTGTTTTTGTGAGTGTTTTGTGCGGGTTTTTTTCACACGGTTTTTTGTGCGGTATGTTAAGAATTTTTGTATTAAAATACTTTTTCCTTTTTTTTTTTCCAGACCAAGAAACAAGGTTCTCTCCTGTTGCTATAACACTGTGGTACAACTGTTTTAATAAACTCTAAAGAATCTCAAGCAAAATAATAATTAAGTTGGAGGCCAATAACATGGCAACTGCTACTAACACATGTAAATCTTTATCTTTATCATTGTAATCAAATATATATAGAAATTCATGAAGAAGAAAAAAAAAACTGACTTAATATTACCAATTTTGGTTCCTCAAGAGAGTCCAGAATATCATGACCCTGGGTTCGAGAGAGTTTATTTTTAAAAGAATAGGCTTTGCAATTCAAAAAGGGCTTGCGGCGTTGCTTGTTGCTCGCTTGCATGCTATGTTAGAATTTTTCTTTGCATGAAGAATATGGATCTATATCTAAACAATATAAAAATCAAGAAATATCGGAAAGTTATGGTTGATAATGAAAAAAAAAAAAAGAATAAATCATAATAAAAAAAAAAAAATCAAAAACTAAACCTATGGTAAATTTTTCTACTTTGAATTTCTTATAAGTTACTTGGCAGATGTTGGGACACAATATTGTTGGTACTTGCAGCAAAGGGCTGGTCACTAGACGGCCGACCCGTTAATTTGATTAATGTACAAATTTGGATCACATGATAGATTTAGGTATGAAGTTGAAGTCATGAATGCCTACATTTTAGGATAATTGCACTTTCAAAATTTATGGTCTATAATCTAGCCCTGTAAAGATAATTTCTCAATCCCATGATACATATAGAGTTAGGATAATTTTTGGATCACAAATGTATGGGTCATATATGATTTTTGGTGGGAGAAATGAATTATGGGGTATGCGAGTATGTTTAAGGACCAAATTTATTTTAGGTTACTTGGCGAATGTTGTGTCGAATATTTTTGGTGGCAGTGGCCAGTGCTCACTAAACGATTACCAAATAAATTTGGATCACATAATAGATTTGGATATGAAGGTAAACCATGATCTTAGGTTAATCGCACTTTCAAAACTTAGACCATCAATATATTTCACGGTCTAACTGTTTAAAAGCGAAAAGACATGAGAGATAAAGACAAAGAAAAGCCATGGATTCCTGTAACAAGCAGGAAGAAACGTAATCCCAATGGTGGAGGACGTGGGACAATCCTTGAAGATGAATCAAGTTCTCTTCTTTGCTCCATTAAGCCAAGAAATTCGAATTTTGGGGTAGTGAGAATAACATCATCACCATCAGGGAATCTTGCAAGGGGGAAGAGATAGTTAATTCCTTCTCCCTTGGGGAGGGTTTTGGCTCATTGAGAGGTTTCATGAAATTTTTGTAAGCTTGATTTCTCACCTAGATCTTGGACTAGGGGTGCCAATTTGTCCCCGCCGGGTCCGGGTAGTGTGCTGCACCGGAACCGGTAATTTTAATCGGTTCCGGGTCCCACCTGATTCCGGGGTCCGGTTCCTAAATTGATGGACCCGAACCGGACCGGATAAAAACACTAATTACCCGTCGGGTCCTATTTATCGGTCCTTAAAAATCAACTAAATTTTTTTGATAATTTAATTATATTTACTATATTAGCTTAAATCTAATAATTTTCATATAAAATTATTATTATATCTATGTAAATGTTCTAATTATGATTAAACATAAGAATATGAAGGATAAATGAAAACAATTTGAACGAAACATACGAAATCTTTCTATTCTATGTGAAATTAACACGTAAAACATAAATATTGGTGCACGGTACCCTTTGCGGGTACCCATACCCGGCGGGTACCCGAGCACGGGGGTACATCGAGTAATACCAGTTAGGACCCGAAACTTATCGGTTCCTAACGGGTCTTACCCGCTGGTAATGATTTTACTAACGGTTCCAATATTGGGACTTAACCGCACCCGTCCACCCGGTCCGGTTGATTCCGGTAATCGGGTACCCGTTGGCAGCCCTATCTTGGACCTTCACGGTGAAATCTGAATGGTTTCACTTTGTCTCATGAGAAAACAAAGGAGGGAATTTTAAATTATCAATTCCCGATTCCAAAAGGCTTTCTTCACCTATAGTCTCTTCCCGGCGGGGAGGAACAATCAAGGATGGAAAGAGCTGTGTAAAAATCTTGAATCTTGTTGCAATTATGAGAAATGTGTTACGAGTAAGATACATGTTGTCTCAAACGACATCATCTTTAATTCCTCCTCCATCCGGTAAACTGTTGGAATAAATCCCCTTCATCTAACTTACCTGTAGGAAATAAATACTCCCAATGTTAATTTTATTGGAAATTGGAATCTAGCACTAAAAATTAAGGTGAATGCCATTAATGTAGACCGGTCCGAGATCGGTGGGTGGTTGCAACAAGAACTGCTTATTCTTGATTCATTCAAAATTTGGCGTTGTCACACAACGAAGGGGTCTTCTTCTCCTCTTGAGTAAGAAAGAGAATAGAGTTGCCAAATCCAGGAATATTTGTATCAGGAGGTCTCAATCTCTCTTACTAAATGGTCCTTGGATGTCAAAGAATCACCTTCATCAAAAGCTTTTAATGCATGGATTATTATAAGGGGTATTCCTCAAACATCCTGGATTGTCATCTATTCTAAATCGATTAAGCGAAGCTTGTGGTGGTCTAAATGGCGGTCATTCCAAGAAACTACAGATCGGGGATGTAATATCGTAGATAAGAATTAAGGTTAAAGGGCGATTAGTAAATCGAATGGTCTTTAGGTTTAACAAAGAAGGGGGTAGATGTGTTATCACGAGGAGATAAGCATGGCGGAAAAGCAAGTGGAACACTCTTCTTGGTGTTCATCGTGCTTACTCTTTGAACCAGACCGGCATCCGAAATCTTCATGAACTCCGGCAATACAGTTCAACTCAACTAGGTGGTGAGTCAACGCGCGCCGCAACTCGTACTTTAGTAACGTTATTGCTTCAAAGACAACCACCCACCTTTAATACCTCTCAAGCGGTCTAATCACATGGATCGAGGACATGTCACGCATCAAGTACCCCTCCAGCGGTAGTAACGACAACTCATCCTGGCAATTGGTAGGTCAGGTTTGCCAACTAAGCAATTAGCTGGTAGCAAAACTCTTGAACCATGCCAAGGACCTAGTGGTGCAAAGCAAGCAACACTTTCTCGCCTAAAGGTTCTATTTCCATGCTAAGAAGATCAACAGCTCTTACAACCCCAAACCCAGATCATTCCATTGTTTCTTCCCAGGCAGGTCCGAGTTCTAGAGTACCCGATCCATATTCTAGTGATTACTCTGAAAGCTTATCTCATATTGACAAAACCAATTCACCGTTTGAGCTAGAAGAAGGAGAAATCCAGGTC
Source organism: Papaver armeniacum (assembly GCA_023531295.1). Taxonomy (NCBI): domain Eukaryota; kingdom Viridiplantae; phylum Streptophyta; class Magnoliopsida; order Ranunculales; family Papaveraceae; genus Papaver; species Papaver armeniacum. The sequence goes on along the minus strand of JAJJWW010017320.1, from coordinate 164,582 downwards.
GACGAAACAATGGATTTTCAGGGTTCAGAAAAGCTAAGCTTGGACATGCAGACATCCACTTCCGTTCTTCAACTTGCGCAATCCAAGAAATCTATGTCTTCCTCAAAAGTGGATGATTCAGGGAGAAATGTCATATCGGAATCCCTAGATCGATTAACTGGTGACAAAGGAATTACTGGTGCGGTATCCTCTGATAGCTCTACAAGTATTATTAATCCTTCTGTTGGAAAAGCTACGGTGAATCAAGTAAGTAGCAATTTTACTCCAACTGATTCTTGTTTCAAAGGTAACCAAAAAGACCCAACTAAAATAGCTCTGGCTAAAAATTATTTGGAGAAGAAATTTGGCACTCTTTTTGATACTGCTAAGGGAATCCTTGACACAACTAAAATGGCTTTTCCTGATTCCAAAGAAGAATACATGGCAATGGTGGCTAATGGGATTCAATTTCATATAGATGCCTTCAAAGATCAAATTGAAGATGGGGAAGAAGTAAACAGTTAACTGTTTTATTTCTTTGGGTTGTTGGGTTTAATTCTCAATGTTTAATTGTTATTCGTGGAATGTTAATAGTATTAGGAAAAGGAAAAGAAGGGCTAGGCTTCAGCAGTGTGTCAAATTGTGGAACCAGATGTTCTTATTTTACAGGAAACTAGATTAGAATCGTGCAATGATAGAATTGTAGAGCAAATTTGGGGGAGTGGTATGTGTGATTGGCTAGCTATTGATTCAGTAGGTTTTTCAGGAGGGATTCTCTTAATCTGGAATAAAAATACTGTTGAGATGGAGGATTCTGTGAGGGGTCAACACTCTATAAGTATGAAATGCAAGTTTTCTCTGGACGGTTTCAAGTGTATTATTTCTGGAGTCTATGCGCCGTGTGACGTTGTTCTTCGTCAAAATTTATGGTCTGAACTTAATGCAGTACAAAGCAGTTGGAATTTACCTTGGTGCATTGGTGGTGACTTTAATGAGGTTTTGCGATTAAGGGAAAGAGAAGGACGCACCAGATCCACAAGAGGGATGAAACATTTCTCTCGTTTTGTTAACCATAACAATTGTGAATATTCACATGACAGGGAGCTCGCTATACGTGGAAGGATAAGAGTCTTTTGGACAGATTTTTGATCTCTGCAGACTTCGATTTGCACTTCCCATCTCTTGCAGCTCAAGTTCTTGGAAGACCTTTCTCCGACCATGCTCCAATAAGGTTCAGTGGTGATATGCAAGATTGGGGTCCGTGCCCTCTCAGATTTCAAGCAATGTGGCTTCATAATACTGATCTGCTAGACCGTATGAAAGAATGGTGGGAATCATTTTCATTTCATGGTTCCGCTGGGTTTATTCTAGCTAAGAAGTTACAAGCTCTGAAGCTTAAGATCAAAGATTGGAATAAGAATGTTTTTGGCCGAATAGATAGACAGATGGAAGATATACTGGTGGAGCTTTCAGACTTGGATTCTTTAGCTTCCAGTGGATCTATCACCTCCGACCAAGCCACCAAAAAGACAGGCTCAAACATAACTTTGAAGAAATGGTGACCGGAAACATATCCTGTGGCTCCAAAAATCGGGGGCCAATGGGATAAGGATGGCGATAGAAATACTGTATACTTCCATAGGAAGGCTAAAATTCGAAGAAGGAGGACTAATATTCGCTCTCTCCGGATCAACGGCCAACTCACAGAAGACAAAACTCTTATAAAATCTTCTGTAACTGACTTTTTTTCTAATTTGTTTCAGAAAAATCAGGCCCCAAGACCCTCTCTGGGTTCAATGAATTTCAAGCGCATAAGTGCAGACACGGCTACTCAGCTGGAAACTCCAATCACGGAAATGGAATGTCTTAATGCTCTAAAAGGTTTAGGACAGAACAAGGCTCCTGGTCCAGACGGATTTCAAGTCTCAATCATTAGAAAGTGCTGGCACTTTATGAAAGATGATATCATGAGAGTTGTTAGGGATTTCAACAAATGGGGATCGATGAATTGGAGGTTAAAATCTACGTTCCTCTCTCTGATTCCTAAGAAAGATGTAGTGGAAGAAATCAAAGATTTCAGGCCTATTGGTCTAATGAACAGCATTTATAAAATGATTTCGAAGGTGTTAGCTGAGCGTCTCAAGCTAGTGCTTCCCACGGTTATCTCACACCAACAAATGGCATTCATCAAGGGAAGACAGATACTAGACTGCGCTCTGCTAGCGAACGAATGCATCGATTCAAGAATAAAAGTGGAATTCACAGGGTCATATGCAAAATTGACTTTGAGAAAGCCTTTGACCATGTTTCTTGGGATTTTGTGGGCGAGATGCTTGAGAGAATGGGCTTTGGAATTCTTTGGAGGAAGTGGATACGAGGATGCATCACGAGACACACCCCTTTCGGTGTTGGTTAATGGCTCGCCAATGCTAAATTTACCACTGGGAAAGGGCTGACCCAAGGTGATCCTCTCTCCCCGTTTCTTTTTTTGATAGTCTCTGAGGCTTTGAATGTTTTGTTTCAGACAGGTAATGAACAAGGCTACCTAGGAGGTTTCTCGATGAGCCAAAACGGAGTCAACATAAGCCATCTCCAGTTTGCGGATGATACGTTGGTGTTCCTAGATGACTCCATAGAACAAATGAATTATTTAAGATTCTATCTCCTTGCCTTTGAATTGATTTCAGGCCTGCACATAAATTTTGCGAAATGCAGTATTTTTGGAGTAGCAGGTGCAAGTTACTTGTCTCAAATGGCGATGATGTTAGGTTGCAAATCAGAGAGTCTTCCTTCTTCTTACCTTGGTCTGCCATTGGGGGACTTCTTTTTGGGCTCGCAAAAGTGGGAAAGCATTATAGAGAGATGCAAGAACAGACTATGCTCTTGGAAACGATCATGCCTCAACAAAGCGGGTAAGTTAACTTTGATTAAAAGTGTACTCTCAAGTATCCCGATATATATGCTTTCTCTCTTTATAGCTCCACCCAAAGTCGTTAAAGCCATAGAAGATGCATGTTTTGCGGAATTTTTGTGGGACTCATCGGACACAAAGAAAGGTTACAACTATGTCTCTTGGAAGAAATGTTGTACGCCACTTAAAGCAGGCGGTCTTGGCATCAAATCAGTTAAGAGTATGAATAGGGCTCTTCTAGCAAAATGGTGGTGGAGGTTCAATTATGAAAAAACAGCGTTATGGAGGACTGCTATTGTATCCAAGCATCAATCAGCGCAACAAGGCAGGGAGACTAAAAGGCCAAATCAGAGAAATAGCTCTGGAGTGTGGAAGGGAATTTATTCTATGCTGGAATCTTTCAAGCAATGTACCATCCTAAAAGTAGGAGACGGGAATACAATCAGATTCTGGGAAGATCATTGGGTGGGCGAGCATCCTCTCAACATAGCTTATCCAAATATTTATCGTATCTCCTCAGCGAAAAATTGGACGATCCGTAAATGTGCTGAAACGCTCGCCAACGGTGGCTCTTGGAATCTTGGCTTGGACAGACGGCTCAACGAAAGACAGGTCGAAGAAGCCATAGCCCTTTCTGTTATCATCGAGCAATGTTCAATTGGTGAGGGTCAAGATTTGGTTTATTGGACAGTGGACAAAAAAGGGATTTTCTCGGTGAAATCAGCATACTCTTGGCTGCAAAAGGAACATCAAATTGTTTCCAAAAATCTTAGTGTTTGGTCCAGATCTTGGCCACACAAGATTGGCTTTTTCCTTTGGCAGGTCTTTCACAAAAAACTTCCCACAATGGACATATTATACAAGAAAGGAAAATTGCTAGTAAATGGTTGTCTTATGTGTCTTCAAAGGGGAGAATCTACAACACATCTTTTGCTTCACTGCCCATTTGCTACGAGTATTTGGTATCATTTCTTATCTTACACTAATAAAACTTGGGTTATGGCAGACTGTATTGACGTGATTATCAAAGGGTGGTGCCGAATGCAGAATTTTCCTTCTCCAACTGGTCAAACTTTATGGCAACTTCTACCAGCAGCTATTTGTTGGGAAATTTGGAACCTTAGGAATGATATAATCTTTAATGATGGAATAGCGGACTTCGATCGCATTATAGAACAAATCAAAGCTCAAGCTTATTTTTGGTGTAAAAATTCTGACTCAATGCAGGAAGTTCATCTAGATCAAGCTAAGGCTAATTGGGATAGCTTCTTTGTAATTTAAGTTTTTGTTTTCTTTGGCTTTTTAGCCTAGGAGCCTTCAGGCTTAGGGTTTGCCAGGTCTTTTGTTTGGCTTAACATTGATTTTTTTTTTTTTTTCCTTCTTGTTTGTTTTGCTTTTTTAAAGCTTTCTCAATGAAAATTTTTACTTTTGCCGATTAAAAAAAATATTTCACGGTCTATAATTTGGCTCTGTAGATTTATGAGTGAGGCACATTTTATATTACACTAACAAGTGCTAAGTTATTGTGTAGATTTATTACTTATTATTACCTCATACAATATAAATTATTTACGAAGGCGTATAATTTTACTACATTTAATCATTGGTATTATAGTATATTTGGTGGCAATCGGAAAATAGAGTTTCCTATAAAAAATGAGAATTTTCGGCTGCGATGTTGAGATTTAGGGCACAACCTAAATAAGACAATATTTGTTGTCTCGGGCAATATCGAAATATCAATTTTAGAACCTCCCCTATTTACTCTTTAGACTTAAAGATGAAAAAAGACGGTTATAGATGAAAAAAGAGGCCACGGACGGTAAAGATTCGACCCACACCACTGTGCTTGGTAAATTGATTCCAGTAGGTTCTATCCAATAATGAGGGTAATATGGTCAAGTTTTCGTACAAAAGTTAAAATGAGTGGGACCCATGTAAGGACGCCTTCGTTTTGCTGTTATAAAGTGTACATGTTTTCTCCACCAAAATCCTCAGTACTCTCTTCTCTTCTTCCTCTCTACTCGTATTCAAGTCTAGGAAAAGGTTTCCAACTCTAAAACCATTTTTATTTTTACTTTGTGATTCATATCTTTCGCTACAATTTCTCAATGTTTCTTTTTGATCTATGTTTAATATGAAGTTCAGGTACAATAATCGTAGAGAAGAATAGATTAGAGGAGGGGAAGAAAGCTTAATAGTGAAGAACAGGTAATTAAATCTTTGTTCTATGTTTTTCTAATCTGATGAAGAGGAGGAACAAAAATCGGTTTATTGAGATCTAAATGTGTGTATCTGTTGTTACTGAGAAGGAGTGAGAGTGGTCGTCCTCTGAAAACTGATATCTTCTCTAAATATGTTTCAGTTTCTAAGGATTCAGGAGAGGAACTTAAAAGCATTCTTGAAGAAGAAAGGTAAACAAACCCTTCTCATTACTAGAAGATGGATCTAATAATACAAATGTTTAGAGTTAGCAACGAAAGTTGTTGTTCTCTCTCAAGAATTGCCTGTTTTTTTTTTTTGAAACCCTAGGTTTAGATAGCTTAACATTATTGGGTTTTCAGAAAAATCTATGGACATGAGTTGATAAATGTTATAGTGAGTTGACCTAAGGTAAAGCTTCAATGGTAAATTTATTTGGAGTTCCAAACACCGAGCTTGACCCACAGACAACGAAAGACTTCACTGTGGTTGTTGAAAAAATCACAAACCATTTCCTAAAGGGTTCTCAGACTTGTGCAATGTTACTGGACTCTCCTTGTCTAGAATTGTGAATAAAAACTAATTTGTGTGCACCAAATCTGTCTCAGGGAAAAGGAAAGTAATTTGGTGAAAAACAAGGATGACATTTAGTTTTGAACTGATAGGCCAGTGGAGAGTGTTTGCGCATATAGGAGAATCTAGGAATTTATAAAATTGGATGAAGCTGAATAGGTGAAGGCAAAGAACGTAATCTTTCGACATTAAAATGGTTTTATGCATGCTACAATTATTGAAATTTACTGTTTAATTAATTCACTAAATTTATGTAATGGGGTGTGATGGTTAACTAAAAATTCTTAACTAACTAATTATTATGTATTTTTTCTTCTTTCTGAATAGATGGCGATTCTGAGTAGTAATATGACTCCAATGCTCAGAATCATCATTCTGGGTTGCATCTGGGCCCCACTTGTAAGTGATTATTCTGAAAGGATTTTGTTGAAAAATACATTAAGTTACAATGTAGTACTAATTTTGTTTTGGTTGTATAGATTGCTGCTGCGATTTACTTTGAGAAGGGTCAGATGGATCCTAAAACTGGGAAACTAACTAAAATTCTGCCAGTTAACATGATTACATTTTTCAACCCACACTTGCAATTGGTACTTATTTAATTAATATTATTATTATTAATTATCTCTTGCATTTTATTTTATTAATATATTTTTTAAATTAGCTGATATTTTTGTTTTTGGATAATAGGTCTTGATTACATTATACTGGGGATATCTCTTGTACAAGTTTGAAAGATGGAATGTACCCGTGCCATACCATGATCTTTTTGAAGGAGACGATCACATTTCGTCCTTAACCTAACTCAAGGTATAATTTTAATTAGTGAACTTCAAATAAAAAATTTATAAACTAGTTCTCACTTCTCAGTAGGAGACAAGTTATAAATCAAAATCAGAGAAAAAGATTCAATCCATTGTCAGTGGTGTGTTCAAATAAGATAAAGTAGCCAGTAAAATCTCATTCTTATATGAGAACCCAACAAAAAGAACATTAGAGAACAAAAATTCATCCTTTCTTGCTCAGTGCAGTTATCATTCCATGGTTGGCAGCTGGCTATTTGTTGGGCCGATTTTAATCTTCCACTCCCCAGTGTAATATAATTTTGATGTAAAAATGTTTAAGCACCCTTTGGCTAGTTAAGAGACTCATTTTCCTCATAACCAAGTGATTAACTTAATTCTAAGAACTAAATTCAGTTTCCTTGGATTTTATAAGTACTTGCTAACTAGCACATTCCTTTTGAATTTTCAGTATGCACAATGGATGTTGTATTGCATTGGAGGCACATCCTTCGGATATGCGTACGCTATTCTCTTTGGATGCTCGGAGCCTGTTGCTACCATATTCCCAGTGAGTTTCAGATACTTTGTTTTTCCTATTTAATTGTCTTCTTGTTTCTAAATATTAATGAAGTGCCAAATTGGGACACTATCTACCTCCTCTAGTAATTATTGATTATTCTGCTTCCAAATTAAAATAAAATTTCCAATACTAAATTACAAAATATATAAGCTACAAAAATTTGGAAACTGGTGTCCCCTCAATACTATAACCTCTTAAACATTAAAGCTTTATTGAATCAAAGGACTGTGGAGACCACTCAGAAACAAATCCTTCCATAGCTACAAAGACTTATTTCCACCACCACCTGAAGAATCAACTAGGATGACTTAGATTGCACTATTGCACTAACAAATGACAACTTGAGATTGCACAAACAAATGACACTCACACGCATACCAGCACACACATTATCTATAATAGACAGGTGATCAGTAGGAAGAAGTACGAATTACAGTTGGTCTAGAAATGTTCAGTTGGAGGAGGCAATATTGATGCAGAAAGAGAGATGTCTGTAGAATGAAATACCTGCAACAGAAGTATGAGTGGCTACTGGTGAAGCAACCAACAAAGCATCCCTGCCACAAAGAGAATGGACAAAGAAAATTCTGAAGGACAACATTAATCTCCCAAAGTAAGATAAAGTGTAATGATAGTTGTTGTGTTGTAGAAAGCATGGCTGTGGCATAAGAATCAACAGCAGTAGCTGTAGGACTCTAGAAATGGTAAGACAAGTGACACAGATCAAGACCAGTTGGCGCAGAAGTAGCAAACAAGTAGGCTGCAGGGTACAGACAGAGAAAGGTTGTTGCAGTAGTAATTGGTAAGACAGAAAAGTGATGCAGCAGCTTCTCTTAGCCAGAAAATTCGTAACAAGAGTATAAGCATCGAACCAGAATTCCATTACAATCTCTTCCACTTGCACACGCCAACGTCGAAGAGGACAACAACCAGCAGTTGACAACCAGTAGTTCTCACATGTAATGCCAACAAGCAGTCGTCCAATAGAGCAAGCAGCTAACAACAGTAGTGAAATACCCAAGTTAATAACAAAAAGCGGCAGGCACAACTGCACAAGATCAGCACACACCTCTTATGCTATTAGCATCAACACACTCGCACACTATCTGAAAAAATAGTGTGTAAATTACTTAATTTACATGAAATTATAGGGAAATATGAGCTCTAAGTGTTGGATCGCATATTCTCATATCCTTGATATTGCACATAGTGAAGGTAGTTTCTGTAAATAATGATGATTCTCACCATCTTTGCACTGTGACCAGCACCGGCCACGAAACAACCCCTGATAGAAACCTTATCAGTGATGGGGCATTTCTTGTCAATGCGTGTTCAGTCAATAGCTTCTCTGGGAGACTTAAATCCCAAACCGACATTCTGGTAGTTTTGGTTTCCTCCCTTTCCAGGACGCTTTCCTTTCCAGATACTTTCAATCATTGAAGGACCTTAAGTTGCTTCTGATGAACCTTCTTCATCTATTTATCCATGCTTGAAAGCCTTCTACTCATACTGTCTAATTGTTACAAAATGGAAGTTCTTTATTTATTTTCATTTTTATGCAGGCAATACTTTATGGAGCTGGCCTAGTATATGCCATATACTATATTACTCAATCTTTTAACTTTACGTGTGAGATGCTGAGGCGTACTTTCATTCCATCTCAACAGCTGCGCTTCCAAGATATGTTCTTCCTAGACATATTTACATCCTTCACTAAGGTATTTACAGCCTTTGCTAATAATTTATGTTGCAGCATTCTACATGTTTTCGCTTAATGATAATGTATTAAATTTCGTAAGGTTATAAATTCTAGCATGGGTATCATTTGTGAATAAACAATAGTAACATAGTTAAACTTTTACAATCTCCAGGACCTTGGGGACTTTATGTTATCAGTGTGTAGCATGGTAAGTTAAGAAAAATGCTCCCACCCTTTCCTTCCAATTTAATAAATGTTCAAAGCTACACATAATTGCAAAATACATATGCAGATGAATCTGTGGGGTTGGTCTGCTGCTGATAAGTGTTGGTCCACATGGGTCACTACAGGGGTAAGTTGTGCACCACTGGTTGTTGGCATGTACCAGTGTTTCAAGTTGTTTTGCTGTCATCAACCTCAACAGCAACCCCAACCTCAACAGCAACCTCAACAGCAACCCCAACAGCAACCCCAACAGCAACCCCAACCTCAACAGCAACCTCAGCCTCAGCCTCGGCCTCGAGCACGAAACTTCTATAACGGTAAGTACTTTAAAAAGTTACTTTTTTACTTCCTATGATGCATTTTTAGTTTTACTGTCAAATAAGGAAGTTTACCCAAGGCCAAACCCCCTGGTGCGTCACTCGAAAGCTAAAAAAAAATGTATATTCATTTCCACAAACCTAGTAATAATAAGTGCCAAAGACCAACAAGAAAAACGGAATAAAGAATGAAATTTATGGTCGTAGCTTTGATAAACAAACAAACAAAAGAGAAATATCTTTACAATGTTAAATACTAGGTACCAGGAAAGTAAATCAATAACACACAAGTATATGTTAGCTTACTAAAATAATGAACGAAGTTAACCACCATTTTCGGAAAGCAAAAAATCAAAAAGATGAGCTGCAACACAGTATACAAGTAACTAAACAAGAACTAGGTCTTGGGTCGTACACTGAAATTATAAGGAAGTCCAATAGTACCTGAAGTTCACATAGTTGTTAAGTATACAGTCGAAAATGAACCGAAGAGAACAAGAGTTCAAAAAAAGTCAATCTCACCGGCTAGTGAAAAACCGTAACTCTGAACGATCCATTGGACATTACTACAATTCATAAAACAACGTAAGGCGTCAATTTGGCGATATACAGATAAATCCTTACATGAAGTTTTGACGAAGGCACAAAATAGATAGTAGCACACTGAATTGGTTAAACATAACCAGAAAATCATAAAAACATTAGGCTTAATTTACGAATATGGGAAACTATGGAATATTCACGAATATGGAAATTCAACCAAATAAAGTTAGTCCTAATTGATTAACTGTCAAGAGGATTTAGAATTTACTAACATGGCAACCAAATTCAAGTTGGTATATCAGAGAAGGATAACTTATAGAATGAAGTTGGCACCTATGTTGTAAAAGGCGCTGGGCAAGGCGAGGCGCCTAGAGCGCCCGAGATTTAGAAAAATCAGAAATAGGCTTTATTTTTGCGCCTTGGGCGTTTTTTTTTGTTAGGCTCCCCTTGGGCGCCTCGCGCGCCTAGGCGAGCGCCCGGGGCTCCTTTTACAACATAGGTTGGCACCCCATTCCCTCCTGTTTGCTGAAATCCTAAATTGCAAGCAATAAAAGTCAAGCTAGCACAGAGAGGTAAATTAAGACTGTCTTCTCCAATTTAAGGAGAAAGTGTGAAAGAATCACAAAGTAAAACAGCAAGACTAGGATCTAAATCACAAATCTTGAAAAGAAAAATAAAAAATTAGACCATGGTTTTTGTAGGAATGGGATTCTTTTTATAATTAATCAATGGGATGAACCCATACTGCAACAAAGAGACTGACATTGATATGGAAGAAAAGTTCATGTTTTTACGCTCTTCTATTCAGAAACAAAATAAAATTTAGGGATTTTTTCATGTTCTTTCAATCAGATTAAAAAAATTTAACTAAACCCAAAATCATGTAAAGTTGCAAATACCCATATACAAATCACAAAATTAACAGAGAGACATTTAAAAAGCAAACATTCATTAACAATATGGATCAACACCATATAAACCCATATTATAGTTCTAAAATACAAGAAAACCCCCTACCTCAGCACTGGCAAACCATTCAGCCAAATCTCCAGAGTGGGTATGTACGCAATAGAACCAAAATTCCTCTTTTTTATTTTGAAATGGCCTTGAGAATCAGTAGCAGAAGTTGGATGGAAATGGAATAGAAAAAGAATTGGTCTCCTTAAATTTGGTTTAAGGTGGCAAAAGACCAAAACACCCTTAGCTGATGTAACACTAGACACGTGTTTTTTATGCTCAGGGGTTCTGGAGTTTATCTTCCCACCCAAATTGGTCAAGGTTGGGCTGAAACCAAACAGAATTTTTTGATTGTATTACGTAATTGTTCATATTTCAGGATTCAGGCAACTTTTTATCATCGGTATCATGATCTTGGCCGAGACCTATTACCATGTTGATGCAAAGTTCTGGAGTAGCAAGTTGAGATGGTATTGGGTTGCATCCCTGGCAGGCTATTCAGTTGTGTCCATATTCTGGGACATTGTGTACGATTGGAACTTGAGGTAAATAATTCTGTTTACATTCATAAAATATATTTCGAATTTACCATAATAACGCAGTATATATGTGTATGTTATCTGATACATATTATATACATGAAGGGTCGAAGAATGGCTGTTCCGTGGACTGCCCACATTTCCTACTTGGATATTTCCCACGGCAAAATGGGTAATAACTTATATTTCCTTATGTTTTATTCTTTTTTCGAAGAGACCTCATGTTTTATTTTAACATGACTGTTTTAATTACATTCAAATTGATTTACTATTTATATAGGCTTATTACGTGGTAGTAGTAGCGGACGCTTTCCTCCGTATAGCATGGGGATTCAGAGTGTCTGATTACTCAAATGTTGCACTCAACTTTGGTTTATCATTTGCTGAGTTTGGACGCCGGATGATGTGGATCCCACTACGAATCGATGATGAATTAAGAGGACAGGACATACTACCACCTCCTCCCGAGGAAGAGATGGAGGAGGAAGTATGACCATTCGGATCAGTCGATTTTATGTCAAAGTCGATTTTATGCACGGATTGCCACACGTTTGGGTCATTTGACTTCCTATGCCACGTGGCTGGTGATCCTCAACGTGTTCAGTTGGAAGTTTAAGTATTTGATGACTAATCAGTAGTATTTAATCTCATGAACGTGTCATGGAAGATATTTTTATTTTGAGCTTTTGAAAAACCTAAATTATATTCAATCGCAGGAGAAGATTTGAAGGAAAAGATTTGTGGTCGATTTGCTTCTTCTATCGTTTGATGGCTTGTAATTAAAACATCATATACCTAATCCAAGGTAAGAAACAATTTGGTGAGATAATGTGGTTTGCTAGTTGATTCTTATTGGGTATTTTTGTGTGTTTTTGCTGTACCAATATTCAACACATAATATTTGTAAGTATATTTAAGTTTGTTTGGAACTATGGAATTAGATTTTGATAATCTGTAATTCTAAGATGCTGATTGGAACCATGATTGATATCTGGAAATTTGGAATATTGTTCTACCCACTGTACGTACAACCGTGGTTTCTCTCTTTTCTATCGAGATTCTTCGGACACTAGAAATCGCTGATAATCTTGTTGATTGTGTTTACCTATTCCGATTTATTCCCAATGGATCAAAATCTTAGTATCAAAACTAAACTATACGCCACCCTAGAGCTAAACCACACATGACACGCCCTCCATGAATTAGTATTCTGGTGAGTACGGAATATTACTAGTTTAAAAGGTTGGTTTTAGAGTTTGCTCCAAATTGAAACCCAAGTCGGCTTTTCCTCTGCATGTCTGGAGATACGATGGATAAAAGGGGTTTGCCAATATTACAGGGCGGGCACAGTTTGAGTAGTGCAACGGTTAGGATCTGTTTGTCCTGTACCTGCCCTTGTAATCTTATTTCCGCCTAGAACTTTTGCACCTCTAGAGTTTGATTACTTCAGGAATTAGTTTCAGAGTTTTTCTAAGATTAGTTTTAGCTCTAGATAAATAGATTTCCTTAATTTTTAATAGTATAATAAATTTGTCGAGTTATTGAGGAGTGGAATTTCCAGTTTTAATTGTTTAAGGAGTCTTGAGAAGGGGTTTTTTAGTATAAGTTTTTCTTCCTCAAAAATCGAATAAAATTAGGAATCAGTAAAATTTTGATCGGTATTTTGCCTAAGTTGGTAATAATATATTAGAGTCTCTCCGAGTGTCTAAGAGTATGTCTGGGTACGGACTAGTTCCTTGGACGAGCATGTCGTTCCTCGCTCTTAAATGATCAGTAAGATCCGAACTTTGGAAAAATTCCAGTAAGGTTATTTTTCTATTAGAATTAGTTTTAGCTTGCATCTCTTTAAATAAATCAGTTCGTCTTTGTAATTTAGATATAAAATTATTGAATTAATAAGGGCTTAGATTTTAACGATTCGTTTTCTCTTTTCTTTTTTCAGCTGTGAAGCAAAATCAGGAGAGGATAGTTCATATAACCGGTGAAAGAACAAAAGAAAGATTGTAAAGATCCTACGGAAAATCCTCAAAATCAGGAGATGGTCGAGATAAGAGTAGACGTACAAGGCAGTAAAAACGAACTAGACGAAGAAGAGAAAAAGAGTACTAACATTGGAAGGAAAGGTCGTCAAGATGAAGAAGTGGTGATCCAAATAAGAGTAGAAGAAAAAGAAGTGGAGAAGGTTCAAAGAAAAGAATTCAAACAGTTCGATGTAGTAAAATCTAATGGTCAAGTCGGGAACAAAGCATTTACTAGTGATGGACACTTAAACCAGATCAGTTTGGACAGACACAACAGGATTATGCAAGAATGGAAATTACTCAAAAAGGGTCTACCTGATTCAATCTATGTCAGAGTTCATGAACAAAGAACTGATTTTCTCGAAGCCTTAATCGTCGGCGGAGCGTGTACTCCGTACAGCGATGGTTTATTTCACTTTCATATTATATTCCCATCTAATTATCCAATGGCACCACCCACACTGCACTTCAAGACAACTTATTACTGTGACGGCTTGGGTGTGGATTTTTTAAAATATAATGATTGCGAGGGAATTTATATTCGTGATATAAAAGGTCTTGAAAAGTGGAACTCAAAGGAATCAACTATACTGGAAATTCTAGTATCTATTCAATTATCATTGCACATTGAGAAACCTTATTTTCGGAATCATAATATGAACGATAGCCGTTTACTGGAGGCTATTAAGAATGGTTACAAGTTTGATGAATCTTATGATTGCGATGAAAGGGTCTTCAAAAGGAAATGCCAGACAATATTGGCTACTCTTAAGAAACCACCGAAGGCTTTTGAAGAATTTGTTTGTCAACACTTCCGTGATCGTGCGGAAGCAATTTTAATAGCTTGTCGACCTTATTGTAGAGTCAAATATGGTGATCGTCCAATATACGAGACAAAGTTCTGCCGTAAATATCGAGACTCCATGGCTAATACCTATGCAAAGCTTTTAAAGGCCTTTATAAAGAATGGCTCTTCATTGGATGATTATGTTGGAGACATTAATTTGGAAGAGGATTTTGATTATGCTGATCCACCCCCTCAGCCGCAATGGAGATGCAGTTGCAATGGTGTGCCTTGTGCAGCACTCGCGTTGTGGTTTACTATTTTTATGCTTGTTTCATTTTTAGTTTGGTTATTTACTCATTAAATTAGACAGCTCCGGGAATAGAATAAAAAGGTTTGCCCGAGTAGAGCATATTATTTAATATTGGCTAGTTTTTTTTTTCTTTAATGATTTGTTGCATTGATGATCTTGCTGACAGTTAATAAATATGGAAGATGGATTTGATGGGCTGATTTTTTTCCCCCTTCTCTTTTTCTTTTCTTGTTTGTAACTAGTATGGATTTGATGGATTAGATGCGCCTGCTATTCACTCGGTCAATTGTCAAAGTCAACGACCAATGCCAAATGGTGAAAACTCATTTGAAGCTAATCTAATCTAGACGCACGTGCGATGCACCTGCTGATCATGAATAAGTGGAATAATTATGATGTTGTGGTAAATTTCAATACACTTGGATTCTCTTTATTTACCCAAAGAGTGATTCTTTACAGCATAACAGTAACTCATGCAGTACTTGAAACAAAAAAAATGAAGCAAACAAAAATAATAATTAATCTCTTCCTTTTTCTTGTAATGCCAACTATTACTCTAGGAGCAACTGCAGTGGTGCGAGTATAACCAAAGACCAAAGATCTAAAAAAAAACGACCAAATTTGAGTTTAGTCTGGTGTGTGATGCTACGGATAGAAGACTAAATTTGGTCGAGCGTACACTATACGTTCGCCTGGTGTGGGGCGTGGACTATACGTTAGCCCTATGGGAGAGATTCAAAAAAAAAAAAAAAAAAAAAAAAAAAAATGGGGCGGAGGTATAAAGCACGCCTGGTGTGGGGCGTACACTATACGTTCGCCTGTTGTGGGGCGTACACTATACGTTCGCTTGGTGTGGGGCGTTAACTATACGTTCGCTCGACTATATATTTGGGTTTGGTCTTGGTATTGATTTGATTTCATACGTATTCATGACAAGAGAGCCCTAAATCAGCGTTCTCCAAGTCTGCAGCAGTCAACAAGGTTGGGTTTGAAGGGAGGGGAACGACTAGGTCATCCTCGTTGATAACAGTAACGCATGCTCCAACGGGATATCTCTGCACAAAAGGGAAATTTTTCATTCATCAAACAAGCGGTAAAGCTTACGTCATTCCATCAAAGAAGAAGAAAAACATACCGGTATGACACTACACCATTTTTAGGATTTCGCAACAAAGTTTCGCAACGGCTTAATGTCGGTTGCGAATTTTCCGTTGTTAATTGCAACCTCAAATATTTCGCAACGGTTTTATGCCGTTTCGAATTTTGTAACCTCACGGGGTGGTTGCGAATTGCAACCGCGCTCGGTTCAGCGTGTGAACCGCTTGCTTGGTCGTGACACTAGAGCCGATAAACACGCCTACCAAATTTCGGTCAAGACTACGGTTTTTATTTCCACCCTTAATCCAAGTCTAGGGTATATCCCACCTCAACCGAATTATATCCTCATTTTTCTTCCGCCACAACAGCTCTCCTTCCCCCGTCCTTCCCCCTCTCCTCCATCTCCATCTCGATAAACCAGGACTACCCGAGAGAGATTCGGCTCTCATCTCCCTCTCCATCTCCATCATCGTGTAGATCATATACTGGTACAATTTTTGAGGATGTTTTTAGATTTCGATTTCTAGGGTTTCAATGATTTCTAGGGTTTCAGAGATTTCATTTCTAGGATTTAGATATTTTGATTTAAGTTTATCGAATCCTAGGGTTCCATTTAAGTTTTTTTGTTTTTAGGGTTTAATGCTTGATTTGATTTTTCGATTTCCCAAAAGCTTTTGTGAATCGATTCGATTTTTTTTTCCATGTTAGGGTTTGGGAATCGATTCAGTTTATTTCAGTTTAATGCTTGATTTTTTTTCATAGTATCTGAATCTAATACCCCCTTTGTTTTTTCCATGTTAGGGTTTGTCAAGATTCAAGAACTGGTCAGAGTTGGTTCAGGAAGAACTAAAAAGGTATATCAACTATGAAATTGTTGTGGTTATTTTCAAAGAGATAATTTCCATTTTATGGTTTGTTGTTTATCTGAATCTAATGTTTTTTTCCATGTCTAGGTTTGTCAGATTGAAGAACCGAAGTTCGATTCATTAGAGTTTGAAGAAGAATTGGTGAGAATTGGTTTAGGAAAACTAAGAAGGTATATCCAACTGTTTTGATTTTGATTATGATAGAATCTCATTGAGCATGATAAAAATGGTCCTAGTGGTGAATCGCAAAAGCTACTTGTAGCTCATTCTCTCTTTGTTGAGAGAATGTTTGCATCGTTAACCTAAGGGCTTGACAACCCTACCACTAGGATTCAATTGAAGCTACATGTTGGAATTGAATTGGTGTACTTACGAATTTTTGTGCAATCTCTTAACTAAGAAGTTTTTATAAGTTGTATGGTCCGAACTTAAGAATTTTTGTAAGATTTTGATTTTGATAGAAACTCATTGAGCATGATAAAAATGGTCCTAGTGGTGAATCGCAAAAGCTACTTGTAGCTCATTCTCTCTTTGTTGAGAGGATGTTTCGTCGTTAACCTAAGGGCTTCGGCAACCCTACCACTAGGATTCAAGTTGAAGCTACATGTTAGACTTGAATTGGTGTACTTACGAAAATTTGTATAATCTCTAACTTAGAAGTTTTTATAAGTTGTATGGTCCGAACTTAGAAATTTTGTATAATTTACGAACTTAAAGATTTTTATAAGTTTGTATGGTCCGACTTAATTATTTTTGTAAGTCCGATTTCGATTTTGATAGAATCTCATTGAGCATGATAAAAATGGTCCTAGTGGTGAATCGCAAAAGCTCATTGTAGCTCATTCTCTCTTTGTTGAGGGGATGTTTACATCGTTAACCTAAGGGATTCGGCAACCCCTACCACTAGGATTCGATTGAAGCTACATGTTAGAATTGAATTGGTGTACTTACGGAAAATTTGTATAATCTCTTAACTTAGAAGTTTTTATAAGTTGTATGGTCCGAACTTAGAAATTTTGTATAATTTACGAACTTAAAGATTTTTATAAGTTTGTATGGTCTCGAACTTAATTATTTTTGTAAGTCCGATTTCGATTTTGATAGAATCTCATTGAGCATGATAAAAATGGTCCTAGTGGTGAATCGCAAAAGCTCATTGTAGCTCATTCTCTCTTTGTTGAGGGGATGTTTCATTCGTTAACCTAAGGGCTTAAACCTCACCTACCACTAGGACTCAATTTCATGGAATGGATTTAGTATAGTTTTAAATGATAGTATTCTTTTGATTAATCTTATCTTGTGTACATATCAAATTCTCATAGGTTCATGTTAGAGTTGTAGTAGATATCATATCAAAATATCTTCTTGATTTTGTATTGATGTAATGTATATACTCTCGAATTTTAACATAGATCTGTCTTTAGGGTATGTCATCTACGGTTGATAAGGGATGGATGAAATGTCCTTGTAAGTCTGCTTTCGATTACATAGAAGGTGTTAGGTCATTTATAGAGTTTGCTAATAGAAATGGTGGCAGAAATACCTTATTCTCATGCCCATGTAATAGATGTAAGAATGGTAAAGGATTGGGGCCCCTTAGTGAAATTTCATTGCATTTGCTTAAGTATGGTATTCTTTCTACATACACGACATGGCGTTTTCATGGGGAAAAGTTAGAAGTAGCTGAGAATGTTAATGTAGGAGATGTAGATGTTGATCCTGCTATAGGTGTGGGTGAAAATTTAGGAGATGTTGTTGAGGATGATGGTGATCTTGTAGTAGATGACAATATTAGAATAGATAGTGGGGTTCATAATGATCTTTGAACTAGGAAAAGAAAGAAAAAGGAATCTGTCTATGAGCGTGCAAAAGAACCGTTGTATCAAGTCGTGTCCTAAAGGAGTGACAACATTGTATGCTTCTATCAAGTTGAATCACATAAAGACACAATATGGGTTTCGATAATGGTATGATTGCAATTTTAGAGTTGATGAAGGAGTTGCTTCCCGAAGAGAATACTACGCCATCTAAGTACCCGAGTGAAAAAGATGATCCAAGATCTAGGAATGGATTATATAACATATGATGCATGTGTAAATGATTGTGTTTTGTATTGGAAGGATCATGCATCGTTGGTGAAGTGTCCTGTTTGTCAAGAATCTAGGTATAAAAAGGTTTTTAATGATGAGAGGAAGCTTACTACTATTGCTCGAAGACGGTTAGACATTTTTCAATTGATTACAAGGCTGAAAAGGTTTTACAAACAACCATGGATCGCGGAGGCAATGACTTGGCATTCTAGAGCAAAATCGGATATAAACGTCATGCGTCATCCCGTCGATTCTTGACTTAGCGATGTGCAGATAGTTTTTCGCGAGTTTGCCAAGGAACCAAGGAATGTTACACTTGGGATATCAACTGGTTTCAATCCGAATGGGTGTTTCGGTCTTGCACACACGAGTTGTTGGCGGTGATTATTTGTATTTATAATTTGCCTCATTCGTTGTGTATGAAGCGGGAATTCACTTTGTTGTCGTTTCTTGATATCCAGGCCCAAAAGCACCGGTAAAAACTTTGATGTTTATTTAGAAATCTTTTGGTAGATGAGTTGAAGAAGTTATGGGATGGTGTACTAGCATTTGCGCTTTGAAAAAACTGAATTTTTGATGAGAACACGGTTGTTGTGGGCTATTCACGATTTTCAGCGTTAGGGACTTTGGCGGGATGTGTAACTCATGGATATTGTGCTTGTCCTACTTGTGGAGAAGGCACTTTGTTGCGGATTATCTGCCATTTACTAAGAAGATGCAACTACGGGGACAGAAGATGGCTACCATCGAAGCATAAGTATCGCGATGATAGGACAAATTTTGATGGACGTGTGAGCATGGTATAGCTCCATGGCCACTAACGAGCTGCGAGATACAAGAGATTGTAGGTAAAATCATTTCCAAGAAGGGCAAGAGAAAACAACCATCACAAGCAAGTCTCAAACGTAAAAGGAAAGGCCGATACCATCAAGGTTAGTCCTCTGTCTTGTCTTCATTTGATTAATTAGATTGAGCTATGTTGTTTGCTTACCTTAAACTTTGTTTAAATGGATTGATTCTAGAGGGATGCTATATAGGTACCGAGTTTTTCTATTACAGTGATGAGCATGTTAAGATATTTGAACCTATAGTGAATTTTTTGTGCAATATTGAATCGTTTGAAATTCAGTAACTTGACCCTTGTTCTTATGTTATCTATTTTCAGGAACTTGAAGATGACGCCAATGCTGAAGATGAGGTTAATGACCATTCTATGTTCACCCGAAGATCTATTCTCTTTGATTTGCCCAATTGGGGTTCAAATGCGATTCGCCATATTATAGATGTCATGCACACAGAGAAGAATATAATGGAGCATCTTCTGAATACTATGATGGGAAACAACAAGTCAAAAGATAGTCCTGCTGCACGTCAAGATATGGAAGATATGGGGATAAGAAAGAAGTTGTGGTTGAAAGAGGATGCCGAGACTGGTAGAACAACAATGGAAAAAGGATCATTTGAGATGACGAAGAAGGAGAAAATTGACTTTTGTACAGTTTTGAAGAATCTAAGGGTACCTTCCGGTTTCTCTTCAAATCTTCGCAACTGCGTCAGTGTTAATCCTCCGGAGCTAAGGAATTTTAAATCTCATGATTACCATGTAGTAATGCAGCATTTGCTTCCGCTGCTGGTTCATACTGCAACATCGCTACCTAAAGAGCTCCGAGTTTCTCTTCTCCGGATCAGCATCTTTTTCAATATTCTGTGCGCGAAGGTTGTAAACCGAGAATATCTGCTAAAAGCAAAAGCCAGCCTTGTAGAAGCAATATGTGTTCTGGAGAAACATTTTCCTCCGTCGTTCTTTGTTATCAGTATTCACCTGATGATTCATCTAGATGATTCATCTAGCGAGATGAAGCTTTAATCTCCGGTCGGTGAGATTCGGGTGGATGTATCCCTTTGAGAGGTAAAATTTCACAACTGACTTTGTTGTTTAATTAATGTATATAACCCTTGAGTAATGTCTAGAACTTGAGTAATTGATAATGTTGTTTAATGTATATAGCTTGAGTGGTGTCATGTCTAACTGAGACTTTGTTGTTTAATTGCTACTTTTTAGGTTAATGAAGGGTTTCAAAGGGTTGGTGCGCAATAAAAGGTATATTGATGGGTGCATCGCAAGAGGGTATACGCTGCGAGAAGCAAGCTTGTATGGCATGGAGGGTCTGTCAAGGGATGGTGATGGTACTCATAAGCATACTCGCCAGGCATTTTTGATGATGACGATAAGTTTGCTTGATGAGATGCCTTTAAGTAAAGCGAAGGATATTATTCTAACTCAGGTGCAGTTTGAACAAGCTCGCAAATGGCTTCTCTCTAAGTATGATGGATTAGATGATTGGCAAAGGTAAAAATTTTAATTTTACACCTTTAAGTGTTTTAAATACGATGGTTGCAATGAGTTTTAATTTTACACCTTTGAGTCATTATATGTCTATCGATATAATTGTTTTGAATTATCTTTTAATTGTAGGAAGTATGAATCCTATGTTAATGGTCGAGAAACGGTCCTCAAAGAGTTTTCTTTTGTGGTTACGTGAAGAGGTAACATATTAGCCTATATTATGTACCTAGACTCTCTTTCTGTAATCTATGTAATTACAATTCATATTTTACTAATTAGCTTGATTTCACACATGTTCTCTTGCGGTTGTTAGAATCTAATGAAGCAAACTCAACACTTTGGCGACTAGTGCATGGACCTCTCTTCAAGCGCATCGTATAAGAGATACCAAGTGAATGGATTTACTTTTTGTCTTGAAGATTACGAGGGGTTGGTTGTGTCACAAAACATGTGGTGTGTCGATGAAAGCTATTACAAGTTATAGAGCGAAGTCAACGGACACAAGTTACAAGGAAACATAAATGACCTATTATGGAGTCATTAGGAAGATTATCAAGTGAATTTTATGGAATTTGAAGAAAGCGTATTTTATTGTGATTGGGTGAAGGTTTAAGACAAGACTAATGGGTGCAAGGTTGATGCAATTACAAAATTGATAAAGGTTAACTTGTCCAAGATGAAAAGCATTAATGGAATTATGGATGAGCCATTTATTCTTGCATCCGAGCGACGCAAGTTTTCTACTCAAAGGATGTGTCTGAAAAAGGGTGGTCTTTGGTGTTGCATTCATCTCAAGGATTGACTTCCTCTATAGATAGTATTGAAATTCCTAGCATTTATCAGTCAACTCTTACCGACAATGAGAGTTTAGAGAAGCTTATATGTGTTGATTATGTGGTTTAAAGCTGTGTGATTAGGGATATTTTTTCTGCGGATTATCTTATAGGTTCTATTTGTTCTCTTTTCTCCTGATTTCTGTGTTATCACTTGCGCATTCTTTATAGCTTCTGTTTGATATGTTTATGTGGATAGTGACAAAGGCTATCCCTTATAGGTTTAACTTCTTTCTCACATAGAACTTGGTTGTTATTTTGCGGTTTTTATGGCAGCGGTGGAAGTAGATGAGAATGGTCTTCCCATTTCCGCAAATGCAACACAATACGGAAGCACTGAAAGGCGCCTTGACTCATGTACTCATGTCCCCATCTCATTCAAAACATGGAAGCAGGTCAAAGAACCAGTCCTGAAATGAACCAGTCCTGAAAGCTAACACGTTTGTTTCAACCTTTCAAGATGTTGGAATTGGAGGGTACGTGCTTCATCCAAAGAAGTGCATCGAAATGACTAGTCCGGTCGATTGGTCGACTTACTTTTTGGATATATCTCCCACCATCGTATATAATGTTCGATAATCACTTTATTAACAAACATATATGGCTTTATCTTTTTTTTATATATGTTCACACTTTTGTAGATGTGCATGCTAACATGTAGATTCATATGCGGTTGTGCATAATGAAAACTCTCGGGCGGTTGTGCTACTTTTTTTGCTTTTTTGGAACACTTTTGTACATGTGCTTAGCATGCTAGCATGTAGATTCTTATGCAGTTGTGCATAAGGAAGAATCTCAGGCAGATTCTTATGCAGTTGTGCATAAGTAAGACTCTCAGGCAGTTGTGCTTAAAAACTTTGAATCATAATGTATCCATGTGAACCGGCAGTATTAATATATATATAATCAGTTTTTATTTATGGATGTTTGTGGTTTGGGTTCTGTTGTATTTTGTTGCGCAGCTGATTGTAGTGCAGGTCAAATTGAAGCGGTAGTAGCCACCCGGGGGAATATCAAACCCTGGTAAGTATACTTCATGTGCTTATGCTTATCATATTGAGTACAAACTTATGGATATTAATTTTTTTTATATAATCACTTTTGAGGTACTATGATGTTCATTATGTTGCTACGGACTATGCTGTTGGTGACCTTACTGGGAAGGTATATTGCTGCTACTTTCACACTTATCAAATCTCCAAGGCAGGTTCATGCAATTCATCTCTTGTAGTAAGTTACCAAATCTACTCTTCATGTTTTTGTAGATGTATAGATCATGTGTTGGTTTGTTGTGATACTTGTACTTCAAACTTTCAATTTCATACAGGTTTATTGTTACGTTTTGGTGGTGTTGGTGGAGGACTTGGTTTATGAATCAAGTCTGATTTTTTGCCATTGTACATCATTTATGGCTTAATGAATCACCTAATCTATTCCCTCACCATTCATTGAATCGTCAAGTTTGATTTTTTTATATTTCTTTTGCGATTTGTTTAGTCAAAAGTGGTATAAATAAACCGGTACTACGTGTTTGGTATGGTGCGATCGGCTATACATTGGCTATGGCAAAATTTGCAAGGCAAGAATAACTATACTTTTTCTGAATGTTGCATAATTAGGTCCTGAAAATTATTGATGATCCAAATTTTCTTGTTGTTTGTACATGATGAACACCTTGCTGATTTTTACGAGTTCTGCTAAAGGGTTGGAGTATTGGTTTTTGAGGCTTCTTTAAAAAAATTGATATGCATTTGAATATTTTTGTATAGGAATGGATAATCTTTGGTGTTTTGGAATTGAAGTGGAAGAAATGGAATGCTAAAGAACTTGAATTATGTCAAACTTAAGGATTACACAGGTAGCTTACACTTCTCATGTTTATTATCTTGTTTTGATTCAAACACTTCAAATAAGAAAGCCACAGTACTTTAAAGCTCGCATTCAAAGTACCATGTTCTGTCTGCTAACTTGTTATGTCTTTTCTAATAATGTGCATTGACTTTGTAATGAGCACGCATTGATTGTTAATTGGTAAAGATAGTTCCAGGGAATTGACTGTGTTACATTCTAACTTTTTGCCCAATATTTATGAATGTGTGAATTAATTTGATAGCAAATTACTTGGATTTTTTCAGTGGATTCATACAGTGTAAGCAATTATTTGTTTTGTTTTACTGGCATGATAAGTATAATTGTTGTGGCATGATAAGTAGTGTAGTAAATGACTGCATCTTTTAATCATGTTTGAATGACCAGCATATATATGTACAATGATCGGACAATCGGGTATCATAGTAATGAATGAATGAATATAAAATGTGTGGCCAAGACTTGGATTTAGATTTTCAAGTGCTGGTCCGTGTCAAATGATGGACATGATCCATCCAGGAGTTGTGTGTAAATTTGAAGACAATGTTTCAGTGATGATCTCAGTTTCTGAGTTGGACTAGTCATTTTACATAGAACTCAAATGCGCGGTTTAGCATTAGGATAAGAGGAGAAATGTAAGGTCATAAGAGCCACTTTTAAATTAGTATTTTGAACTTGATAATTAGATAAATTGTGGTATCAGACTAGTGTTGTTTTAGATTAGTAAATAATGGTTGAATCTTCTTCATTTGTAGCCTATTAGTACTCTTCGACTCAATCTTTATAAGCATACTGGATATCTGATTAGAAGAATTTGTGATGCTTTGTTCGCAGGTTAATTGAATGATGCTCTGTTGTGAGATCAGAAAGGTTGAAGAACAAAACAGCAAAGCAGCAACCATTAGGTCCTTTAGCAGCTGCAAGATTTGTAAGTTATAATGTAGTATCTCCTTATAGAGATTTAAGTTAGAAGAACTTAGGAATTTCAGAACTTTATACAAACTGAACTTAGGAACTAAGTATGTTTATGTGTATGTCCATTAAATGAATGACATAGTTTGTATCAAATACTCATACTTGTTAACTTCAATTGAAGAATTCTTTTTTCATAATGGTAAATGTGGTATTGAAAGTGTAGAAGTTTGTATATCTGTGGAATGGTGAATATGGGGAACTGGGTAACTGCAGTGGGGTAAATATGGGGAATGGATTTTGACCAGGTCAATGAAGAAGACGACTTTTTTTTTCTGTTGCAAAAGCTTAGCAACGTCGATGTTCTGTTGCTAAATTAGAACGAGAACCAATAAATTAGAACCCGAACCATAGTTAGGGTAGGGGTATTCCTGTAATTAGAAACAGCTTAGCAACGGCAGACCTTGGTTGCGAATAAACCACGTCGCAACGGCACAGTACGTTGCGAATATCCGTTGCTGACCAAGAATCGCAACGGAGCTTATGCCGTTGCTAAAAACTGCAACACTGTGTTTTGAAACGTCAACCTGCCGTTGCGACCCCAGTCAGCAACGTCCAGGCTCCGTTGCTAATTCCTAAAAATGGTGTAGTGTGATTTTCTTAACCCGAATAACCTTTGTTGGGATGCTCCTGCAAGAGTCAGACCTCGCGCCTTCACCTGGAGAATCTGGCTGGTTAGAAGATGATTCGTCTCTGTGCGACATGACAAAGAGAGAAACTCAACAAGAAGAACCCTTTCTCAAACGAGGGAGATGATGCAATTACGTTGGGTATGAATACGGAACCTTAAAAAAGGAAAGGAAGCAATGAGGGACATAACGCTTCCAGATTTTAGCATGGATAATGCCCTGATTGAAGCCGCGCGCGTGAAGGAAGGCAAAACAAGGAAACTTTGCTATCTGTAGAAACACCTACTCCCTCCTTGTTTACACCGGTCCCGCCAGCTAGCACGATTAGCTTCCCCCACCTTGCCTTGGTCCCACCAGCTAGCACGCTCGTTCCCAACTCACGCCCAACTTCCCAACGTCGCCCAAGTTGCACCGGTCGCACCAATTGCGCCAACTTCCCAATGACCGTCCAAGTCGCGCCGGCTAGCACACTCAGCTTCCCACCTTGCGCCGGTCACTTGATGATGAGTGCCAAATAGTGCATATTTATACACCTTTTTATTGGCATTTTACTCATCTTTTGCGCTTAGAAATCAGATATTATCCCAGATTCTGTGTTTTCTTTGTTTTCAAGAATAAATATTTGTATTAATTAATTTTGTGTTTTTAGGTAATAAATAAAGCTCGGAGAATCGAGGAGCTAAAGAGCGAAGAATTGAAGTCAAACATCTATGGAGCGAGATAGCCAAAGCCCCGCGCAAATCGGTTGCAACCCAACAAGGAAGACTTGGGCTAGAGCTACCCATGACCCGGATCCGCGCCCGCTCACTCCCGAGCCATTGAGATCTCCCTCGGCTACATCCAACGGTCGCTCCATCACTATACATCATCTCTTGATGCTCAGTGCAACACCAGATCGCTCAAAAACCGCTTACCATCCTCAGTTCAGATCGTAGTCGGCTCCATCCTACGCTCGCTAGGCCCTTCTCATCAAACCCAGCTGTGCCCGCTCAACAGCGAAATGACCCTACCCTATACCCCTAATCGAGCGGACCATTCCTATCTTCATCTTCTCTTTCTTCTCTTCTCTCTTAGTCTCCATCGGTTGCGGAGCAACTCCACACCCATTCCCGACCAACTCTGCAACTCCACCTTCCATCATCTCCCTACCATGCTTCCCACCACCACCAACCTTACCTTGCAGCCGCACCCTCTCTAGGTTTATCCTTCTCTCACTTAGCTTCTCCAACCCTAGAAGCTAATTTAGAAGACTAAAACTAGGGTTTCGATCGATCAATCAAGGGATGGAGTTCTCGAGCCGCACGACAAGAGGAGGCGATTCGAAAGCGATGGGTGAGAATTATTTTGTGTTTTAAAATTGAATTAGGGTTTGGGAATTTTGGGGCTGATGCATGTATAAATAGGGATGAATTGGGTTGATAGAAAACACGCTGGATTAGCCGGTGCGATCATTTAGGTTTAATTTATAGTTTTATTTCTTTGTATTTGAATCATGTTTTAATTTCTTTTGCTAGGGTGTTGTTGAAACCCTAGATTATATGTTGGGTAATTATGTTGATGTTGTTATTGTTATGCTTAATAGAAATAGGAGTTTAATTAGCAAATATATCAACTTCTCTGTGATTGGGTGTCTTGTAAGAAGACAGCCAATACTAGGGAGAATTAGATAGAATGGCTACTAAATCCTTCATGTGAGACCTCCATGGAAGAAGAATCGGGTGCTTAATAGGATAGGAATGTTGTGTAGCTAATTGTTCTAGGAACTGTGATAGAGTGTGCCGTAATAAGACACTCTATACTGGGGGGATTAGGAAGATTAGTTGACACATAATACCTTATAATCTTCCCTGGAAGGATACAACAACACAACCTCAGTTGAATTTCCTTAGCATAGAGTCTGGAGGTGGATTCAACTATCCTAGCACTCTCCATTTGTCACAGTTGTTTCCTTGCCTTAGTTTAGAGTCACCACACTACTACTCGGCCGTTTCGGCACAAACACTTTGTTACCTTGTCACTACACCATATCGGTTGAAACTCGGTTTAGAAAGCCCTTAGATCACACATCAGAGCACCACAAGTCTCGTGGTTCGACCAAGACTTGCTCGATCCTACAACCAAGACACCGTGCACTTGCGGTTATCACCGTAGGCCATAAATTTATACATCATTTGAGGCCAGCTAGCACGCTCAGTTTCCCAACTCGCGCGAACTTCTCAATGCCGCCCAGCTTCCTATCTCTCAATGATGTTGACTCCCCAATCGTGCCAGCCTCCCGATTTGTGCAAAACTGCCAGAGGCAAGGATTCCAAATCCTATTTATAAAAAGGTCAGACAAGCCTCCTCAATTCTCTTTACGATTTGCTGCTGATAGTTTGTCACCATCTTATGCTTACCTCGCAACAAAGCTCCTGTTCCGAGCTAAGCAGGGGACTTAATGTTGACGGTGGTTTTTTAAACAAAGGGTAAAATCGTAAAACCCCAAATAACCTAATGTCACCTATGACACATTTATTAGAACATTTAATGCATGTAGTCGATAATTAATAAGGGGTGTTTTATCAAATTAGGGTTACAACGAACAAAACCCTAATTCCCCTCCGTGCCAATGGCAAATCATGCCAGCCACACCTAGCCTAAGCTAGCCGCACCTCTGTGCCAATGGAAAATCATGCCAGCCACACCAAACGCGCCAAAGCATGCCAACCATGCTAGCCGCCCCGTGCCAATGACAAATCATGCCGACCACACCAAACGCACAAAAGCATGCCAACCATGCTAGCCGCACCTCTGTGCCAATGGCAAATCATGTCAGCCACACCTAGCCCAAGCTAGCCGCGCCATGCCAAATGCACTCTGCCTTGGCCCTAGCTACGCTAGTCACAGCACGCCAAGCCAAACACCCTAGGCCATAGCCGCACCTGCGTGCCAATGGCATATCATGCCAGCCACACCAAACGCGCCAAAAGCATGCCAACCATGCTAGCCGCACCTCCGTGCCAATGGAAAATCATGTCAGCCACACCAAACGCGCCAAAAGCATGCCAACCATGCTAGCCGCACCTCCGTGCCAATGGCAAATCATGCCCGACCACACCTAGCCCAAGCGAGCCGCGCCATGCCAAATGCACTCTGCCTTGGCCTAGCTATGCTAGTCACACCAAACGCGCAAAGCATGCCAACCATGCTAGCCGCACCTCCGTGACAATGGAAAATCATGCCAGCCACACCTAGCCCAAGCTAGCCGCGCCATGCCAAGCGCACTCTGCCTTGGCCCTAGCTATGCTGGTCACGCCACGCCAAGCCAAACACCCTTACCTTGACCCTAGTCACGCCATGCCAAAGTAGCGCCCGCGCCTAGGCTTCCAAACCGTGCAACCTAGGCCAAATTGGCCACGCATGCCATTGGCACATGCCAACACGCATCGCTGGTAGCTTTTCTCACTAGGGCGTGGCCCTAATGGCCGAGCATGCCATTGGCACATGCCAACACGCTCCCTGGTAGCTTTTCTCACCAGGGCGTGACCCTAATGGATGAGCATTCCAACACGCTCGCTGGTAGCTTTTCTTACCAAACCGTGGCCCGAATGGCCGAGCATGACATTGGCACATGCCAACACGCTCGCTGGTAGCTTTTCTTACCAAACCGTGGCCCAAATGGCCGAGCATGCCATTGGCACATGCCAACACGCTCGCTGGTAGCTTTTCTTACCAAGTCGTGGCCCTAATGGCCAAGCATGACATTGGCACATGCCAACACGCATCGCTGGTAGCTTTTCTTACCCGAGGCCGTGGCCCTAATGGCCAGAGCATGCCATTGGCACATGCCAACACACTTTCTTTGGTAGCTTTTCTTACCAAGCCATGGTCCTAATAGCCACGCATGCTATTGGCACATGCCAACACGCATCGCTAGTAGCTTTTCTTACCAGGCCATGATCCAAATTGGCCACGCATGCCATTGGCACATGCCAAAACCCACGCCGGTAGCCCAACTTGCAAACCGTGCAACCTACCACCAAGGCATTCCACACATGCCATTGGCACATGCCACACACGCACTAGCGGCTTTAGCATTGCCACTTACACTCAACGTACAACATACCACCAAGGCATTCCACACATGCCATTGGCACATGCCACAATGCCACTAGCAGCTCTGGCATAGCCACTTGCGCTCGAGTGCAACCCGTAACAAAGGCATTACTGCACATGCCATTGGCACATGCCACACGCGCCCCTAGCGGCGCCACTTGCACTCAAGGTGCAACCAACACTCGAGACATCAACACAAACTGGGGATGCTTTCCGGGGTCTTGGTTTGGCGGTCATGACATCTTTGCGTACACTACGCTCACATTAAGAAAGCGTGAATAGGAATAAAGCGGTCAAATAAATGAGGAAATAATGGTGAAAACGTTTTCACCCATAAACACCTTGCGGTTACCACCTCCTCCCATTATTTCACCCTTTCTCTTTCCTTCATGAGGCCAGATGCGTTTCAATCTCGACTTGTATAAATAGGTCTTACCTATTTCCACCCCGACAACAAGTCTCGGTCGGGAGAAAAATACAACACTCTCGGAAAAGGAAACTTTGCAAGCTCTCCAAAAATCTTTCATCTCTTGCAAGCTTCCTAAGCTTTCACTTTGATACAAGTCGAGACATTACTCTCCCGGAGTGTTCGGTCTCAACACCTTTCTTTGCTTCCTCCCCAAATCAACCCTTCTCCTCCACTTTGTGACCGAAGCAAGTCTGGAACGCCATTTCTTGGTTTTGGCCGACTTATGCAGTTGATCTCTCGAATCTAGAAAGTGCTCACGTGCAGCACATTTGTTTAGGGTTTAAACCAGTTTCTCACTCACCTACCGAATTTACCAAAATCGGCGGAAACGATTTTTACCCATAAACAATAGGATAATCAAAATTCAAAAGATAGAGGATTTTATTTTGGGAATACTTTATATTCGGAAGCTATATAAACTAAATTGACTCCCGATTGTTGATTAACTACCGATTGTATAGTTATCTACCGATTGTAAAGGGTAGTTTGGCCATTAAAAAAAACGGGATTATGGATTAACCTTCCGATTATGACATATTTTGTCCTTTTGTGTCGCCCCTAATTCGTTTGGGGTCGCCCCTAAAAGTGCTAGGATTAATAACTCTCAAAAGTTGAACCAAATAGAGTATGTCCTAAATCATTACCTTCCGCATTACTTTCTTTGCTATGAAAATATATTTAGATTTACCCCTAATCCTTAGAGAATTGATTTTGACTATTTTCTGTTGCAGTCAATTCGCGGAGTCGCGCTAGCTCAATTAGTCTAGGACTTCAAAGCAGATCAGGTGGTTTTCCCTACACTAATGGTTCTGCATTGAAAAGAAAAATCTGTTGGAAAACAATTAATAAAATATGATTTTTAAAGTTTTAATAAAAATTATAATTTATTGTTTTCTTTTGTGAATGAAAACTTATTAGTCCCACACCGTGGAGTTTTCACTTTTAGTTTTTTTTAAGAGAGTATATAAGCTTTTTAGTCCCACTTTTAGTTGCTTTTCATATTTTTAAGTTGTATTAGTCCATTATATAAATAAATTCACTACTTTTGTAAAATCTATGGGAAAGGGGTTTCTCTATATTTTAGAGGGACCCTCAAGGGAAGATATTTTATATTGTTTTCTTATGCGTTCTCGATTTTCGTTAAGGTTTTTTTCGGAGTTGCCAAGCTCAAGTTGAGCATCTACTACATATGCTAGTAGTAGGTGTATTAGGGTGTTTTATCCTGGAGATATCCGTCTTGTGAGGTATATAGCATCACTCTTGAGTGTAGCCGGGCACTAATGTCTTAAGGGCAACGTGTTGAACACGTGACTCACTCTGTTTTTCCACACTGTGTTTTTCCAAAGTTTTGCCTTGTTGCTGTTGCGGAGATATGGGGAGCTCGTCTGTTTCATCAAATCGATCACTTCCATTATAAAGGAGCTAAGTATCAATAACTTTTGTTTATTTGATTTATTTCCTTTTTTTTTATTATTGCACCCAACAATCTTAAGACATTAGAATTTGTGATAATCATGAATGTTAATTGTGGAGTGAAAAACAAAAAAAAAAAAAAAATTTGATTAGTTGTAGAGTTTCAAGTTTATCTCTTAACCTAGAAGGAATTTTGGTGAACCCTTTTAACCTAATGTAGTAGACATCCTGATAGTTATCCGCGTAAAATTTTGGAGTTGTAAAAGTATTTGTTTATATTTTACAGAACAAATAAAAGTTCCAGAAAAATTCTGACGAGCATAATTTTGTTGTTGACTAAATTTGTTTTTATGGGGTAACCATAATTTTTTTGAAATGGTGATTCAAACGAAGTTTGTAGATCTATATGATATCTTCAAAAATAATATTTTATTTTCCGATTCGGAACTAAGGTTTGTGAGATGTGGTGTATTAGGTGATTGGGAAATTACCGTGTCCGTGGTTAGAGTATAAATGAAGATTGTGACATGAAATTGAAAAGGGACATGGCTACTAGGCGCATGTGGATGAAAACAATTCTTCCAAAGATGACAAAATAAAGAACATCAAACACAACTCTAAGCGTAGTCTTCATAAGAAAGGTATGTTTCGTAAAACTGAATCCGACATTACTTTAATTAAGGGTGATTGTTATGCTTGTAAAATTCCTAGCCACGCGACAGTAATTTGTTGACAACATAAAAACCTTAATAAGTAGAAAGTTAATGCTAATTTAGTTGAAACAAACTAGATGGAGTTCATGGCATGATGTCGGAAGTTATTTTAATAACCAATGTGAGAGACAGTAGGTGGACTGCTCGGAGCCACCAAGAATGTTTGTTGAAACGAGAGACCTATTCACCTCTCCGTCGGAGGATAGGGGTGTCGATAAACTCTATATGAGTAACTCATCTGCGTCGGAGGTTGCATAAAAGGGAAAGGTCGACGACTCATATACGTAATATTCTCACATTGAATGAATTTTTCATGTTAGGGCATATGCAAGAATCTTGTATCTTGTTATGTTGTAGTTGGTAAAAGATTTAAGATTTTAATTGAATCTGCAAACTTTTTGTAACTAGGCAGTCATTTTTTAGGCAAGAGTTATAGGACTTTGGGTCATATAAACAACGGAAAAGCGATGAAGTGAACATAGTTGATTCTTGTGCTTTCTTTGTGTGATTGAATGTTTTGCGTGGTAGACTTGGAACCGTAAACTTATAAGTCAATGCTTGAACTGGACAACATAGGTTGCGTACCCAATTTAGTTTGGATTTTGAACACAAAAGTGAAATCTGTGTAGAATCAAAATATACTATAAAACCTTTTAGCACAAATGTTCACAGTAATTCTAAGCCCTTGGAATTAATTCAGTTAGGCCTAGTTGACATGAGTTCGACCCAAAACTATTGTGCTAAAAGATGGTTTATAACTTTCGTAGATGATTGAACGAGGTACTATCTTGTATACTTGATTAGGGATAAGGATGATGCCTTAGAAGCCTTAAGATGTATAAACTTGAAGTTGAAAAAACAATTAGAAGCCTTGAACATAACAACCGTATCCTTAAGGAGATGATAATTGCCATGTTAATTAGTTCAGGATTATCTGCGGCATTGTATGGGGGGGGGGAGGAAGTCCTCTTAACTAGTATATCTTGAATAGAGTACCCTTTTAAGGATCAGATGAAACTCCATAGGATTTATGGAAAGGTAGATGACCTTATTATGAATGCGTCAAAGTGTGGGGGTGTTTGACTAAGATTGTCATTCCTCTTTCTAAAAGAACTAGATAGAAACCAAAATTTTTGATTGTGTATTCATATTGGGTATGCTGATTATAGTTTTACATGTAGATTTTTGGTTGTGTGTTACGATTATTCATACTTTGGTGTGATTTTTCGACTTTGGTGTGAATATTATTATGGAATCTAGGGATCTTTGAGTTATTTGAACATATTTATTCTTAAACACATACCTCATTAGAGATGTGATGTTGATCCCCTAGATTTATTTTTAATTAGTCAGAACTTATCTTAAAGAAAGATGAAGTTGAGGTTGAGCCTAAGAGAAGTAAAACAATTAGACTTGAGACTTCTTATGAAGACGACTTCTTAACATGCCTAGATTATTCTGAGCCCCATATTTGTAAAGAAGCCTTGAGATCTCTTTGAAACCCCATTACGGTAAGAAGCTTCATTTAGTGAAATGGACTCAGTCCGTCAGAACCATACTTGGGAGCTTGCTAGTTTATACCTTCAGGGAGTAAGACCATGGGATGTAAATGAGTCTTTAAGAGGAAACGTTAGGTAGATGGAACTGTGGAAAAAACATTAGGCTAAGTTGGTAGCTAAAGGCTATAAATTAAAAGAAGGTGCAGATTTCCTTGATTCTTATTCACTTGTGACGAGAATTACTTCTGTTGAGATGCTAATTGATATTGTTACCATAAACAACTTGGAGATACATCAGATGGATGTTAAGATAGCTTTTCTAAAACCGTGAATTAGATAAAGAAATTTACATAGATCAACCTGGGGACTTTGTAGTGAAAGGTTATGAAGACAAAGTTTGCAAGTTGAACAAATCTTTGTATGGTTTTCAAATAAGCATGCAAACAGTGACATGGAAAATTTGATCATGTGATAATGTGTAGTGGATTTAAGTTAATGAATCTGACAAGTATATTTACAAGTAACTTGTTAAGGATGCCTGTGTGATTGTATGCATGTATGTTTGTGATATGCTTATACTTGATACAAACATAGATGTGATTAATTCCACTAAAATCATGCACTGAATTAGAATGTTGACTTGAAAGACTTAGGCCCTTTTGATGTAATCTTAGGGATGAGGATTAGAAGATAATAAAAAGTTTATAGTCTTAGTCATTCTCATTATGTTGAATTTGTGCTTAAGAGATACAATCAGTCTAATTGTAAGCATGCTTGTACTCCATACGATTCTTCTTGTAGACTCGATAAAAATAAGGGTAATGGAGTATCTTAACTTGAATACTTGAATACTCAAGAGTTATAGGATGTCTGATGAATTTAATGAACTGTAAGAGTCCAGACATTTCCTATATTATGAGTAAGTTAAGTTGATATACTTGTAGTCCAGAGCAAGAGCATTGGGATGCACTTAGTAGAGTATTATGGTACCTAAAGTACTTTATTACCTTTTGTTTGATTTATGAAAGTTATCTTGTTGTCCTTGAGGGACTTTGTGATGAAAACTGGATAGGTGACTCAGATGAGTCTAAGTCTACGAGTGGATATGTTTTCACTCTAGCAGGAGGGTTTGCTTTTTGGAAGATTTCCAAACAGACATATATTGCTCAATTCATTATGGAATCTGAGAGTATTGCATTAGATAAAGCACGAGAGGGGTCCGGGTGCCTAAGATGCTTTTTAGAAGACATTCCTCTCTGGCATAGGCCTGTGCCAGCTATATCTATACATTGTGTTATCCAATCTATAATAACTAAAGCTAAAAATTACTAATCTCAATCGGCGTTATTTTCATTGATTGGATAAACTCCAAGGAGAATATCGCATAACCTTTGACGAAAGGTTTGTACAAAGAGATAGTTAAAAATGTATCGAGGGGGATGGGGCTTAAGCTCATAAATTAAACTTTCCATGAAGGATACTCAACCTTGATGACTGGAGATTCCAAGATCAAGGTTTCGAATGAGACAACTAATTTGTGCTAGGTAAAGGTAAACACTATCAGAGAATTTCATTCTCTGTCCCTTTCCTATGGTGTAGACGTGATAGTGTGACTGCATGTGAAGGATGACTTTTAAGAAGTCTTAATGAGTTTTATAGTTTCAATTAAGATTGAAGTGGGGTGTAACAGTAACACTCTTTATTGAAATTCACCTATCTGAATGAGGAAGTGGGGCTTCCTATGAGAATATGAGCTTTGATTATCTAGAGCATTCTGAGAAACATGATATGTCCAGGGCCAAATTGGACAAAACGGCACGAGCTTGGAAGCAATCTTGGAGATATCATCCGTGGTCGTTATCGCTAATTACATCAAACGCTAGCAGTTCAATACATAGTTCACTATCTCTAGCAAGTAATTACGGTAATATCTCACTAAGCAAAGGTTCAAGACCTCATGGACACCTCTACCTAAAATGGTATTTCTGCGCTTTTTATGTGATTTTCCTTTTGCTGGTTTTGGTATTACTGAAACTTAGGACCTAAGGGTTCACTAGTTCATGCTTTTTCACTTTGGTGAAAGGAACCTTTAGTCTCACTTGTGAGGAACTAAAGATGAAAGCTCTCTATACTATATGATTTTTGCAATCCATAGTATGACCCTGGGGTCAACACACTGTTGTGTGAGGGAGATGACGTTGGTATGGCTAGTATGACTTCAACATGCACGATCTGTTTCTCTGTTCAGTCAGTTCGGGTCGTGAGATTTGGTTGTTGATTTACCAAGATCTATTTGTGTTTTCGTGTTTTATTGAGTTTTCATTCATGTGGGGGATTGTTGGAAAACGATTAATAAAATATGATTTTTAAAGTTTTAATAAAAATTATAATTTATTGTTTTCTTTTGTGAATGAAAAACTTATTAGTCCCACACCGTGGAGTTTCCACTTTTAGTTGTTTTAAGAGACTATATAAGCTTTTTAGTCCCACATCGGGGAGTTCATCTTTTTTAAGTTGTATTAGTCCATTATATAAATAAATTCACTACTTTTGTAAAATCTATGGGAAAAGGGTTTCTCTATATTTTAGAGGGACCCCCAAGGGAAGATATTTTATATTGTTTTCTTATGCGTTCTCGACTTTCCTTAAGGGTTTTTTCGGAGTTTCCAAGCTCAAGTTGAGCATCTACTACATATGCTAGTAGTAGGTGTATTAGGGTGTTTTATCCTGGAGATATCCGTCTTGTGAGGGCTATAGCATCACTCTTGAGTGTAGTCGTGCGCTAATGTCTTAAGGGCAACGTGTTGAACACGTGACTCACTCTGTTTTTCCACACTGTGTTTTTCCAAAGTTTTGCCTTGTTGTTGTTGTGGAGATCTGGGGAGCTCGTCTGTTTCATCAAATCGATCACTTCCATTATAAAGGAGCTAAGTATCAATAACTTTTGCTTATTTGATTTTTTCCTTGTTTTTGATTATTGCACCCAACAAAATCAACTTTTAATTAGAAACCCAACAGACAGAAGCATACAAACTACCATTTAAGGGATAATTTAGATATTTCCAGGGTGTGACACCAAAACCACCCAAAAATGCCTCTTTTCTTTATATTAGTACTAGGGCTTAACCCGTTCCGTAACGGCACGGGCGTGGATTCTTGGATTACATAATCTTTTACTTTTTTTCTTAGGAATTCACTCAAAATAGACCTATGTAAATAAATTGAAAATTGTATTATCAATTGAATCAGTCACAATGCAAATGTATCCCTTATTTTTTTGTTAAAAACATGACTAAAAAAAATCTTGGCTTCCGATGCTAACATACAGAAGTATGAAGAAGCCACCCATGGCTTCCGGTAGACAGGAGCACTTCTTAGATCGAATTCGCCCGCATCGATGATTGGTACCTGCAAAAAGTACTTTTTTTTTTTGTTTTTAATAGGAAAGGAGATTTTACTTAGATAAAATTCAAACGATTACATTTAGTTCCTCTCTGATGAGAATTTTAAGCCACATGGGAAAAACTGACACCCACGATTTCAACACTCTACTTGTTCTAGCAGTTTTTGCTAGAAAATTTGCGACTTCATTTGACTCCCTCGGTAATACATATTAGAAATAAGAAGAAACCCAAACATAGTTTCTTAGTTTCTTTTATTAGATTACCTGTAAACAAAAGTAAAAAAAAATTGATAAAACAAATAAGAAAAAATAAGATAAAACCAATAGCGGAAGATACCACCTGGTTTTGATTCAAGAGTCCTTTGAAGCACTACTTAGAAATAAAGTTACTCAAATGCATATTTGGCGCTGTGACGAACACGGAATGAAACATGTAGTGGTATCGATTATGTGGAAGACAAAATCATAACCATCTTGATAATCCAAGCCACGCGTGATCTTCTTCCATTCTCTTCTTGCTCTGTCGTGCTGAGAGTTTAATCATAAATGGAATGTAACGAATGAGAATTCCAGTTAAAAGTAAACCCAATCCTCTCGTTAAATGAGAGTTTAATCCTGAATGACAACATGAAACATGGACCAATTAAACATCAACAGAATAATTTCTACGCATGAAAAAAGAATTAGAGGCAAAATAACATCCAGCAGAACTTCAAGAAAATGAGTTTTGAAGCAAATGAAACCTGACTGAATGAACAAATTCGAACCCATAAACAAATATAGCCCACACTTCTTGGATTCGATGGTGTGTCACTTCGTCTCATTTATCAGTCTTAGTGAATGGAAGCTCTACAGAGAAGTTTAAACCCAACAAGGGTTAAGGCAAGGAGATTCACTAT
Organism: Papaver armeniacum; assembly: GCA_023531295.1. Lineage (NCBI taxonomy): Eukaryota > Viridiplantae > Streptophyta > Magnoliopsida > Ranunculales > Papaveraceae > Papaver > Papaver armeniacum. The sequence goes on along the minus strand of JAJJWW010017320.1, from coordinate 126,959 downwards.
CGCCTTACCTTTTTCTCTTTGGTAGTAGAGGTGCTTTCTAAAGCGATAAACGATGCGGTAGAGAGAGGACAACTTTACGGGTTTCAGGTAATGGAACATGGCTCAATAATTTCTCATTTAAAGTTTGCGGACGATACTCTTATTTTTATTGATGCAACTGTGGAAGAAGTTAGAAGACTTCTTATCATTTTAGCGGTTTTCGAAACAATTACTGGTCTAAAACTGAATATAGATAAAAGCACAATGATCGGTATTGAGTGCGGATAGAGTGATTGATACTCTTTCTAAGGAGCTTGGATGTAAGACGGAGAAACTTCCTTTCACTTACCTAGGTATGCCAATAGGGAAAATTGGCGAAGTACCTCTGTGCGGGAGTACGTTTTGACAAGGATGGAACAAATTGGCAACGTGGAAAAAACGGAAATTGAATAAAGCAGGTAGACTTATTCTTATAAAAAGTTATCTTGCTAGTCTACCAATTTATTACTTGTCGTTATTCCATCTTCCGGTTAGTGTGGAAAAGAGGATGGTGCAGATTATGCGAAGTTTTTTGTGGGGAGCTGTGGAAGGTAGGAGGAAGCTAGTTTGGGTTGGTTGGCCTAAAATTTGCATGCCTAAAGAAAATGGTGGTTTGGGAGTGAAGATTCTGAGATATACTAATCAATCTCTGTTAATAAAATGGATTTGGAGATTCTCAAAGAACAAAAACAACTTGTGGAGGAAAATAGTGAACCCCGAAGTTTAAGAGATGTCCTATTTGTTAATGCAGGATGTTGATAGCAAGTCTCAATGCAGGAGTTTGTGGAAGAATGTAGTAAATATGGATCCTATTGTTCAACGATTGGCTCGGCTTACAGTAGGGAACGGTAAAGGGATAAGGTTTTGGAAGGACGGATGGCTGGATAGAGGGAGACTTCAAGATTTATTTCCGGTTATTTTCAAGGCGGCCAAGGCGAAAGACGCATCAATAGCAGATATGATTGTGAACAATAGATGGAATTGTGATTTCAGGAGGGCTTTGAATGCAAATGAGAGGCTAGAGTGGGACTTGCTTAGACGTGACTGCCCCGTTCCAGAATTGGTGGATGTTGAGGATGAAGTGAATATTATGGAGAATTTTAGTGCTAAGAAGTGCTACGAGGTTTTGTCAGGTAACTATCCACCCTGCAATTTTGATTCTCATTTATGGAAGAGTTATATTCCAAACAAGGTAAGCTTCATCCTTTGGGCAAGTTTTCATGATTCCCTTCCTACTAGAGACATGTTAGTTCATCGTGGCATAAGCATTCAAAGTGATTTGTGTGTTTTTTGCAATGACGAAAAAGAAACTTCTGATCATATGTTTCTACATTGTCCGTATTCTTTTGCGATATGGGATTATTTTATCAAGGCTTTTAAGATTTCATGGCCGATGCCAAGAACTTTGTTACAAGTGTTTGAAGCTTGGTCTACCAATGTTCTAAATGGAAGGGGAAAGGAGGTATGGAAGATTATTCACTATGCTATTTGTTGGATATTATGGAAGGAGCGAAATGGGAGAGTCTTTGGTGGTCGTCGAGGAAAAAGTATTGCGGAGAATATTGACCTTGTTAAGCAACTTGTTGTCTTATGGTCCTGTGACACAGATTCTTTTAAATTTGTTCCTCCTAGTCTCATTTGGAGCAATTGGGAGACTCTCATGAGGGAGTGATTTGCTTTGTAATCTGTTTTTCTCTTCTTTTTTTTAATATAACCTTTTCTTCGAAAAAAAAAAATATAGCCCACACTGTCGACAAATTCATATCTAAAAATCAAAACTGGAAAATGAATGTAAGCCTACCTTACGTATTTCACGATAATAAGTGTATAAAACTATACTTAAGCACATCAACCGATACTATTTATTCTGGATGGCGGGTATAAGCACTTATATGACGAAATCTCTAACCCACATTTACGAAGAGAGGGAAGGGTACCTTGATAATTTCTTATAAAAATGGAGTAAACGGAAACTCTGCAGACTCTGGGTTGGATTCTGCACTAATTAACTGTATTATTGCCGAGGATAGATCTGTAAAAGAACCTCAAAGAGTAATTATCATTGGTAGCCTAACACAGGAATCATTGTATGGAAGGAACGTGCAGATTTGGTATATACACAAACAAAATAAGAGTGATAGAGAAGAACTTGTGCCTGAGGTTTTCAATAGTGAGGTCACACATCCGGCTAGCCACCAGGACACTGAAGTTGCTAGATGTTAGTGACGATTTTTAGTATACCAATAATATCTTGTGGTACAAATGTTTCAATGGTAAGGCAATGTTAATATACGTGCTAATATCTTGGTAAACTAAGTATGGCAAATATTATACCTGTGAGAATAATAAAAAGTGAGCTAGAGAGAATAACCTTTCTTCCGGCCACGAGCTGCAGAGAGAACAACTTCATGATAATGTGTTTCAATATTTTGAATATTTGAATCTGCCCATATCAAGTTGTGGTGTATACTACTCGGTTGATGGCAATAACCACAAAAAGCAAGTTGACTTTGCTTTACATGATTTTAGAACACAATTGACCGTATCTACTTTGACATCTAGGAACATTGACAAACGGTCTACATCGTTTTGAAATTTCCCTTTGAAAGAAACAGAACCCACTTTATCGAATTCACACATTATCCATCTAAAGAACTATACATATTGACCACCATGTTCAAAACCGCACACGATAGACATCAGTTGTGCTCCTTTGTGGTGGCCTCGAAATTGAGGAACCTCAAGCTGTTGTTTCTCATCATTATGAGAAATTTCAAATTGTACTTCGACGTAAAACTCGCAAATTCAAGAGGAAAAAAAATTAGCGGATCAGAGCATTTCTAGAAACCAATCAACTTAATAGTGTAGTATATTAACATCAAGTTCTCTAGCAACCTATCGTGTCTAAATTACATATTGGGATTTCTTTCGTTTTCCATCGAAATGACCATACGAAATTTTACTCATAGTTTAAATGCTAGCATATTTTGAGGCACGGGTTAGATTTCTGCCATTGGGATCCAATGAACAACTTGGAAACCATAACAAATATAGCCCACACTGCGACAAATTCATATCTAAAAATCAAAACTGCAAAATCTTTAGCAGAGTATAAAATGAATCCCACATTCCATAAATCAACAAAAAATCTATAAACTAATTACCATATAAAGCTAAGGGCGGATAATTTTGATTTTCGAAGGAAAACCTCTCCAAAGACAACACATATCCCTCTAAATAGCTGAACAATCTTTCAACATTGAAGTTTTTTTTAATTATAATATTAGTATTATTACATACTTTTGGTTGGCAACCTCGCAACAAGCTGGGCTCCAACACCTTTTTGAATAGCAATACCTAATCTATGAAAAATAAAGCTACCAACACCACTACTAGCATCATTACAAACTAAAGCGGTTCTTCAGACGCTTAAAAAAACATAAAGTATCCTCGCCTAATTCCCCTAAGGTAGAGAAAGCTAAAATGCCAAGACCATATCCAAGTGAAACACACTTATCCAAGTATTTAGTGCGTTTTCGTGCAACAGCATTAGAAATAGCTTTGCCAGGAACAAAAGAGCGAATACCTTCACCTGCAAAGGGAGATACCCCTGTAACATCCATGCAAACATCCTTACCATTTTCCCAGTTGAGGACGAGGATATCGGCTGGCCGTAGATCTTTGTCGTCAACTGACAGGAGCCCAAGAGAAACTTCCTTGCGCGCAGGCACACTGGCTTTGTAACAAATGTCAACAACTATATCACGTACAAATGTCAACATCTTTCAACAATCCATTTAACACAATCAATTCCTTTTGAGATAATTCGTGAGTCGAGTTCAAGCCATATATATGATGAAGATGATTTTACCGTGACTTCGAAGAAGATGATGACAACTCAAAACGTCAGCAGAAGAAAAGGAATTCCAGCGTTCCATTATCATGGGTGCATGGAGCATATGTTATATTAGGGTATCTTCGATCTCTAAAAAGTATTGCTAGGGTGGTTAATTTCTTTCCCCCAAGAAAATTTATAAAAAATAACATATCTCAATTACAAAGAAAATAACATATCTCAAAATTTGAAGATAACTTTAAATATAAGAGGTTGTATAACAAAAACTTACCCAGAGAAAATATGTAATTCATCTTGAGTTCCAGTCAAATTAAGATTGTTCGCTCTCATCCGACCCTAGTTCGACTTGTTCCTTGTATTAAACCCCAGTAGAACATTCTTCATCTTCACTTTCTAATCTTAGAAACAAAAGTCTGGGTCTAGTTTCTACAACAGTTAAGAAAGCTATCTTCAAATCTGTTCATTGAGATCTAAAAATCAGGAAGCGAGAGAGAATCTGGAAGATAAATATGAGAATTTCCCAGTTTTTCTTTGTTCTCTCTGTCGTGGTTGGAATAGCGAAAGATGAATTAATGCACGCTTTAATGAGTAGTGTTGTAGGATTCATTCCAGCCATCGATTTAGCTTTCTCAAGGATGAATTTGGACCGTTCTTTAACTTGCCTAAGTTGTCCAAACTATGCTTTATAAGGGAGATATATCAGTGATGCCACATGTGCGATGCACATGTTTGAATTTTGTTCTTTTAATAACACCAAATTTGATACCAATGATATTTTTTTCGTAAAATAAAATTTAATATTGTTTTTGTACTCATTAAATAGGTATTTCAAAGAGCTTTCCAAATATGTTAATTTTATAAAAATCCGGTGTGTATTTCAAAAGATATCATATTTTTAAAAAATTTGATTTATTTTTATAACAACTAGTTTGTCACCCGTGCTACGCACGGGTCTAATTCTCGTCGATGAAATATTAGATTCTTGAATCAAGATTAATAATTTTAATAATTTTTCTTGTAGAAAAACTGACAACATTTCAATAAATCCCTAAAAACTAATAAAAATTAAATAAACTAATAAAAATCTTCAACCGAAAAAAAATAAAAAAATAATGAAGAAGTAATGGACTTGCAGCCCAGCATCTTCAAAACCTCCACACTTTTCTTAGCTTGATTATACATGCATACACACCACAAATCTAATAAAAGATAACTAAATAAACTAGCTAATAAAAAACCTTCAACCCAAAAAAAAAAAGAAAATATATAATGAAGAAGTTATGGACTTGCAGCCCATCATCTTCAAACCCTCCCCACTTATTTTTTTTAGCTTTATATATGCATGCACATCACAGATCCCCGGTCCACAAAATGCTACTGTACCTTTTTTAAGGTACGGTAAAAACTTCAAATCTGTTATAACATCTCAGTCAATCGCAAAGATGAAGCTAATTGAACTTTGTTTCATTTGGTTAGTGGAGCTTGTCCAAATATTGGTCATCTCTATGGATAATAATAGTAAAACGCAATAGTGAATGATAGCCGAAAAAACTTCGTTCTTAGATTTTCTTCAACGAAAATAAAATTTAAATAACCTCTTAAGTATTAAAAACAATATATATATATATATTAAAAGAAAAATGTTATTAAAAGTTTGATGACAAAGCCATGTATCAATATTTGTTACATGCCACGGCGGATAGGACTTCTAAAATTTGTTCTTTTTTTTTTTTTTTTTTAATTTCTTAACTTTGAGTCTCCAATATCTCGCATCTTTATTGCAACCTCATTGCGACCAGCAAAGACAAAACCACTACCACTAATTTGATCGTCTATTGGCCAGGGTGTTCAAAAACCCCACTGGTGCATCAGCAGGCAAAACCGCATAGCGGTTGTACTTGGCTCGCTTGCTAATGATTTTTCTACATTTAATCTAGAAATCACACCAGCATCCTAAGCATGTCATTGAAGTATGCCGTGGAAAGGTTCACAATAACCGTCCAACCACTTTCCAAGCCATGAGATAAATTGCAAGCAACTCAAAAATATCATTTTTCTTCGTACCATTGCCACCCAATTATCTCTACAACAAACTAAACATAGAAAATAAAAAATAGCATTACTTTGTTCTTTAACCGAAGCTGTAATTTAAACCATGTTTACTGTTTGGGGAGAATCATATTCGCGGTTGCATGGTGGACCACTTGGCTTGAGACATCATAAAAACTCACCAATGTCCTCTTCACGGCTGCGTGGTGGACCTCTTGGCTTCGGCTGTTATAGAAAACTCACCAATGTCCTCTTTCAAATACTTTTTAATCACACTTAAAGGGGACATTTACAGCCGAAGAGAAAACTAAAGGAAAAAGAAGAGATATTGGGTGTGTTTTGTAGAACAAACCACAACCAAAGCAAGGGCGCTTGGAAAAGGAAAAAAATCCCAGCAACAACAAATGATTTTCAATAAACACCCTACTGTAGAGTTTGAGTTGTCTATTAATTTAATATCATAACAATTGCCAGCATTGCATTATACTGCTGAGTTCGAAAACTTAGTCATTATTACCTTGACAAAATATCTATACATCATGCTCAATATGTGTCAATGCTCGCTTGACTAAAGAATCCATTATGCTTAAGATGACCTTATGCTTAATATCATAAAACAAAAAAGCAAACCAAGGTGGCCGATCACATAAAAATAATAAGCCGAACATAAGTAAGAAAAAAAAACCTACTGAAGAACAACATACACGGACCAAAGAACACAAATATCCAAACCATAATCACCACACAAACTACACCAAACACTAACAACGATTCCAATGAAAAGAATAAATACTAATCGTGAGCACTTAACAGTAGTTCTTGTGTATACTACAACAGCTGCATTCGTAACTATCCCAAGTATTCTTGGATTTGCAGTTAGTGCATTAGCGCACAAAATTCTCCTTGCATCCATCATCACACATGGAATCCACCAAAAGAGCAAGAATTCTTTGTGTATAAATTAATTAAGGGTATGATGAAAATGAATATGCAAAATTAAGTGTGCCATACATTTTCTTTTTTAACTATCAGTATTATAGTTGCAATCTACCGTAATCAACCTTAGGAAACCTCATCATGAATTTTCTCTTCTTTGGGTTGAGGTAAGGAAAAAAAACGATTACGATATAAAGACATAAGTGACAAAACAAAAGTTCAGTATAAGCTTGCCATATTCGTATGAAATTTACCAAATGTAAATCAATGTAAGCAGATGTACAATAATAAAAGATTCAAAACTCGCGTATGCATCTATAGTACCTGCACAAACAAAATAAAAAACAAATATCACCCGATTGACCAATTTAAGTTATTAAAATTATCTAGGCATATACGCGGCAATTATTAAAAAAGAAGTAAAGAAAGAAAACTATCGATCAAGAAAATGGACCGGTAAGCTCAACCGGTCGAATGTACTTTCCACGATATCAATACCTATACAAACAATAAGAGATCCTAAACAATCCTATTCATCAATAAACCCTATAGACACATCACATAATAAAATCCGAGCAAAATAAAGAATGTAAAGCAAGAAAATATAATTACCCAGAGCAATTTTCAAAGGATAGAAGCAGCACCAATCAACTACCCTTTTCATTATATCTGCAACACAAATGACAACGATAATCAACATAAGCATCCACTAACAAAAAAAAACAAACTCGCAGAGAGGCGACACAGAAAAAATGAGGGAGAGAATAGTATTTCGGGAATTAATATCTTTTCTTGAAACTAAGGAAGTATTTTCCTCCACTATCTTTCCTTTTTGGGGCTCATCTTTCGATTTACCTCTGCATTAATTTGGGAATATATATTAAAAATATTGTTATTTTTGTTAACGGAATGTTTTTTTTTCTTTGCGGAAAATATAGAACAAAAGATATAAAAAAAATAGCAACTTTTGTAACAATAGAATGGCCATGAAATCGGACTGCCGGCCCGGAAATTATTATCACAAATATATACAAAAAAAAAAAGGAAACAAACAGGTAGCCACGATTTTATACCTTGCATGTGCCTATTATATTATTGTCACAAAGTTTTAGAAAAATGGATGCCAATACCCATGAAATCTGACTATGTTGTTGATCACAAACATATGCATTACAAAATAAAATACACAGACAAATAGATGTAAAACGAAAATAAAACAAAACAAAAATAATATAGAACAACATAATAAATTTATCACCTTGTTAATACACGGCCACCATCGCATGCATTGATCTATCGTCAATATAGTGAGAAGAAGTACACCAGCATATGCAGATCAAAAATCACAATTACCAATATATTGCTAAAAATAAATAAAAAATATAACTACAAAAAAAGAAGAACTTAGATAGAACAATATAATAAATTTATCACCTTGGTAATACATGGGCACCATCGCATGCATTGATCAATATAGTGAGAAGAAGTACACCAGCATCTGCAGATCAAAAATCACAATCACCAATATATTGCTAAAAAGGTGAAGAAGAAAAAAGCCAAAACCCTAACAAAAAAAAAAAAACATAAGAAAACACGAAAACGTTGAAGCTGTACCTTTCCTCTAAGTGCTTTATATATAGAGAGCATCCAACCCAGAATTTCTAGAAATAAAGATCTTGGTTTCGGAAAAAATTTCCCTAGCTTAGGAAACAACATCATACAAATTACGAAATTTTTGTAATTTTGGATAGCTACAATATTTTCATATCACCATAATTAGTGGATGCAGATATATTAGTATAAAATATGTTTCATATAAAATCGTAACAAAATTAAGAATCAGCCTTATTTAAAAAAGATATTATTTTAGATTTATTTTTAATTATGGTATGAACAAAATTAAGAAAAGTAATATGAAAATGAGATTTATTATATTTGTTATTGTTAAAATTTTTGTATTATTTCCTTTAGATTCTTGCTATTTTGTTATTGCTTAAATTTTTGTATTGGCTCGTTTTAGATTCTTGCTTCAATTTTTTTCTTTAGATATCTAACAATTGTGTAATTTTTTACTTTTGGATAGGATCACTAAAAAATCTATTTGCAAGGAAGGCACAATGTCAGAATCAAAGGTTAGTACCCACGACCAGTTTTTTCAATTTTATTTTTTCTAATTCTCATCGGAAGTGTAATCTCATTCTTTAGCTTTAATTGATAGAATAGAGTTGTTATTACGAAAAGAATGACTATGAGAACTGTAAGCGAACATTGGACTTTTTTTTTTATTTTTGTATTTATTAATTATTCGTTTGATTCTGCGATTGATGCATGATTTATTTTTTATTTTTACGATGAAATCAAGAATTTGTGATTGATTTTTAATTTAATGCATATCTGGAAACATTGTATTTTTCGAGATAATTGCTTTAGGTAACAAATAATTCCATTAAAAAAAAATCTCGTGGGGCCAAAAAATATTTTTCACATTTCTATTTAGCCATGTAACATAAATTTCCTTTAAAAAATTTTGGTGGGGCCAGAATCAACCAGAAGCTCCGATTAACCACATCGCTCGAAAAAACTCTATTTTTATATAGAGAATGGCATTTATGTGAATATGTGAATATATAACGTTATAGTTATGTAAGTATTGATTTAATATACCTTTTTAACCTTGAATACATATGTATAGTAGTGGTTGATATTTAAGGTCATATTAATAATATCAAGGTTACACCAAGCTATTTTGTCCTTTTGTGACCAACCAAAATACCTCTTTTCTTTATATTAGTATAAGATAAGATAAGATAAGAAAGATTTTGTTGGTACTAGAGGAGAACTACCCATCAGCAGACTCTATAATCACAGCGTTAAATTGTTAGGCTTTTATCTTATGCTTGATTTTCAGTAATCTTAATCTATTAATGTTTTTTACCGGCGAAAAGAAACATGCAAGGTTAATTAATGCTTGGGCCGTGGGATATATGTTGCATCAAAGGTCCATTCTTTTGTCATGGTAACAAATCAAGCCTGTTATAGGAGCGGCATGGTTTATTAGAGGGGCGGCATTGTAATAAGACAAAAAGGGTCATTACATGATAATTCAAGTGTCCCTTATCCGAAAAAAAAAACTGGAAATGACAAATTAACCCTAATAATTGATAACCTAGTTTAGTGATGATAATCAAGTTTAGTGGTAATGATTAATTTCACTTATATTAACTCAAAATCAAAACCAAAATCAGATTTTTAGAGTTAAAAAAATAATTTAGAGGAGAAGGTCAATCTCAATCAATTGATGAAATTAACCAACAAAATGAAGAACCAGGACCTGAAAATGACCGGGTATACTTCTAAATTAGTCCCAACTAGCTTTTTGTTGCTCAAAGTTAAAGTACATAAAAAAATTCAGTTTTTTTTTACATTTTCAGAGCTAATTATGGTTGGAACTTTGCTCATAGACAACCATAAATCGAAGTTACAGTTCGTAAAAGATGAACTACCAACCATAACTGGTTAAATTTGAAGAAAACTCAATCATAAAACCAGTTACTGAAGCTATATAAACTAAATTGACTCCCGATTGTTGATTAACTACCCGATTGTATAGTTATCTCTACCGATTGTAAAGGGTAGTTTGGCCATTAAAAAAGCGGGATTATGGATTAACCTTAGATTATGACATATTTTGTCCTTTTGTGTCTCCCCTAATTCGTTTGGGGTCGCCCCTAAAAGTGCTAGGATTAATAACTCTCAAAAGTTGAACCAAATAGAGTATGTCCTAAATCATTACCTTCCAGTACTCTACTGCTATGAAAACATATTTAGATTTACCCCTAATCCTTAGAGAATTGATTTTGACTATTTTCTGTTGCGATCGATTAGCGGAGTCGCTAGCTCAATTAGTCAAGGACTTCAAAGCGGATCAATTGGTTTTCCCTACACTAATGGTTACGCATTGAAAAGAAAAATCTGTTGGAAAGCGATTAATAAAATATGATTTTTAAAGTTTTAATAAAAATTATAATTTATTATTTTCTTTTAATGAATGAAAACTTATTAGTCCCACAATTAAGTTTTCACTTTTAGTTTTTAAGAGAGTATATAAGCTTTTTAGTCCCACTTATAGTTGCTTTTCATATTTTTAAGTTGTATTAGTCCATTATATAAATAAATTCACTACTTTTGTAAAATCTATGGGAAATGGGATTCTCTATATTTTAGAGGGACCCTCAAGGGAAGATATTTTATATTGTTTTCTTATGCGTTCTCGATTTTCGTTAAGGTTTTTTTCGGAGTTGCCAAGCTCAAGTTGAGCATCTACTACATATACTAGTAGTAGGTGTATTAGGGTGTATTATCCTGGAGATATCCGTCTTGTAGGGTATATAGCATCACTCTTGAGTGTAGCCGGGCACTAATGTCTTAAGGGCAGCGTGTTGAAAAGCGTGACTCACTCTGTTTTTTCCACCTTGTGTTTTTCAAAGTTTTGCCTTGTTCTTTATTGCGGAGATATGGGGAGCTCGTCTGTTTCATCAAATCGATCACTTCCATTATAAAGGAGCTAAGTATCAATAACTTTTGTTTATTTGATTTATTTCCTTTTTTTTTTTATTGCACCCAACAAACTTAAGACATTAGAATTTGTGATAATCATGAATGTTAATTGTGGAGTGAAAAACAAAAAAAAAAAAAATTTGATCAGTTGTAGAGTTTCAAGTTTATCTCTTAACCTAGAAGGAATTTCGGTGAACCCTTTTAACCTAATGTAGTAGACATCTGATAGTTATCCACGTAAAATTTTTGGGTTATAAAAGTATTTGTTTATATTTTACGAGCAGAGAAAAGTTCAGAAAAATTGCAGCGAGCATAATTTTGTTGTTGACTAAATTTGTTTTATGGGGTAACCATAATTTTTTTGAAATGGTGATTCAAGCGAAGTTTGTAGATCTATATGATATCTTCAAAAATCATATTTTATTTTCGATTCGAACTAAGGTTTGTGAGATGTGGTTTATTAGGTGATTGGGAAATTGCAGGTGTCAAGTGATTAGAGTATAAGCGAAGATTGTGACATGAAATTGAAAAGGGACATGGCTACTAGGCGCATGTGGATGAAAACAATTCTTCCAAAGATGACAAAGTAAAGAACATCAAACACAACTCTAAAGCGTAGTCTTCATAAGAAATGTATGTTTAAGTAAGCTGAATCGACATTACTTTAATTAAGGGTGATTGTTATGCTTGTAAAATTCCTAGCCACGCGACAGTAATTTGTTGACAACATAAAAACCTTAATAAGTAGAAAGTTAATGCTAATTTAGTTGAAACAAACTAGAAGGAGTTCAGTGGCATGATGTCGGAAGTTATTTTAATAACCAATGTGAGAGACCAGTAGGTGGACTCTGGAGCCACCAAGAATGTTTGTTGAAACAGAGACCTATTCACCTCCTGTCAGAGGATAGGGGGTGTCGATAAACTCTATATGAGTAACTCATCTGTAATCGGAGGTTGCATAAAAGGGAAAGGTCGTGACTCATATCTGTAATATTCTCACATTGAATGAATTTTTCATGTTCAGGCATATGCAAGAATCTTGTATCTTGTTATGTTGTAGTTGGTAAAGATTTAAGATTTTAATTGAATCTGCAAACTTGTTTGTAACTAGGCGAGTCATTTTTAGGCAAGAGTTATAGGACTTTGGGTCTATATAAACAACGGAAAAAGCGATGAAGTGAACATAGTTGATTCTTGTGCTTTCTTTGTGTGATTGAATGTTTTGCGTGGTAGACTTGGAGCAGTAAACTTATAAGTCAATGCTTGAACTGGACAACATAGGTTGCGTACCCAATTTAGTTTGGATTTTGAACACAAAAGTGAAATCTGTGTAGAATCAAAATATACTATAAAACCTTTTAGCACAAATGTTCACAGTAATTCTAAGCCCTTGGAATTAATTCAGTTAGGCCTAGTTGACATGAGTTCGACCCAAAACTATTGTGCTAAAAGATGGTTTATAACTTTCGTAGATGATTGAGCAGTGCTATCTTGTATACTTGATTAGGGATAAGGATGATGCCTTAGAAGCCTTAAGATGTATAAACTTGAAGTTGAAAAAACAATTAGAAGCCTTGAACATAACAACCTTAGTATCCTTAAGGAGATGATAATTGCCATGTTAATTAGTTCGGGATTATACTGCGGCATTGTATGGGGGGGGGGGGGGGGGGGAAGTCCTCTTAACTAGTATATCTTGAATAGAGTACCCTTTTAAGGATCAGATGAAACACCATAGGATTTATGGAAAGGTAGATGACCTTATTATGAATGCGTCAAAGTGTGGGGGTGTTTGACTAAGATTGTCATTCCTCTTTCTAAAAGAACTAGATAGAAACCAAAAATTTTGATTGTGTCTTCATATTAGGTATGCTGATTATACTTTTACATGTAGATTTTTGGTTGTGTGTTCTGATTATTCAGACTTTGGTGTGATTTTTCTGACTTTGGCGTGAATATTATTATGGAATCTAGGGATGCTGAGTTATTTGAACATATTTATTCTTAAACCTGTACTGATGAGTGCCAAATAGTGCATATTTATACACCTTTTTATTGGCATTTTACTCATCTTTTGCGCTTAGAAATCAGATATTATCCCAGATGCTGTGTTTTCTTTGTTTTCAAGAATAAATATTTGTATTAATTAATTTTGTGTTTTTAGGTAATAAATAAAGCTCGGAGAATTTGAGGAGCCAAGAGCGAAGAATTGGAGTCGAGCATCTATGGGCGAAAGCCAAAGCCGTAGCGTCGCGGTTGCCACCCAACAAGTAGCAACTCATCTACAAGACATGGGCTTGAGCTAGTCCCGACCCGCGACCGGATCAGGGGCCGTCCACTCCAAGCCGTCGAGATTTCGATCTTCTACATCCTACGGTCGCTGCTCCCACTAGCATCGATGTTCGATACTCCGCTCAACACCAGATCATGCCAAAACCGCTTACCGTCCCTCGGCGTTCGGATCTCCATCGGCTCCGTCCCTCCGCTTGCTGGGCCCTTCTCATCAAACCCCATTGTGCCGCTCAGCGGCAGAAATGACCCTACCCTATACCCCCAATCGAAAGGACCATTCCCCTTCCATCTTTCTCTTTCTTCTCTTCTCTCCAGTCTCCATCGATTGCGAGAGAGCTCTGCTCCTCTCCTTCCCCTTCCCTGTCCACGACCACCTTCACCATCACCCTATCTCACCAACAACCACACCTCAACCACCTCAAGCCCTCTCTGGGTCTAGTCATCTTTCTTTTTAGCTTCTATCAACCCTAGAAGTTAAATTAAAGATAATTGGGACTAGGGTTTCTCATTCATCACATCGGTCGACGCATGGACCGGAGGAGAGGATGATTGAGAAGGCAATCGAGTATGGGTATGAGTGTTTTCAGATATTTTGCAATTAATTTCTATTTTATGATGAATTAGGGTTTGGGGAATTTTGGGGGTTCTTGCATGTATAAATATCCGAGCTGTGGGTGTGTAGAAAGCACACTGGATTAGCGGTCGGTCGTTTAGGTTTAATTTGGTTTTTCATGTTTTAATTTAGTCGCTAGGGTTTGAGATGAAACCCTAACTTACAAGCTTGTGTTCTTCATGCTCTTGTATTGTTCTTGATTGCTTGAATATTTTCTAGATAGAATTAATTTCAGTGTGATAACACTTTGCTCTCACATGCATACCAACGCCATGGATGCCTTTGTGGTTTGATTCCTCGTGTTGTTTACTGCAACTCAAGCAATAAAATTATTATGATCCTCGGATTATTTGTACTTTAATCGGACAGGGTAATACTTGGGAAATAAACTTAGTTGTGATTAATCATCAAATGGAGAAACACCTTAGATACGGGGCGGAATTGACACTCCTACCCTATCTGTCATGAAGGCAAGAACAACATCTTTAGTTGAAGACATAGTGTAGGTTAAAAGGTTGAGTTGAAGACCCTAGTGTCAATTGTTTATCATTCCTTAGCTTAGTATCACCTTTACAACTCGGTCGCTTTGACACCAACATATTTTGTTACTCTTGTCACTCTTGAATTCGATTGAAAGCCTTAGATCATATAAGAAGCACCCTCGTCTCTGTGGATCGACCGTGCTGCCGCGTCTCCAGATAGGCCGTGCACTTGCGGTATAACCGTAGGCCATATAATTCATACACTTTCAGAGGCCTACCAAGTTTTGGCGCGGGCTGGGGACTTAGCGTATGCCACATGATTCATTGCTTGCTTCTTTGAAATTTCATTCTATCCCTGTACATACTCACGTGCATTGTCATCTTTAACCTGTATTAGTGTAATGTAGTTGTTCTCTATTGTTTACATCTTCTTTGTTTTTGCATCTTTATCTGTAGCTATAACTTAGTGTAGCTTGTGCATATTGTCACTACCACATTCTCTTATATTTGCTCATCTTCATCCATACGCATCTTAGCTTTGTAGTCTAGTTAGTTCATTTGTGTTACACATAGTCTAGTTAGTTCATTTGCTCTTGCATCTTAGTGTTACACCGTAACTACTATTCCTGACAGTCAAAGATACTCTCAATGTGCAGTGTTAATATTCAAATCCTTAGCTTCACATGTACATTTACTGTGAGGCCGAAACTCTATCTTGAAATAGGTGCTTCTTTGTGCTTGTGGTCTTCTTTTGAGCAAACCAAGGAAGGAGAGAAAAGGGGCGACAAAGCCATTGGTGAATCTGCCTAAACCCGGTGTTATCTTTGGAGGTTTGTATCTCAAACCTTGCACGAATGAATGATGGCATGCTAGGCATTGAATCTTTGTGAATGAGCTATACTCTACCATGTATCCACTGAACACAATCTGTGCAAACTATAATGTTTCATGATAAGAGTGTTGTAAGAGAAGTGAAAATTACTTGTACGAATAATTTATGGTCAAATTGTTGCATACGCATAAAGTTGTAAAGCTACATTGAGCTAATTTGTTAACCTACATGATGTTGCGAATGAGAAACCATGTTAATGTATGAAGACCTATGCTCTGTGTCATTTTAAAGTAGCTTGTGATACATGCATCATATCATCACGTGCATCGCCTGCATCTTCACACATGGTTTGTGAAATTTGAGTCGCATCTTTGACCCATTAAATCTAGTTACTCTGCCTTGGTTGATTACCATTAATGCTTAACTCTCGAACTAGGTGCCGGGGTATCTTTGAGCATTGCTTGTGTAAAGAAGGAGTCAAAGCGAACTAGTTGCCTCCCCACTTTAAACCCCCGCCAATGAGCCAATCTCCGAGCCCCCACAAGGCTGCGAGAGCTTGTCTTTGTAACTTGGATAGCCTTAGCTCCCCCTTGCCTGTGCACTGCTCCGGCCCACAGAGGCTGTTGAGCTTGTCTTTGGTTAGCCTAGGTTAGTGTAGCCGCATAACCTTTGTCAGCCACAGAAGGCTGTTGAGCCTCGGAGCATATCATGAGACCTGTTGTGCTCAAATCCAGCCCCTAACTTTCTTGTAGAGTGATGAGATACAAGATGGTAACTGAGTTTTTGTTTAAACTTGCAAGTCTGTGTAATGCCTGTTGTGTGAATCTGTGTTGTCTGAGCACCTAAGGCGTTGTGTTGTGCTTTGCCAACACAGGCCTGAACCTGCTTGAGTTGATGTGTGCAATCTTTGCTTAACCTTGCCAACCTTAGCATATCCACTTGTTCATCTGTTTGAGTTGTCATGCAATAACTTGACCCACATAACTTGAGCCTTCATAAATTTGTGGGCATAAGCTGAAGCCCACGTAACTTTGAGTTTGTGGGCTGTCTACACAAACAAAGCCAGCTGTGACCCAGGCTAGCATTATAACTGGGCGCACTTGAAGCCAGGCTGTGCATTTGCAATCTAATGACAAGCCCACATAAGCCACAACTGTCTTGGGCTTAAACCAATCCGAACCCAACTTAAGTTGAGGCTGCAGGGCCTCTTACAAGCACAGGGAGTGCTTTGGTAAGGTGTGCAAATTTCACATAGGCCCACATAAACCAACTAATCCCATAAACCAAAGGAGCCCCACGAAACAAAATGCCCATTTTAAACCAAATCCCAAACAAACCAATCAGCCCACATAAACCAAATTCCCACATAAACCAAAGCCCATTTTCATGTTGATGTTTCTGTACATTATTTTTTTGGGTTAACCCTCAACTTTTTAGGACTTGTTAAATTTTCTTTTCTTGAATCGGTTGAGTCTTCTTGCACATATATTATGCTAATCCGATATGATCTCCGTTGAGAATATTGGATTCTAGCCTTGACTAATGAAGCTCAACCTTGCTCCTGAGCATCCGGTAATCTCTTCCCTTTTTATCCTATCAGCATAGTTCTCTCGGTATGTATTTGTTTAAAAATTTTTCTATGTAGACACATTGAGGACAATGTTTGATTTAGGTTTGAGGGTGCATTTGCATTTAGAGTTTTTAGTCTTTTATTTTATTTTATCTTTTAATTTTACATTTAGTCTTTTATTTTATTTTATCTTTTAATTTTTCAAAAAAAAAAAAAAATTCAAAAATTCAAAAATTTTAAAAAAAAAAATAATCAAAACTCTTTTTGTAAAAACCTCCAACTTTTAATTTTAGAGTCACTAGCATGCTTTTAGCTATGTTTACATAGAGATTAAATGAAATAACAGAACTTGGAAATCTTAGGAGAACACAATCGGGTTCCTTAGTTGATTAGAGCGTTAAAGTTGGATTTAACCATACGGGAGGCGAATTAGGTCTTTGTTTAGATATTCGGTAGTAGAATTGTGATCACCCATAGTGGAGACTACCCATTTTACATCAAGTGAGGCACCAACCTTCAATTTTTGCAACTTTCTAGAAAAGGCTGTTAGAGTGTGTCACCGTACGTAAATTAGGGTAGGAATGGTGAGCTACAACTTAGCACCACTTTCAGCACTACTTTCGATCTCTTGAGTGCTAGTTTTTGTCAATCATGAGGTGACGTCTAAAGATGAAAACTCCTTCTAAATACCTATTTGTAGTTAGCATCATTCTCTCTCTCAATCAGCAAGACCCATAGAAACACATCATAAATCGACAGCAGGAGAGCGAATCGAATATTGAAAGAAAAATTGATATAGTCCAAGGTTTATGTGCAACAAAGAAAAGAAAATAGGATGAGAATTAATAAAATTTATAAAATCAAGACAATACAAGTTGTGGAAAAATTGAGTGATAAAGTCCTTTGTCCATGGAGTTAGTTGTTTCATTATTTGTATTTTCACTTATTGTAATGTTAAAACAAAAAAAAAAAAAAAAAAAAAAAAAAAAAAAATTGTAGTTTATTTTTGCTACCACCATAGTAAAGAGAATTGAAAAGAAAAATCCAAACAACAAGAAAATTGAGTAGAAAAGTTAAAAATTGTCAAGTTTTGTGAAGTTTAGAAGTTAAGTCATCAACATTTGAAGGCCGAGAAGATTGAAGGCGTTTCTATGGTTCTTATGAAGAGTGATATTAATTGCGATCGGGTGAGAAGTGAGTGAGTACTCCACCCCTTGCTAATGGTTGATTTCCTTCCTTAGAGATCATCGAGAAAAGATTCTTTTGTCCACACCTCTGTGGAGTCTCCAGTTTTATTTCGGAAGGTTATCCTTCTTACCTACAACGTGTGCGGGGATTTCTCTCTTTATTCCTGCTGCACACATGAGAGACTAAAAAAGCGATCTTTTTGAGTGCAATTATCATAAAACCTAATGGTGAGGCGAGAAGTTGAGACTTATGATCACAATCGAATCCGAATTCTTTCATATGGTATGGTTACTTCTCGCTCGGCACTTAAGGATGAGAAGGCGTTCTTCGATAGTTCTAACACTTGTTACTAGCATGCGAAACTCTATGTCCTCATAGCTTCTTGGAGGCTTGAGACTCTTTTACACTCACGAAGTTGGAGAAGGTTTTGTGGGTACACCTCTGGTAAACCCTCACGAGACTACAACTCGTCCACTAGGGACACCTGGGGTTTAAAGGCTTAGTGCATACGCTAAATGCATTCGAGACTGCGACGGGGGTATAGTTAGGATTTCTTATTTTATGTTTCACTTGAGGACAAGTAAAATTCAGGTTTGGGGGTATTTGATGAGTGCCAAATAGTGCATATTTATACACCTTTTTATTGGCATTTTACTCATCTTTTGCGCTTAGAAATCGAGATATTATCCCATATTCTGTGTTTTCTTTGTTTTCAAGAATAAATATTTGTATTAATTAATTTTGTGTTTTAGGTAATAAATAAAGCTCGAAGAATTTGAGGAGCCAAAGATGAGAAGGGTGGAGTCGAGCATCTATGGAGGCCAAAGCCGCGCGCGTGATTGCAACCCACAAGTAGCAACTCATCTACAAGACATGGGCTTGAGCTGGCCCGACCGCGACCGGATCGAACCGTCCACTCCAAGCCGTCGAGATTTCGATCTTCTACATCCTACGGTGCTGCTCCCACTAGCATCGATGTTCGATACTCCATCAACACCAGATCATACCAAAACCGCTTACCATCCTCGGCCGTTCGGATCTCCATCAGCTCCATCCTCGCTCGCTGGGCCCTTCTCATCAAACCCCATTGTGCCCAGCTCAGCAGTAAATGACCCTACCCTATACTCCCAATCGAGCAGACCATTTCCCCTTCCATCTTTCTCTTTCTTCTCTTCTCTCCGTCTCCATCGATTCTGAGAGGCTCTGCTCCTCTCCTTCCCTTCCCCTGTCACCGACCACCTTCACCATCACCCTATCTCACCAACAACCACACCATCAACCACCTCAGTACCCTCTCTGGGTCTAGTCATCTTTCTTTTAGCTTCTATCAACCACAGAAGCTAAATTAAAGATAATTGGGACTAGGGTTTCTCATTCATCACATCGGTCAACGCATGGACCGGAGGAGGGATGATTCGGAGGCAATCGGAGTATGGGTATGAGTGTTTTCGAATTATTTTGCAATTAATTTCTATTTTATGATGAATTAGGGTTTGGGAATTTTTGGGGTTCTTGCATGTATAAATATCCGAACTGTGGGTGTGTAGAAAGCACGCCTGGATTAGCCAGTGCAGTCGTTTAGGTTTAATTTCTGTTTTTCATGTTTTAATTTAGTCGCTAGGGTTTGAGATGAAACCCTAACTTACAACTGTGTTCTTCATGCTCTTGTATTGTTCTTGATTGCTTGAATATTTTCTAGATAGAATTAATTTCGGTGTGATAACACTTTGCTCTCCTGGTGCATACCAACGCCATGGATGCCTTGCTGTAGTTTGATTCCCTACTGTGTTGTTTTACTTTGCAACCCAAGCTTAATAAAATTATTATGATCCTCGGTTATTTGTACTTTAATCGGACATGTAATACTTGGGAAATAAACTTAGTTGTGATTAATCATCAAATGGAGAAACACCTTAGAGACGGGGCGGAATTGACACTCCTACCCTATCATCATCATGAAGGCAAGAACAACATCTTTGGTTGAAGACATAGTGTAGGTTAAAGGTTGAGTTGAAGACCCTAGTGTCACTGTTTATCATTCCTTAGCTTAGTATCACCTTTACAACTCAGTCGCTTTGACACCAACATATTTTGTTACTCTGTCACTCTTGAATTCAGTTGAGAAAGCCTTAGATCATATAAGAAGCACCCCTCGTCTCTGTGGATCGACCGTGTACTTGCGCGTCTCAGAAGTAGGCCTTGGTGCACTTCTTGGTATAGCCGTAGGCCATATAATTCATACACTTTGAGGCCTACCATGTACCTCATTAGAGATGTGATGTTGATCCCCTAGATTTATTTTTAATTAGTCAGAACTTATCTTAAAGAAAGATGAAGTTGAGGTTGAGCCTAAGAGAAGTAAAACAATTAGACTTGAGACTTATTATGAAGACGACTTCTTAACATGCCTAGATTATTCTGAGCCCCATATTTTTAAAGAAGCCTTGACATCTACTGAAACCCCATTCTGGTAAGAAGCTTCATTTAGTGAAATGGACTCAGTCCGTCAGAACCATACTTGGGAGCTTGCTAGTTTATACCTTCAGGGAGTAAGACCATGGGATGTAAATGAGTCTTTAAGAGGAAACGTTAGGTAGATGGAACTGTGGAAAAAACATTAGGCTAAGTTGGTAGCTAAAGGCTATAAATTAAAAGAAGGTGCAGATTTCCTTGATTCTTATTCACTTGTGATGAGAATTACTACATTGAGATGCTAATTGATATTGTTACCATAAACAACTTGGAGATACATCGGATGGATGTTAAGATAGCTTTTCTAAAAAAACCGTGAATTAGATAAAGAAATTTACATAGATCAACCAGGGGACTTTGTAGTGAAAGGTTATGAAGACAAAGTTTGTAAGTTAAACAAATCTTTGTATGGTTTTCAAATAAGCATGTAACCATTGACATGGAAAATTTGATCATGTGATAATGTGTAGTGGATTTAAATTAATGAATCTGACAAGTATATTTACAAGTAACTTGTTAAGGATACTGTGTGATTGTATGCTTGTATGTTTATGATATGCTTATACTTGATACAAACATAGATGTGATTAATTCCACTAAAATCATGCGAATTAGAATGTTGACTTGAAAGACTTAGGCCCTTTTGATGTAATCTTAGGGATGAGGATTAGAAGATAATCAAGCGTTTATAGTCTTAGTCATTCTCATTATGTTGAATTTGTGCTTAAGAGATACAATCAGTCTAATTGTAAGCACAGCTTGTACTCCATACGATTCTTCTTGTAGACTCGATAAAAATAAGGGTAATGGAGTATCTTAACTTGAATACTTGAATACTCAAGAGTTATAGGATGTCACGATGAATTTAATGAAGCTGTAAGAGTCAGGACATTGCCTATATTATGAGTAAGTTAAGTTGATATACTTGTAGTCCCGAGCAAGAGCATTGGGATGCACTTAGTAGAGTATTATGGTACCTAAAGTACTTTATTACCTTTTGTTTGATTTATGAAAGTTATCTTGTTGTCCTTGAGGGACTTTGTGATGCAAAGCTGGATAGGTGACTCGGATGAGTCTAAGTCTCACAGTGGATATGTTTTCACTCTAGCGGGAGGGTTTGCTTTTGGAAGATTTCCAAACAGGACATATATTGCTCAATTCATTATGGAATCTGAGAGTATTGCATTAGATAAAGCACGATAGGGGTCAGATTGCCTAAGATGCTTTTTAGAAGACATTCCTCTACGGCATAGGCACTGTGCCGGCTATATCTATACATTGTGTTATCCAATCTATAATAACTAAAGCTAAAAATTACTAATCTCAATCGGCGTTATTTTCATTGATTGGATAAACTCCAAAGAAAATATCGCATAACCTTTGTGAAAGGTTTGTACAAAGAGATAGTTAAAAATGTATCGAGGGGATGGGGCTTAAGCTCATAAATTAAACTTTCCATGAAGGATACTCAACCTTGATGTTTGGAGTTCCAAGATCAAGGTTTCGAATGAGACAACTAATTTGTGCTAGGTAAAGGTAAACACTATCGCTCCAATTTCATTCTCTGTCCACTTTCCTATGGTGTAGACGTGATAGTGTGGTTGCATGTGAAGGATGACTTTTAAGAAGTCTTAATGAGTTTTATAGTTTCAATTAAGATTGAAGTGGGGTGTAAAATAACACTCTTTATTGAAATTCACCTATCGAATGAGGAAGTGGGGCTTCCTGTGAGAATATGAGCTTTGATTATCTAGAGCATTAGAAACATGATATGTCCGGGGCCAAATTGGACAAAAGCAACGAGCTTGGAAGCAATCTTGGAGATATCATCAAAGTAGTAATTATCGCTAATTACATCAAGCAAGCTAGCGATTCAATACATAGTTCACTATCTCTAGCAAGTAATTACGGTAATATCTCACTAAGCAAGGTTCAAGACCTCATGGACACCTCACTACAAGAAAATGGGGATTTAGTGTCAAAAAAATTTGTCAGGAAATGTTCTGTTTTTGTCTCGAAATATTTTTACGAGATGCATTTTTTTGTCACGGAGTTGTCTCAAATACCCAGATGCAGGAAAGTATTTAGGACAAAATTATGAGCAGTCACGAGAAAAATTAATTAACAACTAAAAATTCATTGTTAACAAAAGTCTCTTTCACCAGCCCGAAATAAAATTGTGCGAAAGTTATTTTAATGACCAAAAAATTAGACACCAAAAGGCACTCTTTTTGCGGGCAAGTTTTTGTCACAAAAATGTAAATTTAAGGGCAAACTAATTTGTCTTTAATGATAACTATTTAAGACCAAAAAAATTGTCTTTAATGATGATTATTTAAGACCAAAAAAATTGTCTCAAAAACTGAAGTTTTGTGTCAATTTAATTTGTCTTTAATGATAACTATTTAAGACCAAATAAATTGTCTCAAAAGCTGAAGTTTTGTGTCAATTTAATTTATGCGTAATAATTATTATCTAAAACAAAAAATTTGTCTCTAATTAATTTAATTAGAGACAATATAAATAACCCACTGAATATCAAATTTTTGGAGACTAAATTTTCGTCTCAAAAAAAAAAATCGGTGACCAAATTTTTTTGCCTTAAAAAGAATTTTGGAGACAAATTCCTCCTCTCCAAAAGATTTTATTTTGTCTCTAAATTTTTATTAAAGACAATTTATTTTGCCTTTAAAACGAACTTTCAAATACAATTTTTTTGCCTCCAAAAGCAACATGTTTTGTCCCAAAATATTCCATCAATGACAACTCAGTTTGCCTCGAAATGCTTTATTCAAAGACAAATACTTTCCCTCGAAAAGTAAGCCTCTAAATATCATAATTAATGACAATTAATTTTGCCTTAGAAAATGAATTTCTCATACAAAACACTAAAGCTCTAATCGACAATTAAAATATAAAAACACTAAATTTGAAGACATTAAACCATAAGACTCTTTTGCGCGGCGGGAATCAACATTGAAGCTTGCACTTTCACATGCATACCTTCTCTTCCTCGCATTTCCTTGTCTTTAGCCTTTTCTTGCAAATGTGTTAGTAGTCCTCAAATATCTCTTGCTTTCTTCTGCGGTGGATTTGAACAAGTATATAAACTAATCGGTTTCGTATATAGAGGGTTTGTGATTGTTTATACAAATTAAGTTAAAAAGTTAAGCACTACCTATACTCTTGGAAGTCTTCTATAAGCGGTGGCATGTCCTCCCCAATTTAAAGATGTCTTCCTACTCTAGGTGAGAGAATATATGAGTACAAATATTTGCAAAGAATATCTCTTATAAAAAATTACGAGTAAGGATATAAAAGTCCTAGTGCTTAGTATATAATCATTGATATACCTTAAGCGAGTGTTGACAATCTTTTCAACAAAGTCCATAACTTCGAAGAGTTTGTATTAACCTCAAGTGACAAGGGGTCTTCCATATAGCATAATCGAATGTTTGTAATCAAGAAAAAAACAAGAAAAAAAAAACCACTAGCAATAAATATACCTCGGAGCGGACATAACCACGATTTGTTTGGCTCAAATGGCTCTCTTGGCATCAAAAGTATCTTTCTAGATGGATGTTCAAGGCGGTATGTCATCTGCACAAACAATCGAGCGACTTGGTCTATTTCATTTTTTCCATGTCTCCTCATTACTTAAAGCCACTTGATGTTGTAGCCAAGCACTTGTGGTGACAACATTGAGCATTCTTCACTCGGATATCTCGAGATGCCAGCGATAGGTAAAATAAACATGTTAGTGACGGATAAGGAATTGCACATGAATAATAGTTATAGATAAAGCGTGTTGGTAAGTTAAATCAAGTGAGCTAGTCTTGAAAACTCTTTGAATAAAGCTTAGTCGTATATCTATGCCATTGTTATCATCAGGGCCCGACATGACGCAACTAGAGATCTAAGCTGAGCGAGTTAAGCGGATGGAAAATTGATAGAGAGTGTGGAAGTAGGCATCACGTGTGTGAATAACAACGGTTCAAGTGCAAACTCAAGATGTCAAAATCTAGGCTTGTAAAATGGAATCATTGAACATCACCTCGATCTAGCACCACCGGCGAGATAAACTTCCAAGCGGAAGATGGAATAGTTTTGTAACTTAGAAAAGTGCACAAACCTTTGGAGTGATCCTTAATTATGTGAAAATTAATAAACTTTGACTCCAAATCCCCTTCTCATAGCCTCATCTGACACGAGAGACACATAGTAATTTTCGCATATAGAACACATACAAAAAGCGGATATCGCTTGCTTTCTTTTCATCTTTGCTTTTATTCCATTTACATGCCCATTTATGTTACCCGGCCCAGAATAAATATGTACTATGGCCGAATCGATACAAAGCGAAGCAAAAGAAGTAACGAGAATGCTTTCTACATACCAAATGTTCTCGGCATAGCTTCTCTTGCTAGAATGGTGGGCAATTTAAGCTTGAATATGCGGAGCGGTCGTTATTCCTGCATTTTCCACCATCGGAGGAGTATATCCATTCCATCGGTATATCCTCAGCCACCAAATACGCCAAGCTTCTGTCTGCATCGTCTATCACACGGTAAAAGAGGATATTTATTGATAAAATCTTCACTAATCCAAGTTTTAAATGTTTACGGTCATTAACACCACCACACCCGATTAATAGAGTAACTTTGGGACCATTTGGTAGAGTTCAATATGACTCTTATGACAAGCTTTGCATCAAAAAAGACAACTAAATGTTACATCTGATTTCCTTCCTGCAAACTTGCTCACTAAAAATCAAAAAATCGACACTATCTAGTGGTTATTTTGATTCTCAATGCAATAGCACATTGCGGTTTTAAGTGGTTATCTTACCTCAACATAGGAGATACAACTACCAGCTCAATCTTCTTGATAAGCAGGAGTCATGAACATGATTTAGCAAATTATCAACTTTGTTAAGATTACTCGATATTATCGATTTATCACAATTCGTGTTAAGCCCAGCAAAGTCTACAAAATAGAGATATCCAACTATAAACCCATGTATTCAAGTAAATAATTACACGAACAAAGAAATGACCTGTTTCCAACCTAGAGGGGTAAGAGGTGCATCAAAAAGTGAGTAAGATAGATATCGTTGTCGTCCTTTTCAAACTTCTACATTATGAACTCCTTGAGCATGCCTAACTGTAGTATTAATCAACTTGAATTAGAAAATTAGCATCTTCGAGCACCCTTAACAGGCCAAGTCGGCATGGGATGATAATAATATACCAAAGAAAAGGAAACGAATACAAACCCGGATGCAAAAGTTTTACAAACGGTGTAATGGGAACAAACTTGGGTTACACCACCATCCATATCTGCCAACAACCAGGTAGGAGAATTTAGTATTTGTAAAGGAGTTAATCGAACAACCAACAGAAACTGACCCAGTTCGCCATGGGGTTAGCTAACTCATTCCCGAGTCTTTCCAAGTCCCCGTCCCATTTGCCAAGTTGTCCATGGGGCTCCCAAAGTTGGGCAGATTCGGGGGGTTCAAAATTGCTTGTACACCATAAGGGTTTTAAAGGAACAATTATCAATTTGTATACATCAAAAGAAGAAATGAAACTCAAAGCAAAATTCCATAACCCAAAGCGCAAAGGTCTACATTTTTTACGGGTCTCATTGGACAATTTAGCTCCTATACATGTAAGCGTATCCTATACATGTTTTGGCACCCAACACCTAGATTTTATCTACCTACATGAGTCGAATTTCGTACATGAAAACGACTTCGCCTAATTTACGCATTTAAAGATCTATGAACAGAATATATGCACCCTATTTATCCATATTTCATTTGCAATTTCACGGTTTTCGCAATAAACAAGAAATGAAGCTCAAAAGCAAAGTTCCCTGACTCCAAGTTTTAACCTCCATGGACAAAATTAACTTAAAAATTCAACAAATAAACAACAAACTGTCATTCCTCAATCTCAGGAAAAACTTCTACGGTTCCTCCTTAGAGTTTTCTTCACTAGAACCCTAACTTCAAGCTCATCTTCTTAGCGCATCGAGATTGAAAGCAATTAAAACCCTTTGAACATCACCTCGGTACTAGCATCACCGGCGAGATAAGCGCACTATCATCTCCATATATTCACGCTTCTCTTTGATTTGGGCTGTAGAGATCCAATAACATGAATCAAGAGAAATTGATCGATTTCCCACTTCGGAAAACTAGATTTTTCCAAAATCAAACTATCAATTCATTTGAACCACTAAAAGTTTCTCAGTTCAATCATCAAAACCACTGTTGATTTCAAGAATCCATATCGATCTCTTCTCAACCACATCAATAGACAACTCAAATTTACCCCATCACTAATCTTCTTTCGGCTCTTGCCCCATTTCATCTCGTCTGATTTCTTCATCAACGAAAGATTGGTCTCTCTAGCAATTTCCATCGTCTTTTCTTCGTCATCTTGCATCTCAAAATCACGGACCCACGGTAGAAAATTAATCTTCATCTTCTCGATTTCTCACGAGCTATGGAGCTGCCATGGCTTCGTTTATTTCTTCTCTGAAGGTAAGTGAGCGAAGGAGAAGATGAGAGGCGTGAAAATTGAGTGAACGAAGATAAGTGAGAGAAAAAAAAATGGTTTTATCTAAAAGAATTTGAACGGATAAGATGTGGTAGGATGGTGTCATACGGATTAGGAAAATATTTGGACGGTGTAGATTTAAGTTGAGTGTCATACGGATCAAGGTCTTTGTGCTTTCTCTTTGTGTTAATACGAACTCATGTTTTCGGTTTAATTATCAACCTTGACATGAAAAAAATCCAAAAAAATATTAATAAATTTAGGACATCGTTCTCGACATTTTGATATAAAAACATCTAAAAAATGTATAAGAATGAATCGGAAAATGAAAAATGAATTCGATAATTGGTGTGTTTCTTTGTGATTTCTCTTTAATACAAACTCATGCTTTCTTTGTGTTTGAACTTCAAATGTGGTATACCAACATACAAACTATGAGCCAAGAAGCTCAGGAGGTTCTAACTTCAAACTTAGCATGATATATCATAGAAATCGATAAATATGAAGCAATGTTGATTCGAACTTCAAATGTGGCATAACGACAAACAAACTATGAACCAGAAGCTCAGAGAGGTTCGGCCTTCAAACTTAGCGAGGATACATCATCTAAATAGATAAATATGAAGCTTAATGTTGATTCGAACTTCAAATGTGGCATAACGACAAACAAACTATGAACCAAGAAGCTCAGGAAGGGTTCATCCTTCAAACTTAGCGGGATACATCATCTAAATCAATAAACATGAAGATGGAGTGTTGATTCCAACTTCAAATGTGGTATAATGACAAATAAACTATGAACCAGAAGCTCGAGAGGGTTCAACCTTCAAACTTAACGGGATACATCATCGAAATCGATAAATATGAAGCTCGGTGTCAACTCATTTTATAGATAAGATTCCTTGAATATTCCACGAAACATTAAACAAACCATATTACGGCATATTATATGCATACCATAGCTCCGAGATCGAAACTTGTGGTTAGTGGACTACTATAAGTCGGAAAACTTCGTAAAACGATGAATCCATCCATTTACAGATAAGATTCCTTGAAATATTCTGAAACATTAAACAAACCCTATTCTGGCATGTTGTATGCAAACTCGCTCAGAGATCGGAACACACCGTTAGTGGACTACTATAAATTCGGAAACTTCGTAAGAACGATGAATCCATCCATTTACGAGATAAGATTCCTTGAATATTCTGAATTGAACATCACGGGTTCAAACATTACTAGAAGTAAGACACGAGTTTCTCGTTCGGATGAGCAGAAGGCGAAATATATCGAAATTGAGCATCACGAGGTTCAAAGATTACTAGAGCCAGACTTGAGTTCTCGTTCGGATGAGCCCAGACGAAATATATCGAAATTGAACATCACGGGTTAAAAGATTACTAGAGTAAGACCCGGAGTTTCTCGTTCGGATGGCTTGGAGACGAAATATATCCGAATTGAACATCACGGGTTCAAAGATTACTAGAGTAAGGCCTCTTCCTATGCACATGCCAAAAAAATGGTGTTTGGCATGCCGGGTGGCATGCCAAACCATTTGCGCCACTATGGGGAAAGCCGTGAGCGATCGAATCCCCTAGCGAGCGATATTCACTCTAGCGGTAACGTCTGTTTTCTTCATCGCTATAAATAGGTAACTTTCAAACTCAACACTTACCTCAAATTTTTACACAAAAAATTTCTCTTCTTCTCAATCTATTATTCTCTTTTCTCAATCTAATTTATTTCTTCTATTTGATCCAAATGGCACAATTAACCCAACTTGATTCGGCAACACAACTTGATTTTTACGGAGTAGTACTTGAAGGTGCCGTTGAGAAGATATGTGATAGATTCAAAGAAATAAGTAAGAAGCAAAGAAGTCTCCAAGTTTTGGATATCAACCAAGTCAAAACCGCAACCAAGAGAAGGCCAAGAAAGGTTAAAGGCAAGGAAAATCAAGGCAAAACAAATTTGAAGCCAAAGAAGAAGATAAACAAAGGAGACTCCGTTCATGAGCGCATTGATTGGAAGTTTAGTGAAATGAACAAGATGAAGAACATTGTTCCAAAATTTTTTTTTTAGAGTCTTTACAATTATTGTCTAGTTTTATGTCTTGTAAAATGACTATTTTAATTATATTGAAGTTTTTAATTTCGTGAAGTTTAATGAATTTGAAAATTTGACGAATATTGTTGAAAATTAATATTAATTATATTCTTAAACATTAAAAGTATTACAAATATTTAAACTTAAAACATAAAATTAATATTAATTACAAATATTGAAATTACAACACAAATGTTGGACAATATTGTTTGTTCTTGAAATTTAAAAAAAATCCTTTCCCACAATAGTTGGTGATCAAATGCTGGCTCCATTGTCAAATCAATATAATTCCCGCAAATACATTCATCTTCAGAGTTTTGAATTTTAGGTTTCTCCTCACTTGACATCTCCTAATTTGACTTCTCCTAGTTTCACTGTCTACAATTGCACGACAAGCGGCTCTTGATTTTGGATAATACGGTGGTTTGCCATGCACTCGGCGGATTCATATTATCAGACCATCCTCTCAGGAACTGGAAGAGTGATGAAAAGAATTGGAGATTAAGAAATATAGAGAGATTGAGAAATTCTTAAGAGATTAAGAAATTAGTGTGAGTTGAAATGAGATTAAAATTAGGTATTTATAGAGGGGGAAATATTAGCCGTTGGATGAAGATCGATGAGCGATTATCAAAGTAGAAGCGACTTGACTTTCGTTGTCGGCGAATGACCATCGAGCATTGTTTGACCATCGAGCGATGAAGACTCTATCGCTCATTGGAAACTCTGTCGTGTATGCCTATATGCCCGAAATAACATATTGGCATATGAGTTTGGAAGTTTGGCATACCCATAGTTGGTGCATATATGCCAAATACCATGTTTTGGCATGTGCATAGGAAGAGGCCTAAGACTCGAGTTTCTCGTTCGAATGAACTGAAGACGAAATATATCAGAATTGAACATCACGGGTTCAAAGATTACTACAGTAAGGCGAGTTTCTCGTTCGATGAGCTGGGGCCAAATATATCAGAATTGAACATCACTTGTTCAAAGATTACTAGAGTAAATCGGAGTTTCTCGTTCGGATGAGCTGAGACGAAATATATCGAAATTGAACATCACATGTTCAAAGATTACTAGAGTAAATCGGAGTTTCTCGTTCTGATGAATTACTACGAAATATATCAGAATTGAACATGACCATACTACCCTCATCGGAATAAGTGCAATAAAAATTTTGAAGACTGTGAAAATGACCATATTACCCTTACTGCAAATTAGTTCAAAAAATATTATTGAGACTGTGAAAATGACTAGACTACCCTTATAAGAAATAAATAAAGTAAATATTACCGATCAAAATGACCATATTTCCCTTAATGGAAATTAGGGCAATAAATACTATGGAGACGTTGAAAATGACCTCACTACCCTTATCGGAAATAAGTAAATTAAATATTACTTGATTTGTGAAAATGACCATATTACCCTTCATGGAAATTAGTATAATAAATATTACTGAGATGTGAAAATGACCAGACTACCCTTATCATAAATAAATAAAGTAAATATTATTTACTATGAAAATGACCATATTACCCTTATGTTAGGACTTAATCAAGGCTTGGTTATGTCTTTGGCCATCTAATGCTTGTTTGTGTGCGAATTCCATGTCTTTTGGGGTAATTTCATCGGCGATGGAGCCGACTCTTATGTTGGGACTTAATCAAGGCAAATTATGGTTTCGGTTTAAATACGCTATATATTTCCCAAGTCCGGAAGGCTGAAGGGCTTGCAATGATCAAATACAATCATCAGTTCGCGTCACTAGCGATCGGCGGTGTGCGTGAAGAGTCATATTTGAGTCGCGAAATATTCGGATTTACATACCACAATTTGTCTTGTCAGCTAACAAAATTTTAACGACAAAATTTCAGATTTGCTTCGTATTCATTTGGATAGCCAATTAATTTTTGTATCTGCACAAATAGACATAGGGACAAAAGTCACACGTTGTCATGCAAATAGTTTTCCGAGCAATTAATTTTTGTGCTCGCATAAATAGATAAATAGACAAAAGTTACACGTTATCGGCAATAGTTTTTTTCCAGACCAATATTTTTTGTTAGTAGAAAACAATCCATTTGCGTCAATTTTTTTTTTGGATACTAATAGTTCTAACGGCAAAATCCTTATTTGACGGGCATTCATTTCGGCAACAAACTAATTTTGTCTGCGTAAATAGATATAAGGACAAAAGTTACACGTTGTCAGCAATAGTTTTTCAGAGAGACCAACTTTTTTTTCCGTCGGTGAAAACAGTCCATTAGCGACAACAATTTGTTTGGATACTAATAGTTCTAACGGCAAAATCCTTAATTGTGGGCATTCATTTCGTGACAAACTAATTTTGTCGGTGTAAGATGCATTCGGGGACAAAAGTATTGGATCGTTGGAAATAAAATGTTTGGAGACTATAATTTTCCTTTGTCGCTATAAACCAATTCCGTGACCAAAATAATTGGTCACAAATAAATGTTAGAGACAAAGACATAATTGGTCACTATATTTGGTCACAAAAAAAAAACTTACGAGACGGAGACAAGTTTGGTCACTATATTTGGTCACAAAAATTTACGGCGACAACTTTAAAGACTAAATTTACCGTTTTGTCGCGGAAAAAATATATATGGTGACCAAAAAATATTCCTCCCTAAACACTAGATTTGCGGAGACAAAATTTTATTGGTCATATAAAATTTTGTCACTAAACGTATGTTTTGTTGTAGTGCCTCTACCTAAAATGGTATTTCTGCGCTTTTATGTGATTTTCCTTTTCTTTGGTTTTGGTATTCTTCTTGAAACTTAGGACCTAAGGGTTCACTAGTTCATGCTTTTTCACTTTGGTGAAAGGAACCTTTAGTCTCACTTGTGAGGAACTAAAGATGAAAGCTCTCTATACTATATGATTTTTGCAATCCATAGTATGACCACAGGGTCAACACCTTTGTTGTGTGAGGGAGATGACGTTAGTATGGCTAGTATGACTTCAACATGCACGATCTGTTTCTCTGTTCAGTCAGTTCGGATCGTGAGATTTGGTTGTTGATTTACCAAGATCTATTTGTTTTTTCGTGTTTTATTGAGTTTTCATTCATGTGGGGATTGTTGGAAAACGATTAATAAAATATGATTTTTAAAGTTTTAATAAAAATTATAATTTATTGTTTTCTTTTGTGAATGAAAAACTTATTAGTTCCACACCGTAAGTTTCCACTTTTAGTTGTTTTAAGAGACTATATAAGCTTTTTAGTCCCACATCGGGGAGTTCATCTTTTTAAGTTGTATTAGTCCATTATATAAATAAATTCACTACTTTTGTAAAATCTATGGGAAAGGGGTTTCTCTATATTTTAGAGGGACCCCCAAGGGAAGATATTTTATATTGTTTTCTTATGCGTTCTCGACTTTCCTTAAGGGTTTTTTCGGAGTTTCCAAGCTCAAGTTGAGCATCTACTACATATGCTAGTAGTAGGTGTATTAGGGTGTTTATCCTGGAGATATCCGTCTTGTGAGGGCTATAGCATCACTCTTGGAGTGTAGTCGTGCGCTAATGTCTTAAAGGGCAACGTGTTGAACACGTGACTCACTCTGTTTTTCAAAAGTTTTGCCTTGTTGTTGTTGTGGAGATCTGGGGAGCTCGTCTGTTTCATCAAATCGATCACTTCCATTATAAAGGAGCTAAGTATCAATAACTTTTGCTTATTTGATTTTTCCTTGTTTTTGATTATTGCACCCAACAAAATCAACTTCAATTAGAAACCCAACAGACAGAAGCATACAAACTACCATTTAAGGGATAATTTAGATATTTCCAGGGTGTGACACCAAAACCACCCAAAAATGCCTCGTTTCTTTATATTAGTACTAGGGCTTAACCCGTTCCGTAACGGCACGGGCGTGGATTCTTGGATTACATAATCTTTTACTTTTTTCTTAGGAATTCACTCAAAAATAGACCTATGTAAATAAATTGAAAATTATATTATCAATTGAATCAGTCACAATGCAAATGTATCCCATATTTTTGTTAAAAACATGACTAAAAAAAAATCTTGGCTTCCGATGCTAACATACAGAAGTATGAAGAAGCCACCCATGGCTTCCGGTAGACAGGAGCACTTCTTAGATCGAATTCGCCCGCATCGATGATTGGTACCTGCAAAAAGTACTTTTTTTTTTTTTGTTTTTAATAGGAAAGGAGATTTTACTTAGATAAAATTCAAACGATTACATTTAGTTCCTCTCTGATGAGAATTTTAAGCCACATGGGAAAAGCCGACACACGATTTCAACACTCTACTTGTTCTATGAGTTTTTGCTAGAAAATTTGCGACTTCATTTGACTCCTCGGTAATACATATTAGAAATAAGAAGAAACCCAAACATAGTTTCTTAGTTTCTTTTATTAGATTACACAGTAAACAAAAGTAAAAAAAAAAAATTGATAAAACAAATAAGAAAAAATAAGATAAAACCAATAGCGGAAGATACCACGGTTTTGATTCAAGAGTCCTTTGAAGCACTACTTAGAAATAAAGTTACTCAAATGCATATTTGAGCGTGACTGAACACGGAATGAAACATGTAGTGGTATCGATTATGTGGAAGACAAAATCATAACCATCTTGATAATCAAAGCCACGCGTGATCTTCTTCCATTCTCTTCTTGCTTTCTGTCGTCTTTGAGAGTTTAATCATAAATGGAATGTAACGAATGAGAATTCCGGTTAAAAGTAAACCAAATCCTCTCGTTAAATGAGAGTTTAATCACGAATGACAACATGAAACATGGACCAATTAAACATCAACAGGGAATAATTTCTACGCATGAAAAAAGAATTAGAGGCAAAATAACATCGTGAGAACTTCAAGAAAATGAGTTTTGAAGCAAATGAAACTGTTGAATGAACAAATTGAACCCATAAACAAATATAGCCCACACTTCTTGGATTCGATGGTGTGTCACTTCGTCTCATTTATCGGTCTTAGTGAATGGAAGCTCTACGAGTTTAAACCCAACAAGGGGTTAAGGCAAGGAGATTCACTATCGCCTTACCTTTTTCTCTCTTGGCGATAGAGGTGCTTTCCTAAAGCGATAAACGATGCGGTAGAGAGAGGACAACTTTACGGGTTTGGGTAATGGAACATGGCTCAATAATTTCTCATTTACGGTTTGCGGACGATACTCTTATTTTTATTGATGCAGACTGTGGAAGAAGTTAGAAGACTTCTTATCATTTTAGCGGTTTTAGAAACAATTCTTGGGCTAAAGCTGAATTTAGATAAAAGCACAATGATCGGTATTGGTGCGGATAGAGTGATTGATACTCTTTCTAAGGAGCTTGGATGTAAGGCGGAGAAACTTCCTTTCACTTACCTAGGTATGCCAATAGGGAAAATTGGCCCGAAGTACCTCTGTCTGGGAGTACGTTTTGACAAGGATGGAGCAGTGGCGTGGAAAAAACGAAATTGAATAAAGCGGGTAGACTTATTCTTATAAAAGTTGTCTTGCTAGTCTACCCGATTTATTACTTGTGGTTATTCCATCTTAGGTTAGTGTGGAAAAGAGGATGGTGCTGTTATGCGAAGTTTTTGTGGGGAGGGCTGTGGAAGGTAGGAGGAAGCTAGTTTGGGTTGGTTGGCCTAAAATTTGCATGCCCTAAAGAAAATGGTGGTTTTGGGAGTGAAGATTACGAGATATACTAATCAATCTCATTAATAAAATGGATTTGGAGATTCTCAAAGAACAAAAACAACTTGTGGAGGAAAATAGTGAACCAAAAGTTTAAGAGATGTCCGAATTTGTTAATGCCAGATGTTGATAGCAAGTCTCAATGCAGGAGTTTGTGGAAGAATGTAGTAAATATGGATCCTATTGTTCAACGATTGGCTCGGTTTACAGTGGGGAACGGTAAAGGGATAAGGTTTTGGAAGGACGGATGGCTTTGGATAGAGGAGACTTCAAGATTTATTTTCCGGTTATTTTCAAGGCGGCCAAGGCGAAAGAGACGCATCAATAGCGAGATATGATTGTGAACAATAGATGGAATTGTGATTTGGGGAGGGCTTTGAATGCAAATGAGAGGCTAGAGTGGGACTTGCTTAGGCGTGGCGCCGTTCCCGGGGTGGTGGATGTTGAGGATGAAGTGAATATTATGGAGAATTTTAGTGCTAAGAAGTGCTACGAGGTTTTGTCAGGTAACTATCCACCCTGCAATTTTGATTCTCATTTATGGAAGAGTTATATTCCAAACAAGGTAAGCTTCATCCTTTGGGCAAGTTTTCATGATTCCCTTCCTACTAGAGACATGTTAGTTCATCGTGGCATAAGCATTCAAAGTGATTTGTGTGTTTTGCAATGTGAAAAGAAACTTCGATCATATGTTTCTACATTGTCCGTATTCTTTTGCGATATGGGATTATTTTATCAAGGCTTTTAAGATTTCATGGCGATGCAAGAACTTTGTTACAAGTGTTTGAAGCTTGGTCTACCAATGTTCTAAATGGAAGGAAAGGAGGTATGGAAGATTATTCACTATGCTATTTGTTGGATATTATGGAAGGAGCGAAATGGGAGAGTCTTTGGTGGTGGAAATCGAGAAAAGTATTGCGGAGAATATTGACCTTGTTAAGCAACTTGTTGTCTTATGGTCTGTAACACGATTCTTTTAAATTTGTTCCTCCTAGTCTCATTTGGAGCAATTGGGAGACTCTCATGAGGGAGTGATTTGCTTTGTAATCTCTTTTTTCTCTTCTTTTTTAATATAACCTTTTCTTGAAAAAAAAAATATAGCCCACCACCCATCGACAAATTCATATCTAAAAATCAAAGGCTGGAAAATGAATGTAAGCCTACCTTCGTATTTCACGATAATAAGTGTATAAAACTATGCTTAAGCACATCAATAGATACTATTTATTACGGATGGCGGGTATAAGCACTTATATGTGAAATCTCTAACCCACATTTACGAAGAGAGGAAGGGTACCTTGATAATTTCTTATAAAAATGGAGTAAACGGAAACTTCTGGGACTACGGGTTGGATTACGCACTAATTAAGCTATTATTCTTGCGAGGATAGATCGTAAAAGAACCTCAAGAGTAATTATCATTGGTAGCCTAACACGGGAATCATTGTATGGAAGGAACGTGCGGATTTGGTATATACACAAACAAAATAAGAGTGATAGAGAAGAACTTGTGCACGAGGTTTTCAATAGTGAGGTCACACATCCATTTAGCCACCGGGACAACTTTGAAGTTGCTAGATGTTAGTGACGATTTTTAGTATACCAATAATATCTTGTGGTACAAATGTTTCAATGGTAAGGCAATGTTAATATACGTGCTAATATCTTGGTAAACTAAGTATGGCAAATATTATACCTGTGAGAATAATAAAAAGTGAGCTAGAGAGAATAACCTTTCTTCCGGCCACGAGCTGCAGAGAGAACAACTTCATGATAATGTGTTTCAATATTTTGAATATTTGAATCTGCCATATCAAGTTGTGGTGTATACTACTCGGTTGATGGCAATAACCACAAAAAGCAAGTTGACTTTGCTTTACATGATTTTAGAACACAATTGACCGTATCTACTTTGACATCTAGGAACATTGACAAACGGTCTACATCGTTTTGAAATTTCCCTTTGAAAGAAACAGAACCCACTTTATCAATTCACACATTATCCATCTAAAGAACTATACATATTGACCACCATGTTCAAAACCACACGATAGACATCGGTTGTGCTCCTTTGTGGTGGCCTCCAAATGAGAACCTCAAGCTGTTGTTTCTCATCATTATGAGAAATTTCAAATTGTACTTGACGTAAAACTCGCAAATTCAAGAGGAAAAAAATTAGCGGATCGGAGCATTTTCTAGAAACCAATCAACTTAATAGTGTAGTATATTAACATCAAGTTCTCTAGCAACCTATCGTGTCTAAATTACATATTGGGATTTCTTTCGTTTTTTCATCGAAATGACCATACGAAAATTTTACTCATAGTTTAAATGCTAGCATATTTTGAGGCACGGGTTAGATTTCTGCCATTGGGATCAATGAACAACTTGGAAACCATAACAAATATAGCCCACCTTTGCGACAAATTCATATCTAAAAATCAAAGCGCAAAATCTTTAGCGGTATAAAATGAATCCCATTCCATAAATCAACAAAAAATCTATAAACTAATTACCATATAAAGCTAAGGGCGGATAATTTTGATTTTCGAAGGAAAACCTCTCCAAAGACAACAGATCCTAATAATAATTTACTCTTATTTGTATTTTTGGCATTTGCAGTTGCACCGTTGTGGATGGTGAGGTACATCTTTATACACCTACACATATTGTTATGATTTTTGTCCTAGGGAAAGCTAAAATGTTTGTGAAAGCTGGCTGTGGTTGATTTTTTAAGGGGGAACTTTATTTCTAGCCCAATTTTCAATTTTTATATATTAAAAACCCACAATTAAGATTGGTCGATGTAAGAAACCCAAAATTAATTAAAACTAGACATGATTACAACAATAACCTTTTCCAAAACTAAGATAAATAATTTTATTTGAAAAAATAAGAAAAAACGTGATTAAAGTTGATTCCTAGAAACACTCATCTGAAATATATAGTAAAAATAAAAATTAACAAAAAAATCCCCAAAACGATTTCCTAAAAATACTCGGGTTATTTTGCTTTTGGTACTCAAGTTTTGACCAACTTTGCTATTTGGTCTAACATTTGTCCAGACTTGGTGTTTGGTACTTGAAATAGGCGTTGGTGGTGTTGACTCGGTTTAGTTCTTGACTTGGTTAATAATTACACAAAATATTAAATTAAATCTAATTATTAATTAATTTACAATTGTACCCTCACTTTATTAACAATTACAATCATCTACCCACTTATATTCCTCCTCAAGCCCATCAAAGTAGCCACCATCCCCTCCACTTTTCGCCACCTTCTCATTACCGGTGAGACCACCATCACAACCTCCCATTCCCTTCTCTATTCTTATTAATCGGTGTAGTAGTTCTAGAGAAAAAAAAAAAAAAATCGATTACCCTATAGACTTATATGCCTTAACCATATAACAACATGTAAACTCACCACCAATAACTTGCGATTAGAGCCACCACAACAATCACCAAAACCACCCACACCCACACAAAAAATAATGAAATTTTGAGAACCATAAGAAAGCAAAATCCACTAATTTTTTCTTCAATTTTCGGAAACCCCATTTTCATATACATAACTATAATCAAATCAAGATGAAGATAGTAAGAATCACTTAACTCATCAAAGCGGAGAAACCACCACATCAAATTCAACTCTAACCCATCATCTTCATCAACATCGTTCTAAATTCGGGTAAACAAATCACCATCATCTTGATTGTATCGATTAGACCAAGTTCAAATCCTCCTCATCATCGTCAATTGCATGGATTGGCCAGGGTTCAAATCCTCCTCATCATCTTGATTTGCATGATTTCTATCGAATTGATTTCTAGGTCATATTTATTGACTAGAAATCATCATTCAATTACAAACGGGGGCTAAAATTTGAGGTCTTAGATTATGGTTCGGGGTGTTAATGGCGAGAAGTGTTTATCTTTGGAGAAGATGAGAAGAATTATGTTTGAAGTTCGATTCTTTGCGATTATATAAGTGTTTTGTGATATGATTTGATTATTGTTTTGCTAATGGAGTCGGGTTTGAGGAATAAGCGACTTCTACTTTAATGGAGAAAGGAAAATATACGAGTTAGGGTTTGTTGATGGTGTAAATCGGAACCGTAGACTAAAGTGTTTTGATCTAACCCTTAGATCCTATACCAAATTCGGGTACACTTGTAAACTCGAATTTTACAATATTTTGATTTATAAAATTAATTAATGTGATGTCATACCACGGTCAATGAAGGTCAAGCGTTTTATCCAAGTACCAAGCATGCAGGTGGACAAATGTTAGACCAAACTCAAAAGAAATTTGGACAAAACATGAGTACCAAAAACAAAATAACCCAAAATACTCCCTAAATAACTCCATAATTCCTAGAAAAAACTCCAACCATCTAATGTACAAAGTGTTCTTAAATTTTTTTAATTTCTTTCCAGTAGGAGCTATTGGTGTTCTAGTTTTCACGATAGTTTTTGCTATCGTGATCCATGAAAATTCCAGTTTTCACCCTTACAAAGCGGGTAAGATGTGTGAAAATTCAAATTTTGTGAAAGTGAAAATGCAATTTATCATTGATAAGCGGGTGAAAAACCGAATTTTCGTCAGCACATGAGTGAAAAATTAAATTTTCACGATTACACACATGAGTGAAAAATAAAATTTTCAATCAATGTAGTCCAGGATTTCAGTGCCAAGCGGAACATAGATACTAATGTAATACGAGTATCTTAAGATTGAGAACCTATACAAACTGATACATAAACCTGATAAGAAACTTGGATTTTGTGATATCAAAATCCCACTAGAATCCACATGATTTCAAGGGATGCTAGGAAATTTTATTGCAAAATCACTAAGCATGTGTAGATTGATTTATTCATCACAGCCATATCATCTTCTAGATCAACGCATGAATGCACCCATATCAAATCCGATATGGTCCGATTCTGTATTAACACTGCTTAGGTATGTAGGAGAACCTTAATAACTATTCAACAAAACAGTGTGAAGACCATAATTCATAACTAGCCAAAGACCCGAAATATTAGCGAGAGAAGAAATAGGAAAATGAGAGAAGTGAGAAGAACCATCATAACGATATGGCAAATCTAGATTATCCTTATTTAAGCCTAATTAATCGGTGAGTAGACACTTATAATCGTAAGGAAACTGGAAAGATGTTGTGAATATTAGTAAGGTCCACTATTAATGCCTACTAATGCGCCCTTACTTGACCGTATACATTAATGTTTTTTTTTTTTTTTTTTTTTTTTTTTGTTAATATTTAAATCTTGGATAAAGGTTAATTTGGTCATGTTAAAAGACATAAAATATGAATTCAATCTACAAACAATAATCTTGACCGTACATCTTAAGTTTTGGGCCATGGATATATACCATCTTATTGATGGGTTTCTAGAAGAGAGAGGAACCAAATATGGGTTCCTCACAAATTTCCAGATTTTTTAAGTAATATAATATGGGTGGAAATATAATTATATTATCAGTTCAACAAATCTAGCGCATCTTAATCTTTGATTCTCAATGCCATCTTCATCTCTAAATTCTCAATTAAATAAAATTATCACGACAATGTTCCATTAATCGCTTCAATTCTGCACACAATCACACCGCCTAATGCGCAGATGAAAATAAATGCAAAAACGGTAAGCGGTAACACCACATCATCACAAGCGACTTCTTCAACATAACCAGAGTTATCTTCATCCAAATTAATATCTCCTACGAATTCATCCAAAGAAGAACCATTCTTTATAAACGCCTTCAGAAGCGTTGAGTATACATTGACCATAGAATCTTGATACTCCATGCACATCTTCGTCTCATATCTGGGATAATCACCACATTTAATTTTATAAGGGTTACAAGCAGTTAAAATAGCTTCAGCACGATCGCGGAAATGTTGTGCAACAAATTCTTCAAAATGTTTTGGTGGGTACGTCAGAGTAGCCAACATTGTCAGGCAGTTTGCCTTGAAGAGACTCATTGCACTCAAATGATTCATCCAACTTGTAACCAATCTTAATGGCTTCTTGCAAACGAGGATCGTTCATGTTCATACCATGGTTGCTAAAATACGGGTTCTCATCTTGAAATACGAGTTGAACAGATAGTAAAATATCTAGTACGGTCGATACATTTGGATTCCATTTTGCAACTAGCGGTTTCGGGGACTCATAAGTTGGCCAACGAGTATTTATTTTAGAACTGTCAATGCCAGCACCACTTAGCTTAGAAAGTGTAAATTCATGATAGCATCGAACTTCAGGCGGAACGCTTGGATAATTGAGTGGTAATATAATATCAAAGAAGAATAAACCATCCTGGTAAGGCGTACCTGCTCCCCGATTATTGCAACTCTTGCAACATCGTTTTCGTAAACCCTGACATAAGCTGAATCCGGTAATCCCATTCTGAGGATCTTCCCACTCCTGCATTATTCTATTGTGCCTCTCAACACCACCACTGCAGTTTATTTGCTGATTCCTTGAAGAGGAGGAAGTAGAGTTATAAGTAATTCCTTTCTCGTCTTGGGCGGCAGAACAGACGAAATCGAACTGCTTGAATTGACTTCTAACGACTGTTCCATTAACTTTTTCTCTTTCAGCTTCTACTTTTATTTGCAACGCCTGCTCTTCACCATCGATGTTTTTCTTAATTGTTCCTTCGCTTTGGTTTTCCTCAACATCCACAACTTTTATCTCGGTCATCTCTCCGTCATGAGGTACCATTCTGTCTTTCTGTTGGGATCTCCTTCTTTTGATGGTTTTCGAGTTCTGCTTCTCTAGAGAAGAGTTAAACTGTTATATATATACTGTATTTATTAACAACACGAGTCCTAGGTGGTTTTGTGTGTCTTGTGTCCTATAAGGAATTGTAACTATGATCAGCGTTCATTCTTTGGGCTCTCCAAATCTGAATCATACCGGTATCAACCGGAGTTACTAGAAACACGCAAGTAGACTAACGGAGTTATATCAACGATCGATGGGCCAAGTCTATCATATATCAAACACGTATCATGGACGTTTTCTATTTTTCTAAAGACTAAACAATTTAATCTTAAACACCAGATTGATCGAGAATCATAGATCAAATTTAAGGGTTTTCCGAGTACCAAATATGAATCGAATAGTAAAGCTAAAGACAACACCGTGTCAAAAGAATTTAAAAAAAAAAAAAAAAAAAAAAAAAAGGACAGAAATCCATCAAAAAGACTTTGGTTTTTCTTACCTTAAACTAGATCACGTTGTATCGGTTCCCATGAAACATGAATGAATCAGAGCTTTCCCGGGGGTTGAAGGATGGAAGATGCCGATGAATAAGAGGAAAAAAAAATAGAGGCCGACATAACTTATTTATAACCGAAACCTAGAGTGTCAACTGGTCCAGACTCCAAGTTCTACTCGGACACTACCGGAATTGGAACCGTTTATGTTTATACGAGTTGGTTCCAGTTTCGAATCAGGTTCCTAAATTAGTGGAACCAGACTCGGTAAAACTAGAGTCTAGAGTTGAATGTCACGCAGTGCAGAGATGCATAACACACGTGGTGATCAGATTCCGTTGAATCGGATCATCCTTCTTCATCACACAGATTCCTTTAAACAATAGTTGCTATTTACCAAAACCATCTTTCCCAAGATTTGAATCCACAAATTACATTATAGCGTATAACAGCAAAATCACATTTCCTCTCCTATGCTACCAAAGCACCGGCATCAGTAGTAATCGCAACCACAGAAAAAAATCGTCACCACAGCAGCAGCAGCAGCAGATGATTCCTTCTACTTCCCGACAGCAACAGCAAAGTTGGACTTGTTGGCAAACAGAAAAATTACTCAGGATAATAAAGTGCTATACTTGGACTTGTTGGCACAGCAGGCATTAAACAATAACCAACAAAG
This sequence comes from Papaver armeniacum, assembly GCA_023531295.1. Taxonomy (NCBI): domain Eukaryota; kingdom Viridiplantae; phylum Streptophyta; class Magnoliopsida; order Ranunculales; family Papaveraceae; genus Papaver; species Papaver armeniacum. The sequence continues at coordinate 83,794 of JAJJWW010017320.1, read as the reverse complement.
CAATGGGTCTCCTCTCCCTTTTGAATGTGTTCGACACTTTTGATGACAAGACCTGAGAGATGAATGATGACAAGCATCGTAATCAACCAAAGCAAACTCAAATTATTGATGGCATAAAAAAATCAGCAACAATTACCAGCCGTGGACAAAACTAGACTTAAGTTTTGGACCCTAGCTCTATGTGGAAGCCAGAGGTCTCTTCATTATGTTGATCGCCAAATATTCTTCGTAGATAAAAGATTTCTAACCCGACTTCACAGTCTTTTTAATCATAGATTTTTGTTTTCTATTAATTTGGTGTGTCTGTGTTGTACTTTTTCTAGCCCAAAATCTTAGTCTAGGTTCTTTCGCATCCGTATCAGTACACACAAAAGCTACATTCCACAAAGTTTCAGTAACTTAGTTGCTCATAGCTTCACTGTGCAATCTAAATCCAACTTAGTTTCCTTGGAAACAAAAGCTCCCACCGGCATATGCAAATGATGCATTCAAGTCGTGCTTTAACCTACCTAATTACATGTTGCAGTTAGTTGCTGATGTAGGGGGTATCAAAGTCGAGGAAGCATGCAGTTTCTGAATAAGATTTAAACTCCATTTCTCAGGAAAAAAGCCTTAGTATTTTCTCCTCCAACTCAGAGTTTCATTCCATCTGATCCAATAACAACTTTTCCATCTTTTAAGAAAACAAAGCACAATTCTAACTGAAATGCCAATGATGTAAGGCATTCTCCATATGATAAAATTAAAGACAAGAGCACCACCTGAGGTCAACTTTCAGCAACTTCCTCCTGACAGTCTTTTGTGATATTCTGTTTCAGGGTGATTCAGTGTTGCCAAGGAGTCTAAGAAACAGGAAGCTAGCCGCGCAAGACCCCTATTTGCAAGTGCTGCATCTGGTTCCTGTTAGGGATCATGACAAAGCATGAGAACGCTTGCAAAGAATATCTCTTTCATCTATTCCATTCTATAATGGTACAATTTTTTATCAATATGGAACCACTTACCTAATTACATAAAAGAGAATTTAGTCCTACCAAAGTCCAAATTAGTTACCAAAATCTATCATATTTTTCTCCTTTGCTAATAGCCAAGAATATAATCCACTATATACAGGCAAAATTAATCTGACTACCTAGCAGCATCCTCTAGAACAAAGAACGGTATACGATTGATAATTGTAAGTCTTTGAAAATTGCAAATAGAGAAACTATATATAGAGTGCGATCTTTTCAAAATTCAATAAGAAATAAAGAAACAAATTTTCCAAAACCGTGTTCTTTAAACTTTCAAGTCTAGTTTACTTCGATAAGGTCGCTGACATTCACTAGTATTATCTCCGAGATCTAGCGGTGACTTATATAGCACAACCCATAGCCATGAATGTGAGAGAGTTGTTGCTTCCGTGAAGCTGTGAAGGATAAAGTGCTAGACGAATTCGCGTTCCAAGCGCACAACAATTTCGAGCTCCAGTTTTAGACGTCGGATCTCAACCGATGTGCCAACTATTGAAGCAATCAATAAGTATTTATTCTAAAAGCGAAATAATTTCGTGTTAATCTTATCTTTTCAATGTGAAGCCATTTTGTGCTTTATCTATGATTCACAGTTGGATTTCCAGCTTCTCAAAAACTCAGCGGTGAACCATGCCTTTTTGTGCCGTTGCGAGAATATGGAACCCTTGGGCAAACATAGACTGAAACAGCAGAGAGACAAATCGGGGCAGAGAAAGATGAAATGATTTTACGCAAGTGCTCTAAACTTCTTTATTTGCAAGTGCTCTAAGAAAAAGAAAAGAAAAATGCTGCTATGTGTGCACAATTAAGTAAAAGTGTGTGCAAGATGTCTCTTGAACAGAGAAGTACCCAAAATGCAAATGTCTCTTGAACTCTAAAAAACACTATAAACAAAAGGGTATTCAATTTGATCAACAAAATCCAATTTTAGGCATTTGTTGGAGAACAACACCAGTGAAATTCTCAACAATATTCACTTCATAACCAAAAGTTTTAGTCCAATTTTTGGCCAATTAAATTTTGCCTTCTCGTTTCCTTCTATCTTTGTGCGTCTGTACAACATTGTTTATTGCTTTATCATTGACTTGAATGTTTTCATCATTGACTTGATTTTCCTAATTAAGCAAGACAAAGAAGAAAGAACTCATGATTTAAAATCTAGCTGATCAGTGCAATATTTTCCTTACTAACCTTGTTATTGATACCGTACCAATCAATCAAACCTCCGCATTATCAAATAGCGATATGATCCAAATTGCTTTTAAATATCCTAATAGCGCAAAGCAAGGGAAATATGGAAGTCGGACATTAAACGTTGGAACAATTTGATATCGGAGCATATAATTATATACCTTAAGGTGGTTCGGTGTCATCCAGTCTTTCAGAGCATAATGATTTTGAGATAATTATATTTCAATTTTGATTCAAGGAACTCCGAAAACAAACATAAACTTGAGGTCTCACTCTCATCTATCAATGTATTTAGACGTTTCTTCTTTTAACATTTGCTGATATCAATATGTGTAGGTGCAGAAAGGTGTACCACCTTCGTATATGCCAAAAATACAAAGAAGAGTAAATTATTATTAGGATCTCATGTATTAATTTTACTACTTACTAATATTTAAATAAAATTATCACGACAGTGTTCCATTAATGGATTGAATTATACCCACAATCAAACCGCCTAATACGCAGATGAAAATAAATGCAAAAACGAAAAATGGTAATACCATATCATCACAAGCGACTTCTTCAACATGACCAGAGTCATCTTCATCCAAATTAATGTCTCCTATGAAATCATTCAAAGAAGAACCATTCTTTATAAACGCCTTCAGAAGCTTCAGTACACATTATCCATAGAATCCCGATACTCCATGCACATCTTCGTCTCATATCTGGGATAATCACCACATTTAATTTTATAAGGGTTACAAGCAGTTAAAATAGCTTCAGCACGATCATTGGAAATGTTGTGCAACAAATTCTTCAAAATGTTTTGGTGGGTACGTCAGAGTAGCCAACATTGTCCAACAGTTTGCCTTGAAGAGTCTTTCATTGCAGTCAAAAGATTCATCCAACTTGTAACCAATCTTAATGGCTTCTTGCAAACGAGGATCGTTCATGTTCATACCATGGTTGCTAAAATACGGGTTCTCATCTTGAAATACGAGTTGAACAGATAGTAAAATATCTAGTACGGTCGATACATTTGGATTCCATTTTGCAACTAGCAGTTTCGGGGACTCATAAGTTGGCCAACGAGTATTTATTTTAGAACTGTCAATGCCAGCACCACTTAGCTTAGAAAGTGTAAATTCATGATAGCATCGAACTTCAGGCGGAACGCTTGGATAATTGAGTGGTAATATAATATCAAAGAAGAATAAACCATCCTGGTAAGGCGTACCTGCTCCCCGATTATTGCAACTCTTGCAACATCGTTTTCGTAAACCCTAACGTAAGTTGAATCGGGTAATCCCATTTTGAGGATCTTCCACTCCTGCATTATTCTATTGTGCCTTTCAATACCACAACTGCGGTTTATTTGCTGACTACTTAAATAGGAGGAGGAAGCATTGTAAGGAAGAATTATAAGTAATTCCTTTCTCGTCTTGGGCGGCAGCACAGACAAAATCGAACTTCTTTTGATGGTTTCTAATGACTGTTCCATTGACTTTCTCTCTTTCGGCTTCATTGCCGGTTCCTTCTACTTTTATTTGCAACGCCTGCTCTTCACCATCGATGTTTTTCTTAATTGTTCCTTCGCTTTGGTTTTCCTCTACATCCACAACTTTTATCTCGATCATCTCTCCGTCATGAGGTACCATTCTGTCTTTCTGTTGGGACCTCCTTCTTTTGATGGTTTTCGAGTTCTGCTTCTCTAGAGAAGAGTTAAACTGTTATATATATATATACTGTGTTTATTAACAACACGAGTCCTAGGTGGTTTTGTGTGTCTTGTGTCCTATAAGGAATTGGAACTATGATCAGCGTTCATTCTTTAGGCTCTCCAAATCTGAATCATACCGGTATCAACCGAAGTTACTAGAAACACGCAAGTAGTAACGGAGATCGATGGGCCAAGTCTATCATATATACAAACACGTAAGGTATACGCAAGTTATCTATTTTTCTAAAGACTAAACAATTTCATCTTTAACACCGGATCGTTCGAGAATCCTAGATCAAATTTAAGGATTTTGTAGAAACTAAAGACAAAAATCCACTGTGTCAAAAATAAATAAATAAACACACAAATCCATCATCAAGTTTTGGTTTTTCTTACCTTAAACTAGATCAACGTTGTATCAATTCCCACGAATGATTTAGAGCTTTCCCGGGGGTTGAAGGATGGAAGATGCCGATGAAGTAGAGAAGAAAGGAGAGGCCGACATAACTTATTTATAACCGAAACTTAGAGTGTCAACTGGTCTAGACTCCGGTTCCACTCGGACACTGCCGGAATTCGAACCGTTTATATATGTTTATACGAGTTTTTCCAAGTTTCGAATCAGGTCCCTAAATTAGTGGAACCAGACCCGGTAAAACAAGAGTCCAGAGCTGAATGTGATACGTGGGAATGTTATAAATTCACTCGATTGGCCTTACACAAATACGGTATACCCACTGGGGTAAAAAATATATTGTTTTTCAAATAAGTTGCTTCTAAATTTGGAGCCTTAAGGAAATCACTTGCTATATTTTTAAGTTGAATAAAGGTGGATTTTGAGGGGTATTTAAATAATATTTCCATGTGATGTTTATACACGGTGTAGTGAGATGCACTTAAAAAACTTGGCGAGATTGGGGTATACCCAGTTAATTGGGGTATACCCAATTTTAAGTGGACTCTTTTTTAAGGGCAAAGGGGAGGCCTATGGGTAAAGTTACAAAATTACCCTTTCCCATTATAACTCTAATTACTACCCTAAATCAGTTTTCATTCTCTTCATTTCATCTTCTTCTCTTCGTCTTCTCCTCCTCAAATACATTATCGGCTTATCCATCCCCCACCACCGAAACTCGTCGATTAATTCGTCGTAATCGTCGATTCAAAAGTTCCAATTAATCTTCAACAATGGATTCGCCACGACTTAGTGCAAGTCGTATCAAAGACGCTAATCGAAAACCCAATGAGTATAACCCTGGAATTGCAAGTTTGGTTCAAAAGAAAATGAATAAAAAAGCGGTTAAAGAAGGAGAATTTGCAGTCGCGGAAACACGAGAAATGGTGCGATTAAGAAAGTAAGGGCCTACTTAAACTCACTCCAGTACTTCAATTTCATGTTTGCATGTCAAATTAGGTTAGAAAAATCGAATGTTTGAATTTGCGATTATTTGGCGGCATGGTATAATGCTATCGATCCTGTGAGCATTTCATATTTAAGGTTGGCCGGCAATCTATTAGGTTGAAGAACTTGACTAATTAGTATTTGTAACTGCTACTTGCAGGGCCGGCAAGGTATTAGGTTGAAACACTTGCCGGCGTCTGTTGTTTTTTGTTAGCCGGGTCGGTTGTGAACTTTAACCTTGCCGGTTGTGTTCAATTTTTTTGTTGCGTCTCCTGATGCCTTTAAGTATGAAAGTCGGAATGGTATTTTGTCAAAACCATTCGGGCTATATGTTAGCCGGCAATGTATGGGTAATAGACCTTTCCGACCTGTAATGTGGAAAATCCTTGTGTCATATTTGTTATAAAGTAAGCGGGTTATTTGAATGATACCTACTGCTAGGCTATTGTTTAGCCGACATATATGTTTTAGTCGAACCTTCCTACCCGTTGTTTCGCCGGATTAGTTGTATTTGACGACCTGATGTGATGTTGAAAGTTTGTAGTAAAGTGGTAGTAAGGTTGTCGTTCACTCGGACTTGTAAAGATTTGGTTTTGAGAAAATACTAAAAACAAAGAAAATATATACACAAGTTTGTCACGAAATATCGAGAGAACTGGGACTTCGGTTCCACCATAAAATTCATTCATGCGATTCATATATTTATTCTAGACAATTATAGCTCAAATAATAATAAAATATTGACTCTATGTTTTGCCAAGGTAGATTTTTGAAAAGCAACGATTGTATATCTAAAGCATGAGATATCAAAAGACTTAACCTAAGTATAACTCATCAATTGAAATCACAACCATTCAATAAAAACCATAAAACAATTAACAATCCGTGCAAAAAAGTCATGAAAGAATTAAATATAATTACCACACGCATGAAATATGGCTTCCTCCATTATCCCGGTGTTGGGGTTTAGCTCCTCATGCTCAAAACACACCCAAAGATAGAAACATGGCTCAAAAAGGTGTTTTTATTGAGAAATATATGAAAACGAGTTTTTCGCAACGCTGCACGAGTGTTACAGAGGTTACTGTTACGATTTATAAGACTGTTGAACAACGATACTTTATGAATGCTGTCGTTGTATTTAAGACTGCTTCTGCGACAGACTTTGAAGGTCTGTTCTTCGTCTTCTTCTTCTCCTCCACCTGCTGCTGCTGCAGCTCTGCAATTCGACTCTGCCACCTTCCTTATCCTCAAGTATCGACCCCCAAATACTCGATGGACCCTCTTTGAACCTCCCAAAGCACCTATTTATATCCACGAGACCCCAAAAATCCCGATAATAATTCTGTTTTTCCTCCTCATAAAATTCTGGGAATAATTCCCTTTTCTTCACCAAAAGTCTCGCGGTTAATCTCCTTTCTTACGCGGCTCGTTTTCACCAAAAATATCGAGAACAAAAAGTCTCTTCCCTGTTTAATCGTAACAGGATTATTCTCCACTTAACTACCATATATAACTCGGAAAATGTATCCCGAGAATAACTATCCTATTTTGTGAAAACCTTTTCTTTTCTCCGACTGAAAGCCAACTACGAACCCTGTTTAGCTGAACTAAGCCCACAACAAGCCCAATCCAACATAATTCTCTAAGAAAATCCGAGTAAAACTACTGTCCATAAACTCTTGTGAGACTAATTTCTTTTCCCGCCAAAACGTTATTTGAAAGGTAGGGGATGGAGTGCCCCTATCTGTTCTGGAGTGCGAATAGCATGTGGTGGTGAGTAGTAAAGAGGATAGCCCTTATGAACCTGGACGCCCCTTAGTAATTGAGGTACCCCTTATCCAAAATGAGAGTCCGAATAGTGATTTTCTCCCCACGAGCGCAAATACCACTTTTCGAGCCAATTTTCCCGCAAAAGCTTATTTCTCCAAAAACACCTATAAAAACATAAAATACCAAAATAAGTACAAAATCGAGCACTAGCAGTACACATAATTGTGAACAAAATAGACACATAAATATGTCCATCACGACCCTGCCGACTTATATTTTTTTTTTTCTTATTCGTTCTTGTTCAGGTTGCAAAAGGAAAAGAAAAAAGCAGCTCTGAAAGCTCTTAGTCCTCCTTCAAGACATCCTCGTGTTGGTGAAAAACTCTTGACTTCAACACATCGAGGGGCATATGTTGTGCCGTGAACGCTCAAGATACGTGTACCGAATGATTCCGAACCACCATCGGAACCCAGTGATTCATACAACACTCCAGATGAAGACCAATCAATTCCATCTGGTAGAAGAGGTGATGATGATGATGATGTTGATGAAAGAACTCAACCCTTGCTTGGAGGAGGTAACAATGATGATGATGATGATGGTGATCAGGGCATGCCTAATGTTGGAGGAGGTAATGATGATGATGATGATGATGATGATGATGATGATGATGATGGTAATGGAGATAAAGATAAGGATATCGACGATGAAATTGTTGAAGAGGCGGTGGAACAAGAAGAAGAAGAAGGATGAGGAGATGGAGATGGAGATGGAGAACAAACTCTAGCTATTGTTCAAAAAATCGAAGCTTCAACTTCAACTGAAACCGGAAAGAAGAAGAGGGTGATCACTAAACCATCTAATTCCCACATGCCTGCCCCTCACTTGGTGGTTACACTTTGAAAAATAATGAGTCTCCAATGGGGACCCCAAGAGATGGTGGAAATGTTATTTTTGGATACAAAGAATCATGGGCATGTATGATCCATAATACTATCGTAAGTAAACTCAATCCGTCTTTGTTTTTTTTATTCAAGTGTGTATCTATCTTAAATTTGCGTCAAGTGTTCGTATTTCTTTTCATTTTGTTTTTTGGTATTTAGGATCACAAGCATGTCGTCCATCTCATGAGGCGCCAAGCTTCATGTTCAGTAACTAAGATTTGGGATCTTAAGGATGAATGTGAGGAGGTGCAAATGATTGTCAAGAACTCCGGGTTGTGGCCTGCGGTGGAGAGTTCGAATATTGAGCATGATAGAGTTCACAGTGTCACATTCTCGTGAGAGGTTCTACGGAGAGGCGATATAATGTTATTCCGTTCGGTGAGATGGTGATAACTCCGATGATGCTCATCAAATTCTAGGCCTCGAGGTTGAGGGAAAAGCGGTCGGTGAGGGCTTCGATGATAATTTTGATTTCAAGGATATTTACAAATTGAGCCGAGAAATTGTTCGGTTGGAATCGGATTGAGACGGAGGATATACTTGAGAAGAAGGATGGTCGTCTAAGCAAGAAGTTTAATCGAAGAAGTTGAGGGACACATTATGTGAGACCAAGAAAATCTTTGATAAGGAAGGAAGGGTGAACCCTATGCGAATCAATGCTCTCCGTCAACTTATTTGCTATACGTCTGGGCAAATGTATCTTCCCACGACATCTGGAAGCTTGGTGGACGCCGGATTATATGCAACTATTGGATCCCTTAGATAAGATGCATGAGTATTCTTGGGGAATGCTGGTGTGGTCGCCTTCTTGAAAAATTAGTTGACAAAGGGTGTTAGGGCACTCACCAATGCAAGTTAACGAGAAACATATGTCTCTTCCGGGTAATTTTATTGTCTAAATCATTTATATTTGCAAAATTCTCGTAAGATAAGATTCTCACTAAAATTTTTATTTTTATTTTTTTTTGTATAGGTTTGGATATATTTGCACTTCCCTTCTTTGGTGAAAGACAACTCCTACATCTAAGTGGATGCGAATGTTGCGGTTAATAAGCCAAGAGCCCAAAGGTATAGTTTTAAGGGTACTCGGGATAAGGATATGCCACAAAATCTTATCAAACTCCGAATTGCCATCGACAAATTGATGTAGGAGGAGGTGATATTTGATCCGTATCGAGATGCTGGAACTCAAGGTTTAATCCAAAGAATAGATGAAGTTGTATTATACTATGGACCCTTGTTGTTGTGCTCCGGTGGATATTCAATGTACGATCCACATCGGGTAATGCGACAATTGGGTTACGTCCAAGAAGAACCTCATTTCGATGAAGAAAAGCCGTTATTTTTTGTGAACAAGGCTGAATGCACCACGTCCGAAAAACCTATTAACATCTCTTACACTCCAGCTACCAGTTCAAGAACATTGGAACGATAGACGTGGCCGTAAAATCGATGTGAGTCTTTTGGACGAGGTGACCACCGGTTATGAAGCTAGTGAGAAATACATGACGTGGTACTTGGGTTGGGCTCGTCCTACTGTGATTAGGGAACTGAGTGCTAAAGAATTGGTTCGTAAGAAGAAGATGGCATCGAAAGACCCATCAACAAGTCTTAAGAGCATTGTAAGTATTTTTGACTTGCTCGCTCTTATTGTTTTAAGATTACATTATCAAATCATTCTATTAATTGTTTGTTGTTTAATTGAAAATAGAAGGAGCATTTGAAGACCCTTGTGAAGGTGATGTGTTGCACGAGAGAAAGAGGAGAGCCTTTGTCAATTGAAGAGCAAAGTAAGCAAATTGACTTTGATAGCAATGTTGACAATGAGGATGCCCTTGAATTGTTCGGGCAAGTTGAGGTCAAGTAAAGAGGAAGAAAAATCTAGGAGGGAAGCACAAGCCAAGATGAATGCTTTGACAAAAAGAGGGCTCGTAGTGGTCGTGGTGGTGAAGGTAGTATAAGTGGTGGTGTTCCTAAACGGGGTCGTGGTCGTGGTCGTGAATGAATGCAGTCTTTAGTTTATTTCTTTTAAGTTGTGTTGGACAAATGTTAAGGTTAACGGTTGGACAAATGTTTTTTTTTAAAGGTTTATGGGACATGTTTTCGTATTTTGGACAACAAGTGTTGGATTTCTAGTTGTTGAATGAATGATTTGTTTAGCTATGTTTCAATGCTTATCTTAGGCATGATTATTTTAGGTTACATTTCCGACCACAATAGGGCCGACAGGGTTTTGAACCTGTCGGCTGCCGGCCCTGACACCAGACATTATTTGCATACCAGGGTCGATCGGGTAATCAGATCAAAACCTAGCCGGCTATTAATATGCCGGCAAGGTCTCATATTATAGACCTTTCCGGCTAACTGTTGCAACAAACACCTTCTCCTGATGCCTAAAATCATCAAAGGTCGGCATGGTAACAAAATTCCCACCATGTCGGCCAAATCATAGCCGGCATAGCATGGTAATGACCAATACATTCCTGGAGGATACACAGAAGAAAATGTTCTTCTGAAGCCTGAAATCATATAAGGTCGGCATGGTAACAAAATCACGACCATGTCGGCCGGTGCGTGGTCGGAATAGTTGACAAATAAAAACCTCGCCGGCAATTTTAAAATTCAATTTTTTTGAAAGTACAATTGCATTGATTGACTTGTACTTATGCACTATAACGGCCAAATTTGGGCACCATCCTATAAATACACTACTTATCTCTACAAAGAAACACACAACTATTTGCATATACTCTCCAAAGCTCATATCATCATACACTCCATCTAACTCACCCAATACCTCTCTACATACAAGAAATGGCATCATTTGATTCAAACAAAGATTTGGCAATCACCAAAGCATGGTAGGCGGGAACTCGAGTTAGACATCAATCCTCCGTAAGGGTGGATTCCGTAACCTTTTGGGCTAGGGTACACAACAAATTTAGCCAAGAATTTGGAAATCCTAATGGAAGAAGTGTTCAACAAGTCCATGATAGGCACCTTGTCATCGAAAATTCGATACTTGCTTATTTAGCTATCCAAAAACCAATTTTCAACGCTCCCCACTTTAACTTGTCCATTGAACAATTTGTAAGTTTTTTTGTGGTTTATTTTACATGATCAATGTTGTTTGATCTTCCTACTAACAAAGTAAGTTTGTGTTATGTTTTTGTAGCATGAAGTCGCCAAAGCGCTACTTGGAGGAAAATGGGAAGCATTCACATTCGATGCAAGCTATCAATTCATGGAATCAAAATCCGGAGTATGCCCGGAGATGATGGAGGGTGTATCGTCCTCGGACGAAGACTGATGGTTTTAGAAGTTTTTGTATATATTTTGTGGGTAGACCTCTATGTAAACCCTCACGAGACTATAACTCGTCCACTAGGGTCGCCTAGGGGTAAGTGCATTTGTTTTTCCGTCGACAAGGATTTGGGTTTTATGTTTCAATCAATGTAGTAACCAAAATTGCATGAATAAAGTGAATCACATCTTCCCATTTTCTGTTTTCATTTTGGTATAAGTACATGCCTAAGGTTACAAATCCTTAGCATGCCGACTACGGGTCATTTGCGGTGTTAAAAATTATGTGCATGCCGACCATATGATAGCCGACATTGTAGGAAATATTTACATGCCAACCGTAAAATTGTTGGCCCAAGATAGTCGGCGTAATCTTCATTCAAAGACCATTTCGGCCTAAAAGGGTGGCGTGTTATTCATCCGCGGACCATGCCGGCTAGACTTTGTCGGCATCCTATTCAAACGCAGATCAAGCCGGCGGATCTTAGTCGACACCTTATTCAAACCTGGACCTTGCTGACCTTTCATATTTTCAAAACTAAATTTTTTGATCGAAATCGAACTCATAAGACATATATACACAGAATTCTCATTTTCAAAATTTTAATCTAAACTCAATTAATTAACCTAATCAGAATTTTTAGTGTTAATTAAACAAGGACATATTAGCCATTTAGAAAATACAAGGTTAAGGGGTGGCTTGGTTTTACTTCATAATGACCAGATTTTGTCTTATTGGGTATACCCCAATTAGTTTGGGTATACCCCAATCTCGCCAGGTTAAAAAACATCAACGCGCATGGTAATCAGATTCGGTTGAATCGGATCATCCCTCTCCATCACACAAATTCCTTTAAATAATAGGAGTAGTAAACTGGTATTCACCAAAACCATCTTCAACCCAAGATTTGAATCCACAAATTACATCATAGCGTATAACAGCAAAATCACATTTTCTCTCATACCAAATCACCACTATCACCAGCATCAGTAGTAACCGCAACCACAGAAAAAACCGTCACCATCGTCACCACAAAAGCAGCAGCAGATGATGATGATTCCTTCTCCTCCCCAACAGCAACAGCAAAGTTGGACATGTTGGCAATTACTCAAATAGATAAAGTACACTGGACTTGTTGGCACTGCAGGTATTGAACAATAACCAACAAAGCTATGGGTCTCCTCTCCTCTCCCTTTTGAATGTGTTCACACTTTTGATGACAAGATGTGATACAAGACATGAGAGATAAATGATAACAAGCACATTATGTATCGTAATCAACCAAAGCAAACTCACATTACTGACAGCATAAAAAAGATCAGCAACAATTACCAGCCATGGACAAAACTAGACTTAAGTTTTGGACCCTAGTTCTATGTGAAAGCCAGAGGTCTCTTCATTATGTTGATCACCAAATATTCTAACCTGACTTCACGGTCTTTGAAATTTCATATTTAGATATTTGTTTTTTCACATTTGGTGTATTTGTGCTTTTACTAACCCAAAATCTTAGTCTAGGTATAACCAAAACACAAAAGCTACATTCTCACGAAGTTTTAGTAACTCATTTGCTCATAGCTTCGTTGTGCAATCCAAATCCAACTTAGTTGTCTTGTAAACAAAAGTTCTCACTAGCATATGCAAACGACGCATTCAAGGCTTGCTTTAACCTATCTCATTACATGTTGCAGTTAGTTGATGATGTAGGGGTATCCAAATTGAGGAAGCATGCACTGCATAAGATCCAAACTCCTTTTCTCCAGGACTCAGGAAGAACTCTGTGGTTTGTATATGCAACAGTTCCTTTCAGATACGGAAGCAATTTATTTATTGTCAACTGAATGCAAGCTTACCTTCTACTTTTGACCAAAAGAAGGCGAACTGCAAAATTCTCATTTTCTATACGAGCTTTTAATTCAAGGAAAATGCAAAGGTATACCAAACAAAATAGATACCTTCGAGAGATGCTCCGAGCTTCCTCCCAGCTAAATTCTCTCTAGGTCAACCAAGCAGTATTCATTTATCTGTACTCCAACTTTTTCCGGGAAATCCTCCCAGTTCACAGAACTTCCTGACCTTCTTCCAAAAAGTGCATAATGTCTAGTACAGAGGCAGAGCATAGAGTGTATTGTTGCTACAAACAGAGAGTTTTTCTGTCCCTTGATTCATCCCCAGGGTACACTACGTAGCATATCTATTTTAAAAAAAAATGAAGCACTTGATGAAAGAGTAAGTTAACATAAGGTTCCAACTATCTCAAATTTGAAATATGGAATGACTATGAAACAAAATTTTACATGCTGCAGAAGTAACTCGTAACAACCATTTAGTAATCAAAACTATAACAAGAAAAAAAAACATTTTCAGCATTTGCTTGGGCCTCAAATGTTTTAAGTTGATCTCCAGATTTAAAAGCATCCAAATTGAATGCTTCTGAAAGTTATACTACAGCCAAAGATTAATCACGGTTTTGGATTTATATCCTGGTATTTGGACATCATAGGAAAAAGCCTTTAACAACTTTTCTATCTTATAAGAAAACAAAGCACAATTCTAACTGAAATGTCAATGATGCAAGGAACCACCAGATTTCTTTGCAATGGATTATAACTTAGCTAGCTCTTTAAATTCTGTGAATTACATTGAATGGCTAAGAAGTTTGTTTATAACTAATAACTTTGGTGAAACTGTAATGCAGGAAAAAATCAAGCTTATAGCTTGTATCTTGTGGCACGTATGGAAATTAAGATGCTTTATTGTCTTAGATAAACTGCAGTTCAGGCCGGCAGAATTCTTTCAACACTTAAAACAGTACATCAGTGATTGGGAATCTTCCCTAACTGCAACCATGAACAGGAAGTTGCCTGGTCAATCTAAATGTGTACTGCAGAAATGGAATCCTCCTATAAAACATGATATTAAAATAAATTTTGATGTTTCTTTTATCAATGAGAACTTTCAATAGGTATCGAACTAATCATTAGAAATGTTGCAGGAAAATTTGAAGGTGCAAAAGGGGAGATTTCAAAAGCAGTAGAGGTGGAACAAGGAGAAGCATTAGCTGCATTGAGAGAAATCACATGGGCTAAAGGAGTTACCAGTCTGCATTTAGAGGGAGATAATAAAAACGTAGTGAATGCCGTAAATGGCTACTCAAGTGTGATTAACTGGACAACAAATAGTGTTGTCCAGGAGTGTCAGTTTCTGTTGAAAATTTTTGATTCTTGGTACTGTACTATTGTCAAAAGGTCTGCAAATTTTATAGCCGATACTTTGGCTAAGAATGCTAGAATCAGTGGCTAAGAATGCTAGAATAAGTGGTAATAGTTTGTGGATTCAGGAATCACCAGATTTCATTCTAAAGGATCTGGAAAAGGATAACTCTTTGTAAAGTTTTACACTTCAATAATATCTCTCTTATTCTAAGAAAAAAAAATAGGCATTCTCCATATGATAAAATTAAAGGCTAAACAAGGGCACCACTTCAAGCCAACTTTCAGCAACTTCCTCCTGACTGTCTTTTGTGATATTCTGTTTCAATAAGCCATACCTGTATCCAAGTCCGTAAGCACATGCAGGGTAATTCAGTGTTGCCACGGAGTCTAAGAAACAGGAAGCTAGCTTCCCAAGACCCCCATTCCCAAGTGTTGCATCTGGTTCCTGTTAGTGATCATGAGCGAGCATGAGAGTGCTTGCAAAGAATATCTCGTTCATCAATTCCATTCTATAATGGTACAATATTTCTACCAAGATATGGAACCAGTTACCTAATTACATGAAAGAGAATTTAGTCCTAACAAAGTCCAAAATAGTTACCAAAATCTATCATATTCTTCTCCTCTCAAAATCTCATTTGCTACGATATATAGGCAAAATTAATCTGACTACCTAGCAGCACCCTCTAGATTGTGTCCAAGCTTGCTCAAAGCTTCTGTATTTTGCATTCCTGCAAAACTTAGGTAAGAAGGGGGATTTTGCTCACACTAATTTTACTTGCAAAACTGGTGATTTAACAGAAGAACAAGACGTGTATGAATACCATACCATAGACAAGTAGTAAGCTTGCTTCATATTCATCTATTTAAACTAACATCATTCAATCTCTTTTTGAACTTGATACTAATTGAACTGAAAACCCAAATCACTTAACAGAAGTTCGAAGGAAAGAAAAAAAGTTCCAATTTTATTCCAAAATCAGTAAAATTGAACAAAACCCATATTGAGATTCACTTGAATTAATCATAATCAGGGTGTTGGAATGTATACCTGAGATACATCTTCTTCAATTTTCAGTTGATGATTTAACATAAACAACAGAGAATGAAAAGGAAAAAAAAACATTTTTTTCTCCATATTGGTTGGGGAGATTGATTTTCTCAAGTGAGTTGATGTAATTGAACCCTGAATGGGTTGGAAGAAGTGAGTGATGTACATCCGCAAGAGTAAAAAAACTCAATGACCATCCGGCTCAAACACCTCCATGTCCATGTAACTCTACTACCTCTCTAGCTGGAATACCCTGAGAGACCTGCCATGCCTCGATCCTCAAGGGAAGCCACATGACTCTCCTGAATATCTCAACAAGCGATAAGAAAAATGGTTTCCAGCTACCATCTAGATCCGAAAGCCGGCAAGCCCAACTGATACGACAGAGGATATCTAGTAGAATGAACCCGTAGTACCACTGCATCATATGAAAATGGTTTTAATATCAGATTTCGAAACTATAAGTATCCAAACACCCAAAGGGAAACAATCGGAAGTTAAATTGGCAACAAATTCTAAAAGTAACTTTAAGAAACAAAAAAGGTTGACATTTTGCTAAGGAAAATGTTCTTTATTTTAATTTCTGACTCTTGTTTTTCCTCTTTTCAAATTCTTAGTTTCCTCTTTTGCTAATGATCATATTGTTTACCCAGTAGGTCTAGCACGAGGATTAGTTATTGCTTGGTGGTTTTTCTTTACTGTTCAATAAAACACTAATACCAAACAGACTTTGAAGTTCAACCAACACCAACTAGAAAGCTAATTAGGGGTTGATTTACTTACCCATTGTCGCTGGCCTGTGAAAATTTGTGTGGTCACGGTAGGTACTCTGAGAAACCAGTTGGAAATTCTACATTTCAGAATAAATTATTTATAATTAGCTATAACAATTAATACAAATTAAAAAAAAAGAAGTCAAAATAGGTTCATAATTACTAGAAGATATATCAAAGTTCTACTAGCATATATATACTCACCCTAGATTCCAGTCGACAAAGAGGTCCCACGAGATGCTCATTATGCTAACCGCCACAAGTAATGCAATCCAAGCAGGGAAGTAACCATCTGACCAGCTCTTAGATGAGCCTTTGTAATAGTACATGCGGGAAACCAAGATGATACAAAGCTGCAATGCTTGTTTCACCACTAAATACCAACCAAAAGTCAAACAGTGATTTTTTTTTTTTTCTAATTTCATAAAAGAAGTCTAAGTCTCTCACTAATTAAATATACACATGAGGTGCAAAATATTACCATTCCACCATAGATGGGGCTCAAGTGGGGGACTTCTTGTTGAGGTGGAGGAATAGGAGGATCGGGAGTAGTGCAAGTAGATTGTAGTCGTACACATTGTATCAACCGAACGATAAATGGCAAAGCAGATATAATAGCCGCCGCCCAAGAATGGGGTCCACATTTGGAGTTTGGAGAATCCAAATCCGTGGAGACCCATCCCCAGAGGACAAACAAAGAACACATAGCTGAACATATATCGGCAAAATCCTAGTAGAAATGGGGAAAGAGAAAAGGAAAATGCAACGTTAACTCATACCATACTAGTTACAAAAAATGTCGTAAATATGATTAAAACTCGGTGTTCATGGTACTCATCGTTCAAAATGTTCCAACTAGAAGCCATAAATATCCGGTTTTAACTTTCAATCTCATTTAAATAGGTTAAATTTATAAATTTTGGTTTTCTTATTTACATACAAAAAAAAAGGTTGGCTACATAACGTACCTTAGAAAACGATGTAAGAATATCCGCGAAGAATATGTCGGCAAACAAAGGCTTCTGTAATGATTAAAAGACGCCAATTATAATCTAAAGTTACTAAACTTTCTATTTCCTATATCTAGATGACGACTAACTATAGCAAATAAATGAACTCGACGTACGATTATGGATAGCAATTAAACTTAATTACCAAGAAAGCACGCTTAATTCTTATCCACAAGAAATGCCGAAATTGCCAAAAGCGATGTGTGCAGTAGAATAAACCAGCCGCATACATGATTGGCTGCAAATGGACACATGCAAATTAACAAACTCACGTTAGGAATAAACAAGCAAAAAATCACTTACAAATGATAATGCACATGGACTGAATCTGAATAGTTATAAACAGGTTAGTTACCGGTAGGTAGGGTGCATATGGAGCTAACGTTGTGGGAAGCAAATCCAATAGAGTGTCAACACGCTTCCCACAAAAAGTGTCATATGCCATCCACGCTGCAGATATTAAACAGTAAAATGAATATGATAATAAAAATTACTTGAGGTGGTTCAAGTTTAAGTTGGTCAGAGAAACCCCCAAAGTCACCTTCAGAATCACATAGCCTGGAGTCAGTGTACGTGGTGCACCCAAATGCAGGATATCCATATGCTCGTAGGGAACACGGTTATTATTGAACGTACGGACACTTAAACCCCATGCCATAACAAATATAGCCTATATAGGTGTAATAACATTAGAAGCAATTTCAACATTTAATGAAATAGAAAAATGGAAATGGAAACTCAGCTATGCAAAGTAGCTTTACCAATGATAGCGGGAAGCTAAAGTAAGTCATGGATGTGACAAGAAGTTTGGTGCGCTGCTTGTCATTAGGTTCTTCCTTGGTTAGAGATCCACATGTAGACATCTAGAAATATTGGATACATTAATACCTAATCAAAGATACAGAACCAATTGGTACTAAGACGAAAAATGTGAATTTTACTTACCACTACTATCCATAGGATTATTAGCAATGTTGCATTGAATCCAACCATTTTCACTACCTGCATGCAAATGAATTTTCGCATTGATCAAGCTAACACTAACAATCATAAGATATAGCTCTAGATCATACATACATACTCTTCTTCATAAGTGTGTCCAATTGAAACGCAGACAAATCATTTTTGGGACATAAAAATTTTCACACACTCCATAATGCTCCCACAAATGTTTAGTGGTCATGTGCTTTTGGAATTCAAAATGTCTAGTCAAGTGTCCAAAGGTCCATATCGTTATTTGAACCAGTTCCATTTTTTTGGGGTCACTGTTTAGAACAAGTATTCTTCTTACGCCCCACTCACCCATTGCATAGAGTGAGGAGCATGACATTCATTTTAAACTTGTCTGTATGTGGTGTTGTTCACCCACTTGACGGAAATATTAACACAAGTCATTTAAGTTTCCGTTAACTCCATCATGTCCCGTAAACATGGAGGACACGACGGGGTTATTTCACACCGCCACCGCCACAACTACCTATTTCCCACCACCACCGCCACAGCCACCGTTAATCAATCTCAGGTAACTCGAAAAACTAGTATGTACACCCCTGAAATCTCTCAATCCACAACAGTCCAATACAGTCATGAAACTCTAATTCTTCCAATAAACCTCATCTCCATTGTTCCATCAAAAACAATCATCTTACTCATATCAACTTATTCAAGAAAAGATGAGAAATCAATCAGTTTAATCAGTAAAACAGAGGAAATCGCACTAAAAACTAATCACCTTACTAATCATTCTCATCAAAACCATAATAACATCCCTAGATCCGAGATAACCAGTTTAATTAATCAACGAATTTAACTAGCAAACTAACAATCAGACGATTCGTTAAGTTAAAGAATTCACAATAAAGAAAATACTTAAATCAAGAGCAAGAAAAACAGGGTAAAATTTCAGAATCAATTACAAACCTAGTTCAGCTATCTCTTTCACAAACTCAAGCTCTCTTTAAATTCTTCTCTGGTTGATTTTTTTGAATTCTTCTCTGGTTGATTTTCAATATAATCTTGAAAGAAAATGAGTTAAAGGAAAGAAAGAAGAGGAGAGGATTAAGTTTTAGATCTGAAGAAACATTTAGCAAGTTTATTAACCTTTCTTTGCTTCAACATTACCAGAGAGGAATTTTGCTCCCAATTCTGTTAGTACGGAGCAGCCCACTAATGATTTGGTTAAACTTCAAAAGATTTTCTCTAAACAATTCCGTTAATTACTAAATTGCCCTACAAAATAGATTTAAGGTGAGTTCCTGAGAGATGTGGCACCTTCAGATTTTAGATTTGTTTAAGACTAAAATCTACCATTGGATCTTTGGCGCCAACATTTCTCAAGTTTAGCGTGTTAGTTCACTCTTTTTTTTTTATCCCATTTTATCGCATTTTGTTTTTCCGAAGATTCTAGAAAAATGTAATTACCTCTAATCGTAATTAGCAGTAAATAAATTCTTTTTATATATTTGTGGGTTTGTTTAACAGACAAATTAACGATCTGGATTAATGTACTAACGTACAATATAAGTTCCATAATTACTCCTAGTTTTGCATTATTGGGTGACGATATCAGTGACGTATGCGATACTTACGGACACCGAATACTTTACATACACAAGAAAAACAAATCTATTAACTTGGTCAGAGTAATATAATCTGCATCTGCCAAGTGAAATAGAAAGCATCAGCTTTATTATTGTCATTGAAGATTAAAATAGACATTCTGAAATTGTGCAGACAGAATGAATAAACTTATTTGGTGTCTCTAAATATTTTCTTTTAAGGGTATTAACAATCTAATTTTTTCTAAAACGGCGGTGGCACAAAAAGAATAATAATAATATGGCAAAAACCTGTGTCACCTACGAAAAATTGGGCGATCAAGAAAGAAGAAGAAGCATAGTGAGCATTTTCAACGAGGGTGAGGGGAGAAATGTTTGTTACAAACAAAATAAGAAATAGCCAATAGGAGCTCTTTGGAAAGAACAAGAGAATAAAGGGCCCACCGCCCATCAAAACCGTTACTTTTTACTACCGTCTAATGATAAGTTAATCAATACACTAATTAGTTAATCATGACGTTAAAAAGTTACACTAGTTAAATCATGACTTTAAAAAGTTACTATTGTTAACCATTTACTCCAGTAATAATTATTGAATCTTGCGCTGCTATATCTCCGGACCGTCCACCCAAATCTTCGATAAATGTGAATTCCATCTACCAAGTCTTTAGACTTTAGAACCTTTTAATTTATTCCTAAAATATCCTTGGAGTTTTGGCGCCAAAATTTAAAGTTATGTGGCGCGTAATTCAGTTTAAGTTACAACTTACTGCCAAGGGCCAACGCCAAACATGTTTTGGGCACCATATAAAATGGTTCAGCTCGAGAGATTCTTTTGTCTCATATTAATTGGTAGCCCCAAAATTATTGATACCCTCGTATAGCGAAGCCGGGCTAGTTTGAGATATGTAGGTTTAAATGTTTTTTTTTTTTTTGAAGCATGCTATTTAATAAATTACTTAGGGACTATTACACGAGGGTATATAATACCCCAAGATTCATCGGTTACAATAAGATTGGTAAGCCAAGAATCTACATCAACATGATCTTGGGTCATAAAAACAATCTTCGAATCGGTATTTCATCGTTGGGGGATGTCGGAGTCGAAGGTCGGAAGGCCTTCGGTCAATGCTTTCCACGAGAAAAGTTGTACTTTTGGTGGACACGGAAGGTGTCCACAGTAAATTAGATGGTGGTAGAGGTGTTCGATGCAATTGATTGAAGTTGCTAGTCATGCCTTTGTATCTTGTTGTTGCGGTGAACTGCCCGAGTGATATCTGTCTGCTCCTTCGATTTTCAGCTTGATCCATTACATCAAATTGAGTCTTTAGATTTGATTTTGTCTTGAAGTAGAATCCCATCTCTGGTCTTGAAGGATAATAGCTAATAGTGCTAATAATTACAAGGTTACTAAAACCGAAATATGAGTTGCAAACTCTACTAGATTAAACTAAAGACTACAAATCACTACTACTAGTAACTACTACAATTACTAAAAATCAAAAAATATAAGAGGGGTACAGACTTGGACTAAGTAAACTAAAGAAATGAAAGATTACAAATTTGTTTGAACAGGAAAACAACTAAATTGAGAAAAGACTAGTCGAGTAAGGTGTCAGGTTCACCGGCCTAATCGCATACCAATTAGGATTAAAGCTTGTTGTTGAATAAACGGAGTAATGTTGAAGCCGTGATACATTCCGGGATTTGAGTACATAAATTTTCAACATGTGGAGATGTTGAAATATGCCGCTTGCGATAAAAGATATGTCACCTTGGTCAAGACCTATGGAAGAACTAAAATCTTATAGAGGACTAAAGTGAGAGTCATCAAGTTTGGCTCGCCATAGGTTTGACTAATAATGCACTAAGGTTGAAAATTATTCAAACATGAAAAAGGAGGTTAATTGTGAAGTCAGAAAGGTACTACCAGTCAAGGAGAGGGGGTGAAAATCTTTGGCATGGTATCCCGAATATTGGCGCAGAGGTGATAATATGCTGAAGCATGAAATCAATGATGTTTTTTCCTAAGGTTGCAAAGGTTAAGCTCAATAATGTTGCCCAGAGACTAAAAAGGTTAAAAAGGTTTAAATGTTTAATTGAGGTCTAAAGTATGAAAAAATACCAAATTACTCTTTACACTAAACTTAATTTTTTGGTTAAAAAGGCCTAGGATTTAAATTTTCGGGTCTAAAAGACAAGTAAAATATGGTTAAGGTTCAAATAACCAAGGATCGAAATATACTTTTCTAATATCCAAATTTGGATATACTGCCCAAAATATTAAAAACATTTAATCATAACTGACCATCATACCCTTAACCAAAACTATGTTTAAGTCGATGTTAACGAAAAGAGGGATAAAGAGATATTCGATTTTTGATTTTAAGATGCAGACTGAAAAAACGAGCTCCAATTTTCGGATCTAATCGATGTTAATTTCCAATCAAACTCTTCTCTAATCTTTGCTCAAATCGGTAAGTTTGATTCTAGCATTTCGAACCACAAATTTCATCATCATTCAAAGTTAGGGTTTCAATCGAGAAGAAGATTGGGCTTTTTTCATGGTTATTGATTGATGATTCTGTTGATGGGTTTGAGTCTTTTAAGGGTTATGATAAGAATTAGAATTCAAAAGATGGTGGATTAGGAAAAATAGTGAACATTTGGTCAAGGTAGGGCACGATTTCAAGCCATGGAGAAGAACAGTGATGCCGTGAGACTGATTAAGAAGAAATGATGTTAAGAGAATTGATCAAGAAAAGGTATCTTTATTTTTAATTGCATATTTTTCTTGATTAGTGGGAACCATCAGTGAATTTAATTTTGCATCCTCCTTCTCCAATGGTGTTGATTCAACGGTGTTCTTCTCCTGCTGATTCCCAATTTAATGGTTGTCACATTCCTCCTTCTCCAATGGTATCCATGAATTCCATAATTGTTTTTTGAAGTAGCCAAGTAACAACGGATTAGGGTGAAATTGAGTTGAACAGTTGCATACCATGATTCCCAATTTAATGGTATCACTCATCGTTCTTCTCCTGCTCCACCTCCTCTACTTCACATTCCTCCTTCTCCAATGGTATCCATGAATTCCATAATTGTTTTTCCAAGTAACAAGTTAGGGTGAAATTGAGTTGAACAGAGTTGCATACCATGACGATTTTAGCCCTAGCTGTTGTTTTTGATTTTCCCAACTATTATAAATGTTCAAAGTCCTGAACCTTCCATGGCTCCTGCTAGTGATTTTTTTTACTAATTCTTACTTTTTCCCATTTAATATATTTTTGGTGATTCTTTTTTTATTCTTCATGGATCGAAAATGTCATGTATTCTGCCGATCTTAATTGGCCTAACGTGACAAGGTTGTAAAAAGATTAATAAGATAAACCTAGCTTGATGGGCCAAATACACAAGATGCACTTTTTTTTCTTTTCCATTATTAGTGTTTGTGCATAATGTATATTAAGATCGACAAAAAGATATATCTAGCCGGTTGTTTGAGTGCATAATGTATATTTGTATATATTTTTTGAATTTTTTTTTGTTCTTATTTTTCTTTTTTAACATGTGTTTTTGGTTGATGTTTAACGGTGAGTGGGATGGTAATGGTGGTGGATTCTATCGCTCAAGATCATGACCTCATGATTTTGGTTGTTTATAATATATTGCACGTGATTACTAGGATAAAGCTAGATTTATCCACGAAATACACTAGATGCACCCGAGTGCATAATGTATAATACTGACAGGATATAGGTTTTGGCCGTGATGCACCCGAGTGCATCATGTATGCTTTTTTTAATGTTTATAGAAAATATATTTCAGCCAGGTTGCACCTAGGTGCATAATTCATATTTTTATATGAAATAAATTTTGGCCAATTTGCAGCTGGGTGCATAATGCATATTATAATAGAAAATAAATTATGGCTAAGTTGCACCTGGGTGCATAGTGTATTTTCGGCTCGGTTGAAAATAAATTTTTTTTTTTCGAATTTCATATCAACAATGGATCTTGTTTTGTAGAGATTTTCGAGCCCTTTCTAAAAATATAAATTTTATTAAAATCAGACTTATATTTCGAAAGTTAAGAACTTTCTCGCGATTAATTTAAATTTGAGAGAGAAAATAAATAAGAGAGAGAAAAGGATATGATAAAGAATAAAGTCTAAAGAAAAGGGTATATGTGACTAAATATTCTTGTGTCTTTTTCACCCAGACCCATAGTTTGCTTGTCCATTGCTCCCATACTTTATGAGCCATGGTCATATGACCCATTTTTCGATTACTCTTTACACTAAACTTATTTTTTTTTAATTGTCTAAAACAAATATATGAAGCATTTCTACTAACAATTTTTAATCAAAACCTAGGTTTTTTTCATTTCCATTATAATCAAAAACTAAAACCTAATCACAAACAACAATTCAACTCTCTATTTTTTTTGGTTTTCAAACAATATTTTGGTAACAAACAATTCAAGTGATAGAGTTAAATCCCTTATATATGTTCCTTTTAAGAGGGATTCATCAATGATTTAACTATGAATCTCTGAAATTTCTCATCAAATTTTTCTGCAACTCAACAAGAATCGATTGATATGGTACACCTACATACATCGACTCTGGTTGATATGATGACGTTAATGCATATACCACCCGATTCACTAACCATGTTTAGATTTTTACACAAACTCGGAAGCTTTTATATGTTTGTTGTAGAACATAAAAATAAGAGTTGAACGCAAAAATAATGAGGTCATTCCGACATCGGACGAAGAAGTTATGAGCAAAACAGTCGAAGAAATACCCAAATTTACAATCGATTCATAAGGGCATGTATGTAAACCGATTCGATCTGGCAACAAAAAATTACAAAAAAAACTCTTGAATTTTAATTTTTTTACAATCAGTTTATATGGAGAACTATATCAACTGATTGTGGACAATCTGTCGTGCTTGAACATATACCGATTCTGGGATGAGTTTTTTCAAAAAAAAATCAGATTTTTCTCATATGTTGATGATGAATTAAGAGTAGTTGACTTCTAGGTTGGTTAAACTAGGAGAAAGAAGATTAATTACCCAAGATTAAACTAGGTGATCAAGATTAATCACCCAAATTAATATTAATTAATTAGTAATAAACTAGGCATTAAGAAAAATTGTTGGTTAAATAGTTTTGTAAAATTACTTCCTAATGACCCTTTTTGATATGCCTTGAATAAAAGGTGTAGGCCTCGAACTAGAGGAGAAAGAAGAGGTTCTTTTTCTAATGTAATTCCCTTTATGTTTTAATAGGTTGCAATTGGGTCCCAGAAAATATCAAATTAGAATTCGGGTCCCATGACTTTGGTCGACCTGTTCGACAGTTAGAAAAGTTAGATGAAAAACGAAATTACCAACTAAAACCAAGTTTTCATTTTATTTACTAACTTTACCTACTGTTTCACACGTGTGTGAGGAGAGAAACCAATCAATCGAGGGCTGAGCCTGAGATTAAACATATCTTCCGCTTTTTTATTTCTCCGACACACTGATAGTAGTGATACTGATCCATAGTCCACCATGAGTTAGTTTAGAACAATTGGTTGCAACACCCTATTAAGCATCACTACAACAAATCTACGCACCTAGGATTAAACATACGACCAACAAGTAAGTGTCTGCGAATAGCTAAAGCTATAAAAATAGCCAACAGTTCTCTAGAGATCTAAAACTTTCAGCGGAAGAATACGTCTTGTTTGCTTGATGAATACAAACAACATGATAAGCTTCTAAAGCCTGTTGTAGAATCTCCATCAATAGTGATGGCGATAATGATTTGATAATGATTGGAATTTTTCAATTGTTGGATTATACTATATGTCGGATGATTAAGATTTTTATTTAGCCTAAAACCAGTTGGAGAGAAGTTGTTAACAATGGTTATGACAATGAATGGCTGAGATTGGGAGAACTTGAGGTGTTTGTGTTTATTAGAATTGTTGGGTTACTTGGGTAGTAATCCAACTTGAATTTGCGGGGAAAGAGTTGTATAAAAAGGTAAACAACATCAGCAGTCTCTATGAATATTGAGATACACAACAATTGTTTGTGAAAATACCTCAAATAGGTATCCTGCTTCTCAACTAACGGTAACTAATGTCATTAACTAAATACTAATTAATTAAAAATAAAAAATTAATTTCCTAACTGTCAAGACAGTCAACTACGGTCCTAGGACCCAAAGTCTAATTTGAAACTTTCTGAGACCCAACGCAACACTGATCATTTTTTTCGGGACCCAAAGTCAAAATATTCCCTCGGATAATCTTTAACTTCAATGATATTATATATTATCTTACCTTACCTTAACCAATGGCCTAATATAATAACCTGCTGGATACTGAAATTCTTTATAAAAAAAAAATTGATGTGTAAATTAATAGAGTTACTATTTGTGCGTTATAAGATCCCTAGGATTTAAATGATCTAACTCTCATAATCAGTTCTCCGTTTCTTTTTGTTTTTTAACCTAATTTGTTGTTTTGCCCTAATTTTAATTGTCCATGATTTAATTGTTACCTGCTGATTCTCTTACTTCTTGTTTTTTAATACAGCTTAGTTTCATCATGTTTATTATTATCTTTTGCTGATTTGATTTGCGATTACTTATCAATCTTTTTAAAATCCTAATTTTAAATTGTTCGTTCGATTTGATTTTTCAGATTGGATCATGAGTTGAAGGAGGAGAAAACATAGGGTTACTGAGACATCATCATGAGATTATAAAGGAACACGGAAGATTTGGAAGGTCTTGGACGATTTTTGGGTATGGTTCTTAGTTCTATTCAACAATACTAATTTTCTGGATTTGGGGTCAGTGCTTCTTTTGGAGGTTAGTTTTTTTTATATGCTTTTTGCATAATGAGATCCTACTTTGAGTAGGGATTTGGTTTAGTTGCTATATGTTGAACGTTTTCTTCTATTTCTAATCCGGAAATTGGGTATGGAAGTTAAACAATTTGTTCTTACTTTTTATTTCTCATGTATCTATATGATAGACATAATTGGTGTCTCTGAAGAGTTTAATCAATGGGGGATACTTTTCGTCCAGATCTATAGTATAATCTTCAAATTAGCTGAGAACTGAAATTTTTTTAATCTGGTCTAGTGGTTATTTTTTATCAATACTTCTCTTTTCAGTAGCTCTATTAGTTATTTATCTTTGAAGTATTTTTAAATTTATTCTTCTCAAGTTTTTTGTTGGGTTAATGGATTTTCCTCGGAAGTATATCAACACTCGGCAGTTCTATGATTGTGCTTAAAGATAATCCCTTGATAGTGCTTAAGAGTTTGATTTTCTGAAGAATTACTTTAGTGTCTTGATAACTTAAAAGATTGTGGTTACTTCTTCAGGGGTTATTTTTAACTACTTCACAGAAATGATCTACTCCTCCGATTTGTTTGCAAACTCAAGCACTGATATGTTATCTTGAGTAATCCAGGCATTAATACTGCTTTTGAAGACCCCGTCCTCCTTGAACCAGTGCCTCTTGCTACATTTCCTCCAGATCCTATTATTTCAGTTGAAGAAAGTGACAAAGAATTAAATATCATGATGATGGACTCTGTCGACTCTATGGATGCTGAACCTTCTTCAGCTCATGATCCTATAAGTCTTCGATATCTTACCTACTTTTGTTTTTAAACTTTGTCGATTCGTTGTTTCCTTTTTGCTTCATTGACTGCTTTCTTTTTAAAGTTTACCATGAAGTTTCTTTGTTGGAATATGAATGGTAGTTGTTCGGATAAGAAATGGCTTCACCTTTTAAATTTGTTTAGAAAATTCAAGCTAGATGTTATTTGTCTGTTGGAACTTGGAAACTATGGTAGATTCTGAAACGGTTAATAAATACAGTCATCATCTGCCGTTTGATTCGTGGTTTGTGGTCCCTGCAGTGGGTATATCAGGTGGTTTAGCTTTAGGTTATTTTGCCAATTCAAACATAGAAGTTTTAAGTTCTTGTCTTAATATGATCCATATTTTGTGTGATACAACTCCTATCATAAAGAATTGTATTGTGTCCTTTATCTATGGGTCCTTAAATGTCACGGGTATGAGAAACCAATGGAACTTCCTGAGTCATGTTAATGAAGATGGTAATCGTCCTTGGTTATTGTTAGGTGAATTTAATTTCATTCTTCACACTTCTGAAAAACAAGGGGGTAACTCTGACAGATCTTTCCCCCCATATTTTATTAGAAGTAAACTGGTTGAAATGAATATGAATGAAGTCTTGGCTTTTGGAAATCCTTTTACATGGTATAACAGGAGATTTAAAAATCCCTCTGAATTGATTTTTGAAAAGTTGGATAGGGGTTTCATGAATGATAAATTGTTGTCGGTCCTGCCTCATACTCGTGTTACTAATCTGGCTAGGGTTTATTCTGATCACAGTCCGATTTTATTAAAATATTTTCATCAAGAACAAAGTCTTAATATACCTTATAAATTTTTCAAATGTTGGAAATTAAACCCTGAATTCAGGAGTGTTCTTAGTAATTCTTGGTCTAAAAGGGTTAATGGTTAGCTGAGTTTTATTGTTGCGGGTAAACTCAAGAACCTTAAGGTTGATCTCATCAAATGGAATGTAAACTCTTTTGGTCATATTAAAACAACTATAAGTAAATTAAATTCAGAAATTGAGAAGCTACAGTCTATGCCATATACTCCTTCATTAGGTAATTTTATTTTGAATTACTCTAATCAGTTGGACTATTGGTATGAAATTGAAAATTCTTTTTATAAACAAAAAGCTAAGATAAATTATTTTACTCGGTATGATAAAAACACTCAGTTTTTTCATAATTCGATTAGGCTTAGAAATATGTATAACACGATCCATACTATAAGAGATGGCCAAGGGAATCGGTTAGAAAGCAGAGAGCAGATTGTTTCTCTCTTTTCCAATCATTTTAAAAATATCTATACCTCCTCTAACCCAAGCAATGCATATATAGAGGAAGTTTTAGAACATGTGCAACCCATTATTTCAGAAGATATGAACTCTGCGTTGGTTGGTATCCCCTCCGTTGATGAGATTCATGCTACTGTTAATAATATGGCGCCTTGGAAGTCGCCGCGACCAGATGGTTTCCATGCCGTTTTTTTTAAAGATAATTGGGAAGAGATTTCAGAAGAGGTTATCAACCATGTTCAAAACTTCTTTTGTTTTAAATTTCTTCTTAAACAGTTAAATCATTCGTTCATAGCCTTAATTCCTAAAGTTAATAACCCATCTACTCCTAATAATTTCAGACCTATCAGTTTGATAAATACTGTTTACAAAATGATTTCTAAAATTCTTACTAATCGTCTTAAACCTATTCTTGATTCTCTTATTTCGCCGTATCAGCCTGCTTTCATAGCTAACAGACAAATCCAAGACAACATAATAATTAGTCATGAAATTATGCATTCGTTTAAGAATAAGAAGAAAAAATCTAAAAATGGCTTTATGGCAGTTAAGCTAGATCTCTCAAGGCTAGAGTGGTCTTTTGTTTTAGATGTTTTCAAAAAGCTAGGTTTTTTAGAAGACTGGTGTCAGCTAATTTATCAGTGTATCGGCAAGGTTTCTTATTATGTTCTTGTGAATGGCTCGCCAGATGAAGTTTTTTTTCCTTCTAGGGGCATTAGACAGGGAGATTGTCTTTCGCCTTACAGATTTATAATTTATATGGAGGTTCTTTCTCAACTGATGTTAAAAGGTGAGTCTGATAACTTAATCCAGGGGTTTAGATTCAAAAAAAAATAGTCCTTCGATATCGCACTTATTTTTCGCATACGATTGTATGTTGTTTTCGAAAGCCTCTTTATCGTATGCTAGGAATCTCTTGAAAATCAGAAACACTTTTGCTAAAGCTTCTAGGCAGGCCATAAATTTTGAAAAGTCTGGTTTTTTCACTAGT
This sequence comes from Papaver armeniacum, assembly GCA_023531295.1. NCBI lineage: Eukaryota > Viridiplantae > Streptophyta > Magnoliopsida > Ranunculales > Papaveraceae > Papaver > Papaver armeniacum. The sequence goes on along the minus strand of JAJJWW010017320.1, from coordinate 53,900 downwards.
GCAAAAATGCATCATAAGCACATCAAGTTACTTTCTAAAACTCTTGGAGTAAAATATTTGAGTAGTTCTGAAAAATATCTGGGTACCCCTCTTTTTATTAACAGGGACAAAACGAAATTTTTTTGCAGTTCTTAATCGATAAGTTCTATTCTAGATTAAGTAATACCAAAAAGACTAATCTGAATGTAGCGGGTAGGACTGTTGTTACTAAACATGTTCTTTCTAGTATGGCAGTTTATCTTATGACTTGTTTTCCCTTTCCTAAAAATATTACCTCCAAAATTGATTCTATTCAAAGAACCTTCTGGTGGTCTAAGAAGGACCCAAGGCGAGCTGCTTACTTTCGTTCCTGGAGTGATATTGGTAAATCCAAGAAATGTGGTGATCTTGGTATTAGAAATGCTTATGATATAAATAGAGCCTTCATATCTAAACTTGGTTGGATAATTTGTCAAAACCCTGATCAGTTGGTTTCAAAAATTTTGAAAGATAAATATTTTCCAAACCAGAACTTATTGGAAATAGATAAAGCTGCAGACTCCTCATCTTGGATTTGGAAGGGCATAGTCAATAGTTTGAAGTTTTTAAGATCTAATATAGTTTGTAAAATAAATAATGGTGCATCTACGAAAATCTGGTTATCTAATTGGTTACCTCTTGCCAGTTCTCCTCCGGTTTCAATTAGTCCAACTTATAATGATTATACTTTTGTTAGTGAGCTCATTGATGTTCAGACCAGCTCTTGGAATCACTACAACAAAAAAGTGCTATAGATCACACATTAAAGTTCACAATTTATGAACACTTGTGATCTTTTTAGGGCTGAAACTTAAAGATCATTAATATTTTAGTGTTTGTGATCTTAGATATAAAGACCTTCCTATACATCTCATACATTTTAGAAAGTGTGATCTTACTTCTTGACCATTTGACTACTATCAACATTCCTTGTGATAAATAATCTGTCCATTAGGTGTTTTTGATAAATTTTAAAAAATAATTGCAATCAGCGTGGCTCGAACACGCGACCTTCTGATGCCCACTTAGAAAGAAAGCCCACTTTATTTGTGCGGTTCCTTCAACTTCATTCTCATTTTTTTTCTCTCTCCTCTCTTTCCCTCTGCCGAAATTCCATGAGAGGAACTTTCGATCCAAAATTTCGTTAATTTGATCTCAATCAAGAAAAATTTAACCCCAAACTTCGAGGTTCATCTTCAATATTGTGGTTCATCTGTTTTAACAAAAGTAATTGTGTTTATACTTTCAGATTTCATGAAGATATATGATTTTTGGATTTAGGGTTTCGAAATTAGATGTTCATCGAAGGTAAAGTTTCTTAGGTAAATTCTTAAATATATCTCCTAATTCTCCAATTTCATTGCGATTTTTTATCATAACGATTAGAATCTAAGGTTTTGATTTTATTTGTAGGTTGGGAATTTGAGAAATTGTATTTTCAGAGATGAAGTACCGGAAATTGTTGTATATTGTTGCATTAGAAGAAGTTGAAGAAGAAGAAGAAGAATCAGAAAGAGGGAAAACAACTGATATTTGTTGGATATGCAAGGGTTGTGTTACAGAGTACTCTACAACTCCTGGGTGTCAAAGCTAGACATGCATCTAAGGTAATTAAAATTCAACTAGCGGATTTTTATTAATTTCATACTTTCGGTTGATTGAATTTCAATTAGTTACTTTTGATTGTAAAGAAGAAGAAAGATTGAATGAGTTTCATGGTGTTATATTTAATTCTAAGTGTTTTTTTGTCTTCAAATTTGTGAAGTTTGAAGTATGTTTAAGAGTCCTAATGGTATAATTCTTAGTGTCGGTTCATTTGATTAACTCAATGGTACCTCTAGCCATTCATATCTCTAAAAGGAATTTTTAACTTTTGTTTTGGGTGATTCGGGTATTGGAATTTTGACAAGAAATGAAGTCGTGAAGTTCAGAATTTTGAGTTTGTTAAGTGCATAATATTAATCCCTTGTCTCTCGTATGTTTTTCATGTAAGCTAACTTGTTTGAGTCTCAATTTGAAGTGCATAAACTTGTCTATAACTTTAGTTTGCCATGTTTACGAGAAAATGTCTTGAGATGTTGATCCAATGGAGGTCCTAGTGATGGTGGTGTTGGTGGAACACAACATTCCCGACCCTTAGTGACACGACATTTCTTGTATTGGCGGACTTGATAGTCAAAAGTGGTGGAGGAGGTGGGGGTGGTGGAAGGATTCACTTTGATTTGGTTGATGTTCTGAGTGGAGATGAGTGTATGCCATTTGCTATAGTGCTTAATCGGAAGCATACATATGGGTATGTATATGGCGCACTTTGTTTTATTTTTTTCATTCTAAATTAATAATATAAGTTTTGCTAACTACCAATTCGGTAAGCATGAATTAGGAAGAAAAATGTTATGTAAAACCTATTTATCTCAGTTGTGTATTAATGTTAGTGTATGGTTGCATAGCGATTTTTTTACCATGTTAATATAACCGCTGGTCTCTGTTTTTTATAGTATTGGAGGATTGGATTACGGTGAAGGTCATGTTGGGGACAATGGAGGTGTTATTGGAAAAGCTTGCCCTGGAAGGCTTTATGGAACCTTTTGCAAGGTAGCTTTAATTTGGGTCTATGACTTTATTTTTTTTATATAGTATGTATATGCCTTTCTTTGAATTCATTTTCAAAGTGAAAAGAATTGTTGCGTTCATAGTAATATATAGGTCGAGGTTGAGATGTAGTAGTGCGGATAAGGATCTCAAAGTTGATACACTAATATATGTATTTTTCTTCGTTATGATGCCAATTGGGATATATATATATATATGTGTTAGTCCGAAAATGGGCCTATGGTTTGGGCACATGGTCGATATATTGTGGGCAAGACAAAAGAAGGAAGAAGCACCCTTTTGAATAGGAATGTTTGAACTATTTATATCATTAATTAGTTGTGAATTATTAACTTTATGTTGAAGTGTTCTTAAGAGGTGGCTTAGTTGTGAATTATTAACTTTCTGTTGAAGTGTTCTTAAGTGTTCTTAGGAGTGGTGCTTAAACATGATTAAATCATGTTGTTCTTGAGAATCAAATTATGTAGTTTGAGTTTGTGGGTTCTAAATGACTACCCGGACATCTATTTTCATTGGGTTTGTCATCTTACGAAACACCACAAAGAGTAAGTTTCTCTATCACCTTTAGATGGGTTTATGACTTTGATAGTTTGATAACAGTCTCAGTACCAAAGAGGAGCTGCAAATGGAATTTCACCAACTGCAATGTCTTTATTCAAAGTATTCGGTCCAGTGGTGGTGGTGCAATGTATTATAAAAAGATATACTTTGAAGAGTCCCTTTGTTACAATTAGCACGTACTACCTGGAAGCTCTTGAAGGGTGGGAGTAGATAAGAAACGAGCAAGTCAGGAGGCGAATAGCAACGAACTCATGTGCGTAAGTTTTCCCTGTAACCTTTTTTTCTACTTATTATGTTAATCCCTACCCTCTGTTCTGCACAACAAACCTTTCATGTTATCGACTTTTTGGTAGAAGTATTTTCCTTATAATTTTGCAATTATTAAGATGTCTTTGCAAAGCATGTTAATAATATCTAATCGTCTGTGTCCAGTTGAAAAATTTGTTTCTTGTCTATGCAAAAACCTGTTTCGTATTTGAATTGACACTTTTCAAGTGTTAGAGAATTCAACCTTAGTTTAGACTGACAAGTTTCAGTTGATGCAGGGAGTGCTAAACACTTTCAAAAGCAAAGCTCCATGAAGCGGCTAGAAAAGGAGAAATGCGGAATGAAGGTCTTTGCAGGATTGACAAGAAGGTTAGGAGCCACTTCCATGATAATATTATCGCCATCATTTTTTTTATAAATTATTACCTTATATGGGGATATACCTCATTCGAGTGTACATTTATTATGTACTTTGTTTAACGTAAGCTTGTCTGAACTGTCGATCAATAAGTTTGATGATTTCTTCGCCCATTATATTTACTGTATAATTAAAGCGGACCAAACTGTGCTCTCTAAGTGAAGGCTTGTATCCTGTCTCTTTTGAATATATTGTAACTTTTCCCCTTCGGGTCAGATAAGCTCATGAACTCTTGTCTGGTGTGGATCAAGTGCAGCAGCTTACTCGACTTCAACTGCAGCAGATTTCTCTCCTTCAAGACATCACCAACCAAAACTACGGTCTAGTTGTTGATGTAGTGTAGTTCAAGTTGCATGGCCTAAAAAGATTGTGCCAAAAGGAAGAAAGGCCAAAAAATTCATGAAGGGCTAAAGGTACATTATAGTAGAATTATTATTCATGTAATGAGTCAGAAATCAGCGTGTTTAGTATTTAAAATTGATAGACTCAATGAGACTCGATCAGTTGTTATGTAGTAAGACTATCTTTAAATGTGTATTTTTCTGTTAGTTTGTGGTTCCAAATGATTCAGACATTGAATGAATTTGATTCATACATGGAATGAATTTAATTCAGACATTGTTTCCTTTTTATATCAGTTTTTGGATTTGAGTTACAGGTGCCGAAATGGTATGAGATAACACTTTGGGTTACCGTTTGTATAGGGTAAATTTGGGTTGAAAAAGATCACAACTTTTATATCCTTGTCTTTTAAAAACCTGTCTTTAGATCTCAACTTTTCAAAATTTTGAGTTCTTTTAATAGGGTAAGATCACACTTTTCATTGCAAAAGAGTTGTGATATATAGATCACCCTTTAGATTATACTGGCAAAGATCACAGGCAGCCAGCACTTAGATCACACTTTTTGAGAATGATCCATGTGTGTGTTTGTTGTAGTGAATATTGGCCTGCTAAATACTTTGTTTACTCCTGAGGATGTTATCAAAATTAGGTCATTTAGGTTAAATCTTCAACAAAATGATAAAATTATGTGGGCTCATACTAAAAATGGGGCCTTTACTATTAAATCAGCTTATAATGTATATATGAATGAAACTTTTTCTGTTGAAGAATCATCTTTCTGGCGGAAAGTTTGGTCTTTGGATTGTCTCCCAAAGATAAAGTTTTTCATGTGGAAGGTTTTCGCTCAAATGTCTTGTAAATACTTTAATGAAATGTTATAACCCTGCTATTGATGAAATCTGTCCCCTTTGCAAGAATGAAGCGGAATCTTGTTACGCATCTTTTCATTCGATGTCCTATTGCTTCCATGTTTGGTTTGGTTTATCTCTATAGCACATGGTTAATTTTGATTTATCATGGATTGAAGATTTCTTTTTAGGATGGTTTGATAAAAAGTTAGGCTCTTCCCATTTTGCAGTTAACTGGCCTATATAGGTTCTATCGTTATGTGGTGTATTTGGAAGCTAAAATGCGACGTGGTATTTAGAAATATTTCCACAATTTCGACAGAGTAATTAGGATGCTAGAAGAATGATCAATACTTTTATTGTACCTATTGTGCCTTCTTTGCAGTCTCAAGTTGTTAAAAAAAGTGTTAAAACCCCTGTCGATGTTGTGGAGCACCTTATGTTCATTAATGGTTCTTTTGAAGATTTTAAAATGGGTTTGGGTTTAATCTTATGTGACATTGCAGGAAGTATAAAATGTTCCCGGTCGGACTTTGGGCTGATTCCAGATGCAGTTGGTGCTGAGGCGATTGCTCTAGTTTTGGCTATCTCTTGGGCGAAGGAGATGAATTTGTATAAGGTCCTATTTGTTAGGGACTGTCTTCAATTAGTGGAGTTTGTGAAGGGAGGAAGTGACGCGATTAATGGAGATCTAATGATATTTTGGAAGATTGTCTAGAGTCTACTTTCTAGTTGTAATGTATATAATGTAGTGTATGTTGAGTGTGTTAAGAACAAGCTTGGTGACCGGCTTGCACGCCGGGCTAGAAAATATTGTATAAAGGATACTTGGGTCTCTGTTCCTTCTTTTTTGGACAACTTAGTTAGGAAAGAGACTATGGTAGACGTTTGTAATTTTCTTCTTTGTTAAATGAAACGGCGTTTCTCAGCAAAAAAAAAAAAAAAAGATCCCTAGGATTTTAAATTATGTCGACTGGGAATATCAACCCATTTATTTATTAATGTAGAAGTTAATGTTTTGTCCAAAATATCTTGGGCTTTATATTGGTGAGTGCACCACTCTAGGATTTGTAGAGATTAGTACAAATATTTTAGAATGGTGACAATTTAATCCTTCTTCCGTATGATTTGGTCCAAATTTCTTCCAATTTAATAGTAATTAGTTTTTCTTATTACCCATGATATCCTTCCATATATATGAGAAGAAAGAGAGGGAGGGTCTAAAATATTTAAAGGTGAGAGAAAAAGAGGCAAATTAGGTTTCAGAGATTTTTTCAAGGGACATCATGTGAAAAAAACGGGGGTCTAACAACCACACCCAATATTTCGTTTAGACAATTTGTATGGACAAACTCAAATATAATTTCCAAGAGAATCAACTAGACAGTCAGACTCAATCACTGGAAATATATCCAAGAGTTATATCTCTGTTTCTCAATATAATCAGCAAATCAAACAGATAGAATCCGTGAGCCTGATTGTTATGAGAAACAAATTGAACGGTACCAAAGACCAATGTTCAAGTGTCAATCAATTTATATAAACAACCAAAGGTTGGATTATCTAATTGATTGAACTACGCACAACCGGTGATATTTTAATTATATAAAAAAATATAATGCGGAAAAGAAATAACACAGACACCAGAAATTTTGTTAACGAGGAAACCGCAAATGCAGAAAAACCAGGGACCTAGTCCAGATTTGAACACCACACTGTATTAAGCCGCTATAGACACTATCCTACTACAAGTTAACTTCGGACTGGAATGTAGTTGAGCCCTAACCAATCTCACACTGACTAAGGTACAGTCGCGTTCCTTACGCCTCTGAATCCAAGCATGACTCTACGCACTTGATTGCCTTAGTTGATCTCACCCACAACTAAGAGTTGCTACGACCCAAAGTTGAAGACCTTATAAACAAATCCGTCTCACACAGAAAATTCTATTGAATAGATAAATCTATCTCCCACAGAAATACCTATGAGTTTTGTTCTGCCTTTTTATAAGTCAAGGTGAACATGAACCAATTGATACACCGGACTTATATTCCTGAAGAACATCCTAGTAATATCAATCACCTCACAATAATATTAATCGTATGGTAACGAAATAATATATTGTGGAATCACAAACGACGAGACGAAGATGTTTGTGACTACTTTTTATCTTGCCTATCGGAGATTAAATCTCGAGAAAATATTAGAGAAGATAGTACTCAATACGATAGAATAAATCAAGATCAGAACACGCAATTACAGAGAAAATAGTTGGGTCTGGCTTCACAATCCCAATGAAGTCTTTAAGTCATTAACCTATAATGGTTTTAGAAAAACCTAGGTTAAAGGAGAATCAACTCTAGTCGCAACTAGTATCACACACAGGTGTGGGGATTAGGTTTTCTAGTTGCTAGAGTTCTCCCTTATATATTCTTCAAATCAGGGTTTGCAATCAATATTACCTTGGTAACAAAGCATTCAATATTCACCGTTAGATGACAACTTTGATTAGACTCAAGCTAATATCTTTCAAACGTTAGATAGAATTTAGCTTGTTACACACAAATGAAAAGTGACATCATTTAGATATGGGTAACCATACCTAAATGTGTACACCTTGTAGCTCAACAATAGTTAACTGAAGTTAGCCATATGAACACTTTCATATCAATCTTGTTCAACTTAACACAACTAGTTCAAATGACTCAAATGAAACTAGTTATAGAGTTGTTCAATTATTTATATTCTCATAGAAGTATACAAGACACAATTGAAACAAAATCGATTTTGATTCACTCGAATCAATTCATGAACATTATAGTCACGATTTGCAAAAGATTGCATTCCTTATAAATGTATTAGTTCATGAACAAACCGATTTTAGAATATAACCCACTCAAGTATGCAAACATGTACGCATAATGTCGTACACCACCAAACGCAGTTGAATTCTTGGACTTGAACTTACGCCGGTACGCATACTGTACGCATACTAAGTTCCCGGACTTCAACTAACAAACCAGTTCGCATACGGGTATGCATACTATGGTTCCCGGACTTGGAATAACTTGCAACAGTTAGCATACAAGTACGCATACTGTGCTATATCCAATTAATGGTTAATTTTTATAAACTCCCATTTCAATCATTGAAACATTCTTAGAAGACGACAATAGCTGTCTCACACAAACTATTAGCTTTAAAGCAATTTTCAAGTGATCAAATGATCAATACGAAATATTCCGAGTTTACACCAAATTACTGTCTCACACAAATCTTATAAGATGTTACCAGGCGATTTTCACATGATCATCTTTTGACCTTCGTCAAGAATATAAGATAAACTTGGTTAAAGCGAAATCTTACCAACCAACACATATTTCGAGAAATATGTAAGCGAGGATTAAACTCAGCTTGAAATATCATATATGTATAATAATTGAAGTCTATATAGCTATACGACTTTTGTCTCAAATAAGAGATAGAGTAGAAATAGAATTTTGAGTGATAGATAATTTCAAGTCTCCACATACCTTTTGTTGATGAAGTTCCACAAGATCCCCTTAGTAGTTCTTCATCTTCAATCGGTGAATGTCGTCGAGTCTAAAGCTCAACTACACATTCTATCCTAATCCGATACTTAGCAATAAGTAGACTAGAAATCAAGACTTATAATTTTGGCAACTAAACTTGACAAACAAGCTTGAGATATCAATGCTTGCGAGTTCGAACGAGCAGTGCTATAACATCATGGCGATTATTTTTCAACAATTTGCTTGTATTTGCAATTATTGGTAATTACATCATTTGACCAATTTTGATCTCGTTGGGAATTATTTTTAAGGATTTAGGTTTCAGTTTGGGATATACTTTAGGAAATGTGTTATTACTAGTGAAATCAATGATAAATATTTGGGTCATCATTTTCTTAAACCATCTCATAAAATTGCTTCCTTTGGTTTTTAATTGCTAAATTTGATTTGAAGACATGCTGGAAAAGAAATGGCTTCTCTCATGCAGGAAGAACTGTGATTATTAAGCATGTGCTTGCCACCATTCCTCCTTACTCCATGGAAACCTCGTGTCACATCCAAGAAAAAATTAGGGGACTCACACGAACCATGCGTAACTTTTGGTGGGGTCACACTAGAGAGGTAAGAAAATACATCTGATAAATTAGTCAAGTTTGAAACACCCAAAGAAATGGGTGGGTTGGGTATCGAATCACTTCAAAATCTAAATAGAGTTGTGATTAATATTGTTAATCTCATGTAGAAGTTTATAAATCACAATAATTGTCTGGAGTCGATTAACGACGGACAAATATCTTAAAAGGTGGTAATTTTTAGTATGTTGTGAAGCCTTATAAGTTTTTTTTTTTTTTTTATAACGAATTTGGTGGTGGTGAGTTTCGAACTCAGGTCCCTTGTATAGTCACCTAATGACTTTAACACTGTATTATAGTGACACCTACCTTATAATAATGTTGAGCTGTAGAACTAACATGAAAGATGATTTTTTGTAAATAATCCTAGTTGGGGGGTGCCAAAGCTACATAATATGGATATATATGATGCTCAATCCTAGTGTTAATAATTCTGGATAATTGGCTTTTGGTACTCAGGTTTTGTCCAAGACTAGGCTTTGGTCTAACATTTGTCAACGTTAGAAAAATATTGACTAATGTGTAAAAAATATTAAATAAATTAAAAACAAAAGTTATAATTATATTATTGGATAACGATTTTTACATGAAACTAGTGGGAAGCCTAACAAGCTAAGCTCCAACGACATACTACTACATTAATTGAACAATTTAGCTTTCCGTCCAGTGCTAACCTATTCCATACCTGCTTGGGGAGTGATGGAATTGATACGAGTGGGTGGATGGCCTCATGGGTAACCTAGCCAAGGGAGCCGGATCGTCGGATGGTCCAATCGGGCTGAGATTGTGTCACAAGGGGGGGTGTTACAAGCTAACTCTGCCTTCATGTTAATTCCTGCAAAGATTAAGTGAGAGTATCCGGTTACTTACAAATTTAACCTTAACGTCCACCATCAACATTAAGTCCAACATAATGGTTACACTATTTATGTGGTAGGCTAACATTTGTGAATACATATTTCATAGTTTCACATTGTCGGCTTTCCCCCAGGCCCCGGATTTGGTCTTGATTAAGGATGCGAAGACCTAACCTCTTGTACATGACTCGGCCGCTCCTTCGGTGTACTTCCTTAGTTATACACGGCCTTCCTCGGGCATATTTGATAAGCCTTGTTGATTGTTATCCGAATTAGTAGCCTTCATAGGACTAATATCTCGTGTAAAAAATATTAAATAAATTAAAAACAAAAGTTATAATTATATTATTGGAATGGCTAAGATTCTTCCTCTTCGTGAAGTCGGGCACGTGTCAAAGCTAAGCTCCAACAAGATTACATACTACTACATTAATTCTGGCGAACTATGGGTAGTTGAGGGTTATACCTAGCCAAGGGCCGGATGGACACGTGATGCAATATCTTCACAGAGATTGTTCCTTCGTCCGTGAGATGTTTGCTTAGGGTTCTTTTCTTGCTCATAAAATTCCTAGCTATGAATGCAAGTAATGCAATATTACAAATGGAAATTATAAAAGGAAACACGTGTGATTTTAAGGTGTGTGAATCTTTATGTTGGTAACGATCCTGGTTTGTTAATTCGGCGTTGAATAACATCATATCTTTGTTTTGTCCAAGACTAGGACTTTTTGGTCTAAACCCTTTTGTCGGTTGGAGGGTCAGGACTTGTCCGAGTGTGGTTGCAAGGACTTACTTGCAAAGCTAATGTGTAAAAAATATTAAATACTATGCTGTATTAATCAAACAAAAGTTATAATTATGGATAACGATTTTACATGAAACTAGTGGGAAGCCTAACAAGCTCCGTCTGCAGACCTTGATCCTAGAGCCCCGAGTTGGGAATAAATAGCAAATTAATTCAGATCGATGAAATGAATTGAATTTCGGATTGGCTTATTACGCCATTGGGGGCTCGAACTTGGGACCTTCTGGAGCGCATGAAACTTTGGGAAACGGGGATGACCCGCTGAGCTAGGTGCCCGTTTTTAAATTAAAACCTTCTACCTAAGTCCCTGCATATCCCCATTCTCCATATCCTTCCATTACTTCTTCAACAGCCATCACCAGACTCATCTCCTCGTTTCTTGGCTAGAAAAACAAACTCTAACCTAGGTACAACAACCACATAGATTCTCAGACTTGATTCTTTTCCCACACCAACAAAAACACCACCACCTGAATTGCAGCTTCAATCACCTCAAGTCTCTGTCATAGCACTCCTCTATTATCTCCCAACATACATCTACACAGCTTAATCAATCATTTCCTGCAATCATTACCATCTCAGATAAACACAATCATTCACAGAAAACCCATTGTAATACTTCTTCTCCTCTGCAAATTCAATTCAATATCAGCTTCATCTCTTCTCAACACCAACACTATTGCTTCCACCTCTAAGTCACCTGCAACACAACCCACTAGCACCTGTTGCATTTCAACCACCACTTGCAGCTCAGCTACCATCTTCTTCTACTTCGTACCACGTCTTCTTATCACCATGACCACCATCATCACTTTCCATGTCTCTTTTTTTCGCACCACTTCAATCGTTGTAACACGTACCACTCCACTACCACCAGTTCGAACAAACAAATCACCACCATCAGTTCGAACAAACAACAATTGGTGTTTTAATTCAGTTAAGATTGGGTTTCGATTCAATGATATTAAGGTTTCAAATTAATTCAGTAAATTAGAGGTTTGATTTGATTCGAAAAGGGGTTTTGTTTGATTCAGAAGTTGGGGATTTGTTTGATTCAGAAATTAAGGTTTCCTTTTAGTGAAATTGTGGGTTTGATTTAATCTATAAATCGGGATTTTGTTTGATTCAGTAATTCGGGTTTCGTTTGATTCGGAAAATTAGGGTTTTGTGAGAGAAAGAGATGATGATAGGTCTGGAGAAACAGATATGAAAGAGATGATCATAAGTGGTTGGATTTAAGAGAATGGTTGAAGAGAATGGGTGTTACTGGAATTTTTCAGTGACAAAAGAGTTTGCCAAGATGATAGTTGAGGTGCAATTGAAGAGAATAGTTGTTGCAGCTGTTGTAGAAGAAGAAGATCGAGTTGGGGATGGAAGCGGAGGAAGAAGAGTAAAAAATTAGGCTTAATTGGTCATCCTATCCGTTGATTAATTATTTTTTTTAAACCGCTGGATCTTAGTCCCACTTTAGGGATAGACTTGTAATCTCAGTATTTTTCTTATTTTTTATTTTACAAAATTAATTAAAATCAGGTCATACACAGTCAACTCGAGTCAACGTTGGGTCCGGGTACCAAGCCCTAACGTTGGACAAATGTTAGACCAAAGCCTAGTCTTGGACAAAACCTGAGTATCAAAGGCCAATTATTCCTAATAATTCTATCTTTAAATTTAGTGAGTTGATTTTAAAATATCATACCAAATGGGATGAGAACAAATTGCAACAGATACTCTCGCCTTATGAAGCAATCAAAATTCGGGAGATTTATTATATTCCTAATTATCACGAAGAGTCTATTGATGGCACCAGATTGCTATGGGTGCACCATCATAATGGTACCTTCTCAACTAAATCCTTCTTAAAACCTTGCAAGACATGCTCCCTACTTCTTCTGCTAGTAACAATGAGATTATCTCTTGGAAGAAGTTTTGGCTGATAAAAGTTATGTTCATATAAGACTTATGATAATTGTTTGGCTTTGGGAAGTAGATTATCAAGTTTATAAATGGCATCATTTCTAAGCATAGATTGTTTCACCAGGTTGTGGATACTTCTGAACATCTTTTTCTCCATTGTAATGTTACACAAGCTCTCTTGTTAGCTTTACCTATGAACTTCAGAACTATGGAGAATCCTGGTATGACTATTAGTATATTATGAACTAGCTAGATGTCTGGAGGAGGTAATTTATCTGATGTTGAAAATGGGTGGTTGTCTCTTTTGGGATATTTGGAAGAACAAAAATATTATTTGGCAAGGTCAATATTTAGAATATGATTAAAGAATCTCTTTACTGCACAATGGATATTAACTATCAAGATTTGTTTGTTCTTTTTATTAAGAAAAATATTTTGGATTCTCAAAATTCTATCTGGCCTCCTCCCCCTTTAGCTAAGTTCAAAATAAATTTCGACGAAGTTGTTAGGATTAAAAGATTATAAGACCCTTTATCTAAGTTCAAACAGAAAAACCTCGAGACGTCGTCTAATTTGAAGATAGAATGTATTATTAGAATTCCTCTGGAATGTAGTTGAGAAATAATAAACCATCCAAGATACTTTGTTGTAGTTATGCCCCTACGTCTTAATTCTAGCAAAAACACGAGTACTTGATTCGCCTTACTAATGTCCTTTACATCGCTATGTTTTTGTTCATAGTTCGTCGTGAAGACTAGCGCTACCCTTCCTTCAACAGGATGCCTAATGATTTCCTTTCAGATGCTAGATCAGAGGGACACAAATCTATTCCCTGATTTGGACGAATCTGAATCTCCAAGACTAAGGTTTATTTTCTTCAAAATTTATAAAGATACCTAATCAACTATCTACACAATAATATCAATCTTGATCAAAGTCCAAGATGAATTCTTGTGGAAAACTTACAAAAATGATTTCAAAGAAAAAATTTATACCCAACCGTGTTTTAAGGTTCTATAAAATCTGGAGTTGTTCAGTAATTCTTGAAAGACCTTATATCAGAAGAGAATGACCTTAGAACATACAAGAATTACATACATAATAAGTACAAATAAACGTTACAAAACTACCTATCTTTTGAAGATTGGTAGTACATGTGCTTCACGAATCCTATGTGAAGTCTTACAAAGTCTAACCTTAGATCACGAACATCCTAGGTATTTCGAGGACAAAAATTTCAATAAGACACGCAAGCGTATAAGGATTGATTTTTCAGTATTGTATAGTAATCAATCAAGGATGGGTTGCTTAAGGTGTAAACAATGAATTTCTTACAACCAAAGTTAGTTCTCGATTGTTAAACCTAAGTTGTTTCCTTAAATACAAACACTTATTTCTTTGCTAAGAGTTGAACATGCAATGAGGTTCTTTCCATAGTTTAAAGTTGTAGACAATTGTTAGCTCAAGTAAATTCTATGAAAAGATTTACCATTAAAGATTACTCCATACTACTAAGAATAGAGAATGTGTACAAAGAGACAATTGTATAAAAGAAGATCTAAAATTTTGAATCTCAAGCTAGATAAATTCTTAGAAAGAACTTTATCACTTTCCATACAAAGGAATTAGCTAAGAAAAAATAACTTGTAAGCGTGTGAAAAGTTCGCCTTGAAAATTAGAGAAGAATGAATGAGTCTAAAGCCAATAGTGTATTAGGTTGTCACATTAAGTTTTTAGTTCTGTGAACTCAAGTTATGAGTTCATGAACTCATAAGAGAGAAAATAAAATTCAAAATATATATAGGTTCACGGAATCAAATGTAAATAAAGTTACATGAAATATTTAAACCTTTTCTCAAAAGGTCACAAGAGAGTTTCCTTGTACTAAGTTCGCTAACTCACCCGTTTAGGTTCGGAAACTCAAATAAAGTGAAATTTTAGGAGATATTTTCTTCGTTAGGTTCATGAAAACCAACCTTTTATGTTTGCAAATTCATATGTCAAAAAGGTCTAAGAAGAATTCTCTAGATAGGTTCACGAATTCACCTACTTAGGTTTGAGAACACAGTTGACATATTGACTTTTTTCTACAAGCAATAGATTCACAATCTCAAACTTTTGAGTTCGTGAACTCAAGTAAGTGAATAACATTAGTATGAAACTACCAAAACCAAAACTTACAAACTCAATAATGAATTTACATGTCTTGAGGTTTTCATTAAAACCCTGTTGTGTTCTCTCTCAATCTTAGTTTCGAGTTCTCGACAACAAAGAGCTTGGGAAGTTGAAATATCACTAGACTTAACAAATGCTAATCCGTGATATGATATTATATGAATATGATCATTTACTAAATTCCTTAACTTTTTCCATGACAAATAGATAAACACCATGGAAAATAGTCCGAAAGGAAAGACTAATCTTCGTTACTTATCTTGATGAAGTTTGTTCAGATTTATGTATTCGTCTGATCTTCAATTTTTCATTCTTCTTGAGTAAATTGAAAAATCCTAAGACTCTGTTACCTAATATATTTCAAACTGAAGCTGACATTAGTAGGAAAAACTAAGAAATAGTTAGGTATCTAAACTTGATAGCATACTTGACATACCAAGGTATACAGGTTCAACCGAGTATTCACTCCAACACACCTTTCTTGAACGAGATTGTAAATATATGCTAATTTTTACAATTGAGTCGATGAATTTGGATATTATTCTATCACCTATTTTTAGAACGTGTTTAGTCTTTATCGTATACAAAAAAAATGTAGGTAATGAGTGCCCATATTACAAATAGTAGATTCATCTTTACACATTAAAATTCTTTTAATTAACATTTAGCCACGGTTTCGTAAACTTAAAAAGTTTTCAAATTTAGGACTTGCAAAAGATTCAAATTTAGGATTTGCAAAACCAAATTTTGGTTATATATATATATTGATTGCACCACTTTTATATTGTTGAAGAAAAGTATATTTTCGAAAAAGTTAGTTTACACAAGCGAAATTTATGAAATGATTTCTTTTCTTGCATTTGGATATTTGCATATAAAATTGTTACTATTTTCATTGCTACTAATTAATTTAATTGCCAATATGTGTGAAAAAACAATGTGTCATCATATAAACTTTCGTTTGTTGATGATTACATGTACTTTTTAAGTGCAATATGATTCATTTTCTTCTCGTTTAAATATTTTTCGCATATAATATCATTATGAATTCGGATATTTTGATAAGAATATTTAAGAAATAAAATCCCTAATTAATTTCAAATGATTCATATACGTTTAAATAGTATTTAAAAAATAAAAAATCGAGCGGATTAGTGACACATAAATTCATAAGAAGATTAAAACAAACAAAAGCACTGAATAAGGCAGTGGACAAAGGGAGAAACAGAGACTGCTGCTGATAACCAATAATAAGGACCACACTTAGATTCAGGAGGTTCTAAATCAGTGAAAGTCCATCCCCATATGGAGAGCATAATGCATATAGTTGTAGATAAGTCTGCGAAGTCATATTAGAAGAAGAAATAAAATGTATAATAAATTAGAAATATATAATTATTACAAATAATCAGAAATGTTCTTCAAACTCCAAATCTTAATTGTAACATTCAATAAATCTCCGGATTTTAAAAGCTATGCATTATGGACATATGGTACATACTGCAATAACTTTTTTTTTCCAAAAGGAAATTATGAGAAACATGGCTAAATGAGTAATGAGTTAGGATGAATATATATATAACATAATCTTCACATATCTTTTCTTTCCTTGACAAAAACGCATAATACTATGGATTTGGGCTTAAAAGTGTTCAACATCTAAGTCGGAAAACAACAGTTGACTAAGGTTTACTAAGGTTGACTAAATTGACTCTTTGAGTCTCATTTAAATTGGTCGGATTTCTTTTGAGCATTGGTATTTAACGTTAACATATAGCAAAAAACCAGAAAGATAATTGACGAACTCACTACTCAAAGTGATAACCAATCTAATTCATCGCATACCTTTGAAAATGATGTCAAAATATCAGCAAAGAATAAATCTGCAAACACCGGCCTCCGGAATAGTAAAAAAATATTTAGATTTAAAAAAAAAAAACAAATCAAAAATTCTATGGTTCAAGGTTGTATTAAGAAATTGCATTCATGCTGTCTTTGTATTTGTCTCGCATTTTATAACCAGATGAAAACAAACATACAACAAATGAATTAGACATACATAATTAACAATTAAGGCTTACTTACCATGATAAGTCGCTTCACTCTAGTACAAAACAACTAACGAGATGGACAGCAAGGAAATGTGCAGTAAGCTCTACCTATGAGATACATCAAGAGCTGCAAATCAATATACACGTAGGCATATGTATAATTTATGTAAGAGTATACAAATGAAAAAAGTAATAATTATACTTAGAAATAATATAAAGATTAAACACAACTAGGTCACCGGAAAAAGTGATGCCACTTTAGATAAACCAGCAGGAAAAAATATCCAGTACAATCTAAAGACACTCCCCACGAAAAGGAACATGCGATGACTAGCCTGACAAAAAGAAATTGAAATATAGTGGACCTCATGAGACTTTAAATTTTTTATATATCCGATTAAACAGAATTTAGTTGGTCCAAACTTAGCATCACAATCTCAAGACCAGAATTCCTTGGTTCCTATAAACATAGGATGTCAAGATGCTCATAACGGACAAGATGTGCATCAAAAACATACACACTCAAGCCCCGTGCTACTATCAGTATAACCTGAAAATTAACTCATCAATGATTATTAGATGCAATATGAGCATTTTACAGAAAACCAAAGTGAAGTAGACCATCGAACTAACTAAGATGTTAGTCCGATCTTTTCCCTTCGTAAGATATCCACAAGCGGAAATCTACAAATTATATCACAATTAAATGATCAAATCCATGGTCGCGAGTTAATTGTTAGTACTACGACTAGGAAGTGGGAAGAATTCTACAATTAAGAGATAGTTTTTTAGTTCTTACGCACCACTACAATCCAAATGATAACCAACATCGGCTTTTTGTATATAAACATGTTTTCAAATCCTGCAGAACAATTCATCAGCTGGAATTATCTTCGAAAGATAAATAATCTAAACAAAGTAAATATGACCAATATAAATGGATGAAAATGATGATGAGGGAGTGGTGAATTGAACTAGAGCATATATGTTGTATGTGTAGGTCAAAGCTATTTCAAGAATAACCTACCATTCCATGTAATGTTAATTCCAACTCAATGTCTCCCATTTCGATATCCCTAGTATTTTCCCATGTTATAGCGTACATTGGTCCATTGTGGCATTACAAAACTTTTAATTGGAGAAAAAAATATGCAATTCACACAGTCCATCCATAATACTTCCCCAAAGGACCCTTTTGTATAAATGCCCATCCTAGGAATTGAGAATTAAAAAATATTCAGAAACAATGTCCAATATCATACGGCTACTTGAACCAGTTCTATTTTGTTGCTCACGGTTAGGATAAGCATGTGTTAATAAAAGAATTTTCATTTTGGAAGAATCTAGTAATTAATAATATAATAATTACTAGAAAATTCTTTGATGTTTTTGTGGGTTTATCTCATTAGACATACTAGCACTGTTAACGTTTAACTTCCGTAACTTGCTAACTTTGATATTTTCTATAACGTTAAACTTCCGTAACTTGCTAACTTTGATATTTTCTATAACCAATTTTCTAATTAATAACTTAAATATGAACTCTCAAAATATGCCAAAGAAAAATGAAAAATATTAAAAGAAATATTAGTACGTCAATTAATCATCAGTTTTTTGGCAATATAAAGTTCTTATGAAATTTTTTTCACACAAATATATAAGATTGGATTTTATTTCTTGATTTTTTAAAGTTAATTTATTTGTAGATATTTTTTATATTTTGAAACAACGAGTATAAAATAACTATCTCACATAATTTTAAATATATCAAAGAAAAATGAAATATTAAAAGAAAAGTTAGTATGTTTTATCTTTCAAAGGAGCTTGATCTGACTGAATTTTTCTTGAATGAATCTTCACCATTTCTTGATGCTAAGAAACCGAAAAATAAGATTAGGAAGAGGGATTGGCTTAGCAAGAAATAAAATCAAAGATTGTTTAAGAAAAAACAGTGTGTTGAGATAATGACTCAATTATGTGTTCAAGCCAAAAAAATTGTATGTTCTTGCAGAGTCATTCACCAAAACGTTTCAACTACAAGAGATTCTGGTTAAGCAGCAAGGTTATCTACTTGAGCAAATCCACAAACTCAAATTCGGAAATATTAACCAATTCTCATCAGGTTCTGAAAACATGAAGGAATAACGTGCATTAAAAGACTAATAAGATTCGGTTCTTACTTTATGTCTTTTATATGAATATACTAATCTATTGATGATTCACGTCAATGTTTGTGTAAAGTTTATTCAAACTATCAATAAACATGCATGATTAAGTTTTTATTTTAAATCTTTTGTGTCATTATTTTGATAGTTACGATTGCATTGCTTATTACGATTTAATATCTCTTTGCTTTGTTTCTGGTTTTTATGAGAATTACTTTTGGTTTTTACTAACCCTAACGTTCTGATCTCATAATATGTTTATCACTTATAATTTTGTGACCTTTTGATTTAGCAGATTTTGGATCCAAGATATTGGGTTGCTTTATCAAATAATCATAATAGTAACTTCTCAACTAAATTCTTTTTAAAACATAGCAATACATGCTCTCTACTTCTTCTGTTAGAAACAATGATAATATCTCCTGGAAGAAGTTTCGGTCCATAAAAGTTATACCACCAAAAGTGTTAGAGCACTGCTCGGTCGAACTCGCATGCGATGCTATCTCAAGAATGTTTGTCAATATTAGTGATCAAAACTATAAGTCTTGATTTCAAGCCTATTTATAGATGCCTCGGACTAGGACATAGATTGTGTAGTTGAGCTTAGACTTCACGTCGTTCATCATTTGAAGACGAAGAACTACTAAGGGGAGCTTTTGGAACTTCATCGACAAAAGGTATGTGGATACTTAAACTCATCTATCACTTGGAAAGTATATTTCTACTCTATCTCCTATATTGAGACATAAGTCGTACTACGATATAGTTTTCTATATACACATTTGAGATTTCGAGCTGAGTTTATCTCGCTTACATATTTCTCGAAATATGTGTTGACAAGATTTCGCTTCGACCAAGTTCATCTTATATCATGTGAAAATTGCTGAGTAACATCTTACATGGTTTGTATGATACAATCATTTGGTGTTGTCTTGGAATGTTTCGTTATGATTATTTTAATAACTTGAAAATTGCTTTGATGCTAATAGTGTGTGAAAACGGCTATTGTCATCCTCTAAGAAAGTTTCAATGATTGAAATAAGAGTTTAGAATACTTAACCATTATTGGATATGTCATGTTGTGCACTTTTGCACATATGTAATCCATGTCCGTGAAGCATAGTATGCGCACCCGTTTGCGTACCTGTTGGTTTGAGAAATCCGGGAACCTAAGTATGCGTACCCGTTTGTGTACTGGCGTACAGGTTCATGTCCGAGAATTTCTGCTGGGATTTATAGTTCGCGTACCCGTTTACGTACTGGCAAAACCCAATCTTAGTCCGGGTATTTCAAGTATGAGTACCCGTTTGCATACTTGAAGGTTAAAGTTCTAAAATCGGTTATGAACATGAACATGAACATAAATATTTATATAATAAGGAATGCAATCTTTGCAAACCGTGGCTAAAATGTTCATGATTGATTCGAGTGACTCAAACCGATTTTGCTTCAATTGTGTTCTTGTATAATTCTATGAGAATATAGCAATTGAAAAACTCTTTAACTAGTTTCATTTGAGTCATTTAAACTAGTTATGGTTAAGATGAATAAGGTTGATATGAGAGTAATCATATGTCTAACCTCGGTTAACTATTTGTGAACCAACATGGTGTACACATTTGGGTACGGTTACATAAACCCAAATGAGGGTACATCTCATTTGTGTGTAACAAGCTAAGTTCGATCTAACGGTTGAAAGATATTAGCTTGGTTGAATCAGGTTTTTTATCTAACGGTGAATATTGAATGCTTTGTTACCAAGGTAACTTGGATTCCAAAACCTGATTTGAAAACTATATAAAGGAGAACTCTAGCAACTGGGAAAACTAATCCCCATACCTCTTGTGTGCTATTAGTTGCATAACTAGAGTCGATTCTCTTTTAACCTCAGGTTTCTATCGAGACCCTGTAGGTTAATGACTTCAAAGACTTTATTGGGATTGTGAAGCTAGACCCAACTATTTTCTTTGTAGTTGCGTGTTCTGATCTTGCCTGAGTTTATCGTATTGAGTACAATTGAAATAATTGAGTCGAGATTAATTTCTCCGATAGGCAAGATAAAAGTAATCACAAACATCTTCGTCTCATCGTTTGTGATTCCACAATATCTTGTTTTGCTAGTCGATTAAGATTATTGTGAGGTGATTGATAATACTAGGATGTTCTTCAGGAATATAAGTCTGGTTTATCAATTGGTTCATGTTCACCTCGATTTATCAAAAGACGGAACAAAAACTCTTGGGTATTTCTGTGGGAGACAGATTTATTCAATCAATAGACTTTTCTGTGTGAGACAGATTTGTTTATCAAGTCTCGACTTTGGGCCGTAACAACTCTTGGTTGTGGGTGAGATCAACTAAGGAAATCAAGTGCGTAGTATCCTGCTGGGATCAGAGACGTAAGGAACGCAACTGTACCTTGAATCAGTGTGAGATTGATTAGGGTTCAACTACAGTCCAGTCTGAAGTTAATTGGTAGTAGGATAGAGTCTGTAGCGGCTTAATACAGTGTGGTGTTCAATCTGGACTAGGTCCCGGGGTTTTTCTGCATTTGCGGTTTCCTCGTTAACAAAATTCCCGTGTCCGTATTTATTTCTTTTAAGCATTAATTGAAATATCATAGGTTGTGCGTTAAGATAAATCAATTAGAATATCCAACCTTTGGTTGTTGATTTACATTGATTGACACTTGAACATTGGTCTTTGGTACCGTTCAAGTTACTTCTCTTATATTCAATCGGGATCGCAAATTTCTATTTGCTGATTGCGAATTGAATTAAGAGTTAGAGATATTAACTCTTTGATATACTTTACTCTAGATTGATTCTGACTGTCTAGTTGATTCTCTAGAAAGTGTATTGGAATAAATCCTCTCAGATTACCAAACAAATTGTTGGGTGTGGTTATTAGACCCCCGCATTTTCAATTGGTATCAGAGCAGGCAAACACATTAAAGACCTTATAAGTCTGTGTTTGTAGCGATCTGATGATGGAAAGTATAGTCTCTGAAAACGCTTCACCAGAAATGGATAAACTCAACATTGAGCGTGTTCTAGAAACCATCGATAAGGTTGAGAATCCTGATTTAATAAAACTCATCAATTTTCTTTTTCTCGAAAAACATCGTTTGACAAGAAAATTTTATGGTCTTCATTGCGAAGTATATATCAAAAAACTTGTGCTTCAAGAACATGCTGAAGAGGTAGTTGACCTCCAGAAGAAGTTAGATGATCAAATCCGGATTAATTTTGATCTTGCTGCAGAAATTGCAAAGCTTAAGGATTTGAAATCTGTAAAGTCATCTTCAATGGTTCTAAATAACTCCTCTAATTATTCCTTGAAGAATTGTCGTAAATCAGGTGACAAGCGAGGTCTAGGCTTTGTGAAACCTGATAGTGCTCAGATCTCTTCGAAGAAGGATAAGGATGTTGGAACATGCTTGTTTTGTGGTGCTCATAATCATTTTCAACATGCTTGTGTTCCTTTCAAGAAAAGATTAAAAGTTGCGGGTGATCTTCATACGAAAGATGTACAACTTTTATCTTCTCTTAAAAGATATTCAATACTAACAAGAAAACCAAATATGGTTAGTATTGGTAGTATGGGAGCCTTTGCTCTAAAATCAACATCACCTTTTCAATGGTTCTTTGATAGTGGATGTAGCAGACACATGACTGGAGATCTCTCTTGGTTTATCAACTCAAGCGATTTTGATGGTGGACCAGTGACTTTTGGAGATGGAAGTTGTTGCTACATAAGTAATAAGGGGACGATCAAATTACCTGGTGTTCCTGAAATACATGATGTGGTATACGTGAAAGGTATGACTGGTAATCTTCTTTATGTTAGTCAAATCTGTTACAAAGGCCATAAGGTTGTCTTCAATGATAAAGGATGTGACATTGTCGATAAATCCGTAAAAGTGATTTTTCAAGGATCACGTGGCAAAAATAACTGTTATCTTCTAGATACTCTGTTCAGCAATTGTTGCAATTTGACTAAAGTGGAATCTACACACCTCTGGCATGAACGTTTTGGTCACATCAATTATCGTCCTCTAACTAAGATCATTAACAAAGAACTTGTTAGAGGCGTTCCAAAATCAATGCTAAGGTTGAAGGTTTCTGTGGTGCCTGTTAAAAGGGTAAACAAACGAAAGTTCCACACAAATCATCTCGAAATATTCTCACCAAAGCTCCACTTGATTTAATTCATATGGATCTTTTCGGCCCAATTCAACAATCTACGGTGGCTGGAAATAAGTATGCCTTGGTTATGGTAGATGATTACACCACTTGGGTGGCGTTTTTGGATCACAAGAATGAAACACTCAGTGAGTTCAAGATTATTGTTAATAGAATCCAGAATGAACAAGGTCGCAAACTAAAGAAAATTAGAAGCGATCGTGGCACATAATTGAAAGACACCAAAGTATTTGAACTGTGACTCTCTTGGAATTATTCAACAATATTCTCCACCTATCACACCACAAGCAAATGGAGTTGCAGAAAGGAAGAATAGAAACATTCAGGAAATGACAAGAGTAATGCTCCATAACAAAAACTTACTATTAAGGTTTTTGGGTGAGGCTGTTTTTACGGCTTGCTATTTGATCAATCGTGTTTATTTGCGGTCAAAGACCTTAAACACTCCTTATGAGTTGTGGTACGATAAGAAACCCAACTTACACTATCTCAGATCAGAGTGTTCGGCAGTAAGTGCTACATTCTAAAGGATCGTGAACAGAAAAGGAAATTTGATTCGAAAAGTGATGAAGGTATTTTTCTTGGTTATGCATCGATAAATCGTGGTTTCCGAGTCTTTAATCTCGGAACCCAAGTCATGATGGAATCGGCAAATGTTATCATTGATGATTTAAGTAATTTTCGTCATGATAACTCTCTGTTTGAATTGCCTCCAAACGAGACAATTGAGAAAATCAAAGAAACTTCAGAATCATAAGAAGTTGTTCCAACGGTTGCTGATCCTGATGTCTCTAGCGATGAGGAGAAAAGCTCTAGTCAGGATATTCCTGTTGAACAAGAACGTGTCCCTCCACGACACCTTTGGGTTCAAAGGAATCATGATACTAATAATATCATTGGAGGTAGGGAATCTACTGCTAAGACGAGAGGTCAACTTCAAAATATTTACAATTTTGGTTGTTATCTATCGCAAGTAGAGCCAAGGAATATTGATGAATCTCTTAGTGATCCCTATTGGGTAAATGCAATGCATGAAGAGTTAAATCAATTCCAAAGACAAGATGTATGGAAACTCGTACCTTATCCCCCCCAATATCAATATTGTTGGTACCAAATGGATATTTAAGAACAAGTCTGATGAATTTGGCACCATCGTCAGAAACAAAGCTAGACTTGTCGCTCAGGGATATTCACAGATTGAAGGAATCGACTTTGACGAAAGCTTTGCTAATGTGGCACGCCTTGAGTCCATTCGATTACTATTAGCTCATGCTTGTTTTCTTAAGGTTAAGCTGTTTCAAATGGACATTAAATCCGCTTTCCTAAATGGAAACTTAAAGGAAGAAGTCTATGTCGCTCAACCTAAGGGATTTGAAAATCCTGATTTTCCCGATCATGTCCTTAAGCTCAACAAGGCATTGTACGGGTTAAAGCAAGCACCTCGTGCCTGGTTTGAAAAACTAACTACTTCCCTTCTTAGGAAAGGTTTTTCAAGAGGTGGAGCGGATAAAACATTGTTTACCGAATGGAGTGGGAAAGATGTTGTAATTGCTCAAGTTTATGTAGATGAAATCATCTATGGATCAACATCGGAGAAACTTGCAAAAGATTTTCAAGTCTCTCTTGGCAAGGAGTTTGAAATGAGCAATGTTGGTGATTTAAAATTCTTTTTGGGTTTACAAATTCAACAACACAGGGATGTAATTTACTTATCTCAAGAAAACTATGCAAAAAATCTTGTTTCAATATTCGATCTTGATAAGTCAACTCCAAAACTGACTCCTATGCCTACCACGGGTAAACTACATAGAGATGAGAAAGGTGTAAATGTGGATCAAAAACTTTATCGATCTATCATTGGAAGTCTTTTGTATCTCACTGCCACGAGACCTGACATTGCGTTTAGTGTTGGTTGATGTGCTAGGTTTCAGGAAAATCCAAAGGAATCTCATCTTGCCACCACAAAGAGGATCATACGTTACATTAATAACACTGCCGGATATGGTCTTTCTTACACTTTTGATACTAACACCAACCTTACTGCCTATTCAGACGCTGATTGGGAAGGGTGTGTGGAAGACAGAAAAAGTACATCAGGGGGATTCTACTATGTAGGGATGAATCTTGTAGCTTGGCATATCAAGAAATAAAATTCACAATCTCTCTCAACATGTGAAGAAGAATACATTGCTACCGGTTCATGTTGTACTCAACTCCTAGGGATGAAACAAATGCTTGCTGATTATTGAATTGATTCCGGAATAATGAAGATCTTTTGTGATAACTCAAGTGAGATTCGCATAACTGAGAATCCTATTTAGCACTTAAGGACTAAGCACATAAACATAAGGTACCATTTTATTCGAGATCTTTATGAAAATGGTATCATTACTATGGAATTTGTGCCTTCTGAACAACAATTGGCTGATATTCTCACCAAACCATTAGACACTGCCACATTTCAACACCTACGACAGTCTATTGGTGTTGTTCTAGTTCATTAGTTCTCCATAACTCTTGCCCCTGCTTTTATCTCAATCTGTTGGGCAATTGAGTTTGGAATTCCTAGAGTGGTGTTGCTTCATGTTTGCATTTGTTTCTTATAGAAGTGTTTTTGTCAAGTATCCTAGTGTTCTTTAGAAATCCTTCTTTTCTTATAAAAGCAAGGTCGCCTTTGTTGTTCTTTCGGGAATGACATTTTATGGGGGAGAGTTCTTAATTGAACTTGTCCTTAATTGCCAAATCTTTGTGGGGAGTGCGGCTGTGGAATATTATAGGGGTTATTGATGCGTGTCGTAACCACAACAAATTAGTGAATATTTTTCCACCTAATTAACAAGTAATATAGTGTAGTCAAGTTTGTTCCCACGAGGAGCAATAGGTTCTAGTTGTCTTATAATGTCACAAAAAGGGGGGTTTTGGTTTTAGATTTTATAAAGCAAAATAAATAAACAAAGCAATTAAAAAGATAAAGTTGAAATCAATAAGAGAGACAAGATCAAGGAATTGTTCTTCGTTGCAAAACAATGATTCAAGTTATGTTCTTTTCCACTTTTTATTAGTCACAAATTATCACCAACCGTAGGTATAGAAGCTAGATCAGTGCTAACCCCAAAATCCCTTGTATCACCGGATACGGAATTTCTCGACTACCGGATTCTATTTACCAAACCACCTAGTAGTAGATCACTCAAGATGTAATTTAGTTAAACACATTAAGATTTATGAATTTATTAGGTTGATATTAGTAGTTAGACTCTTAGGTCAAGGTCCACTTGCTAACGTTGTTTTCACACAAAATTGCTCAACGGAATCCCTCCGCAAGGTCTCGTGTTTTTTTCTTGTGTAAAGAGTCAAGAAACGATTACTTATCCCCTAACTTTCACTAGCTTTAGATAGATTAACAAATCAATTTATTTGCGCACCTAAACGACATATCAATCAAGCATAAACATTCTTATTAGCAAAAACAAACGATAATCATGTGAAAAACTTCAAGGTAGAATTAAAACAAAACTCAAAACATGTTAAGAACTAGGAATTCATCCTCAATCAATAAGAAAATTAGCTACTCATGCTAAGGAGTTCACACAAAGAATAAAGAAAAGAGAAGTGTTGTGTGTGTAGAGGTGTGTAAAAGTGTAAAAGTGTCTATTAAAAAGTAGAGAACTTCTCTATTTATAGGCTTCAATGCTCTCCAAATCTTCCAAGGAATAGAATCCTTTTCCCTTTATAGCTCAACTTCCAAGTCCTTGTCTTTCTCAAATCTTCCATCTCCTATTTCCAAGTTCAAGCTCAATTCTTCATCAAAATACAAATCTAAGTCTTCACATCCCATGAGAGAAACTCATACAAAATTCTCTGTAATTTTTAGGTTTGCCCGGGATCACCGGAATTCGACCTTGAAAAAAAACGGGGGTCTAACAACCACACCCAATATTTCGCTAGCAATATGTATGGACAAACTCCAATATACTTTTAAGAGAATCAATTAGACAGTCAGACTCAATCTTAATAAAAAGTATGTCAAAGATTTATATCTTAATTTCTTGATTCAATACCTACTCAAGCAAATAGAAATCTGCGAGTCTAATTGAATACAAGAGAAATCACTTGAATGGTACCAAAGACCAATGTTCAAGGATCAATAAATTTCAATTAACAACCAAAGGTTGGATTTCCCAATTGATCGATTCAACGCACAACCTGTGATATTTCAATTATATAACAAAATATAATGCGGAAAAGAAATAAAACAGACACCAGAAGTTTTGTTAACGAGGAAACCGCAAATGCAGAAAAACCCCGGGACCTAGTCCAGATTGAACACACACTGTATTAAGCCGCTATAGAAACTAACCTACTACAAACTAACTTCGGTCTGGACTGTAGTTGAACCCCAATCAATCTCACACTGATCCAAGGTACAGTTGCGCTCCCTACGTCTCTGATCCCAGCAGGATACTACGCACTTGATTCCCTTAGCTGATCTCACCCACAACTAAAAGTTGATACGACCCAAAGTCGAAGACTTTAATAAACAAATTTGTATCACACAGAAAATTCTACAGGAATAGATAAATCTGTCTCCCAATGAGATACCTACAAGTTTTGTTCCGTATTTTGATAAATCAAGGTGAATAGGAACCAATTGATATACCGGACTTATATTTCCGAAGAACAGCCTAGAAATATCAATTACCTCACAATAATCTTAATCGACTAGCGAAACAAGATATTGTGGAATCACAAACAATGAGACGAAGATGTTTGTGACTACTTTTCTATCTTGCCTATCGGAGAAATTAATCTCAAGCCAATCCTTACGATTGTACTCAAATAAGATAGAAACAGCAAGATCAGATCACACAACTATATAGAAGATAATCGGGTATGGCTTCACAATCCCAATGAAGTCTTTAAGTCGTTAACCTACGGGGTCTCGATAGAAACCTAAGGTTAAAGGAGAATCGACTCTACCTTACAACTAGTATCACATAGGAGGTGTGGGGATTAGGTTTCCCAGTTGTTAGAGTTCTCCTTTATATAGTCTTCAAATCAGGGTTTGCAATCTAAGTTACCTTGGTAACAAAGCATTCAATATTCACCGTTAGATGAAAACCTGATTAGATTCAAGCTAATATCTTTCAACCGTTAGATCGAACTTAGCTTGTTATACACACATGAAATGTAACTTCATTTAGGTTTGAGTAACCATACCTAAACGTGTAAAAGTCGTTGGTTCAAAGATAGTTAACCATAGGTTAGCCATATGAGCACTTTCATATCAACCTTATTCTTCTTTACCACAACTAGTTCAAATGACTCAAATGAACTAGTTAGAGAGTTGTTCAATTGCTTATATCTCATAGAAGTATACAAGACACAATCGAAAAAAAAATAGTTTTGATTCACTCGAATCGATTCATGAACATTATAGCCACGGTTTGCAAAGATTGCATTCCTTAATATATAAATGTCTTAGTTCACGAATTAAACTGTTTTTAGAAAATAACCTACTTAAGTACGCATACTGGTACGCGGACTTAAGTACCCGGATTAAGTTTGTTTTCAGTTCACAAACTCCAGCAGAAATTCACGGGATGTGAACTTCCGGCAGTGCGTGTACTTGGTACGCGGACTTTAGTTCCGATTATCCTGAGCAGCAAAGTACGCATACTTTGGTTCAAGGATATTGGACTTACACAAGTATGAGTAGCCTCACACTGTTTATATCCAACCAAGGTTATATATTCTAAACTCTCATTTTAATCATTGAAACATTCTTAGAGGACGTTATATAGTTGTTGTTCACAAACTTTTTTTCGTCAAAGCGATTTTCAAGTAATTGAAACTAATATGACTTTCGTCACTATTAAAGATGAACTTGTCCAAAGCGAAAGCTTACCAACACATATTTCAGAAATAGATAAGCGAGTGTTGATGGTGGTTTTTAGCTTAGGGTTAAAATCATAAAACCGCGCATCTGACATGACGTCACTATGACCACTAAAATATTTATTGAATCAACTAGCATGCCTACGTAAGAATTACCACGGTACCTTTTTTTTTTTATACATGTGTCATGTTCCACGGCAGAACCCTTAGTATTGGCTGACATCATCTTTGTATATACCAAACCCTAATTCTCGCAACACCATGCCAATGGCAAACCATTCCAACCACGTCTCCGCGCCAAGGCATGCCAACCATGCCAGCCGCACCACCGTGCCAATGGCAAACCATTCCAGCCACGTCTCCGCGCCAAGGCATGCTAACCATGCCAGCCGCACCACCGTGCCAACGGCAAACCATGCCAGCCGCGTCTTAGCGCTAAGGCATGCCAAACATGCCACCCGCACCACCGTGTCAATGGAAAATCATGCCAGCCACGTCTCCGCGCCAAGGCATGCCAACCATGCCAGCCGCACCACCGTGCCAATGGAAAACCATGCCAGCCACGTCTCCTCGCCAAGGCATGCCAACCATGCCAGCCGAACCACCGTGCCAATGGAAAACCATTCCAACCACGTCTCCGCGCCAAGGAATGCCAACCATGCCAGCCGCACCACCGTGCCAATGGCAAACCATGCCAGCCACGTCTCCACGCCAAGGCATGCCAACCATGCCAGCCGCACCACCATGCCAATGGCAAGTCAAACCATACCACTGGCTGCCAAAACGAAGGGTTGCAATAATCAACGGCTACCCTTCCCTTTGAGATGCAAATCTCGACCGTCCAAGTTCGCCACCTAACGTATGGCAACTTGCATCCCAAAGCCAAACATCACGGTTTGCACTAAACCCTAATTTTGGCCGCGCCTAACACACGCTGATGCGTGTCGTAGGTGCAATCAAATTAATATTTTATTTCCACTCAATTAAAAATAATATAATGGAAGTCAAGTTCGTTCCCACGAGGAGCAAGAGATTCTAGTTGTAAAAATTGTCACAAAAGGGGGTGTAAAAAGCAAAAGAAAATAAACAAAACAATTAAAAGATAAAGTTGAAATCAATAAGAGAGACAAGACCAAGGAATCCTTCTTCGTTGCAAAACAATGATTCAAGTTATGTTTTTCATCCACATGTTATTAGTCACAGATTATCACCAACCGTAGGATAGCAGGTTCGCTTAGCTAGCCCCAAAATCCCTTTATTTCGCTGAGTAACAAGTCCGCTTAGTTATCAGATTCTATTCAAAAGAACCACCTTGAGGTTCGCTTACAAGATGTAATTCCCCGAATTCATTAAGATCTATGAATTTAGGTTTAGTACTAGTAGTTAAACTCGGTTCGCTTGGTCCACTTTCTAGCGTTGTTTTTACACACAATCGCTACACGAAATCCCTCCGCAAGGTCTCGTGTTTTCTACTTGTGTAAAGTGTCGAGAACGATTACTTATTCCCTAACTTATACTAGATTTAGATTAAACTACCAAATCAATTTAGCGTGCACTCTAAACAATCTATCATGAATGAATAAACATTCCTATTAGTAAAAACAAACGATAATCATGTGAAAAACTTCAAGACAGAATTGAAACAAAACTCAAATCATGTTAAGAACTAGGAATTCATCCTCAATCAATAAGAAAATTAGCTACTCATATTTTTGAAATTCACACAAAATAATTAAAAGGAGAATTTTCAAGTTCACACAATAATTAAGAAGAAGAATTGAAAGCAAAAACACAAGTGTTGTGTGTGTAGAGAGATGTGTAAAAAGATATGTAAAAGTGTGTAGAGAACTTCTCTACTTATAGGCTTCAATGTTCTCCATATCTTCCAAGGAATAGAACCCCTTTCCTTTAGCAATTCAATTTCCATATTCAAGTCTTTCTCATCTTTCATCTTCTCTTTCCAAATTTGACCCAAATTCTCCATCCAATTCCAAGTCCAAGTCTTCACACCCATGAGAAGAATCCACACAAAAATCTGTAATTTTGGTCGCCGGAAAACTGGTATTATGGCCGGAATTTGGCCGGATCCCAAGCAAGAATAGTCACCGCGGTCACCCGAATTCTTCGCCGTCATCGGTATATTCGACGGAATATTCCACGGCCCACCGTCAAAAATAACGGTCAAACTGGTCAATCTGTTAGTCAATTAAGTCAAGGGAACTAGTCGACCATCTTGAGTCGCCTCTCCGCCCAGTCTTACTAAGCTTACTGGTCTGAGTGGCTGCTTGGATCGTTCTACTCAGCTGAGTTGGATCGGCTCTGGATCGGTCATCTGAATCAGTGAGTTGACTCGCCAGAACCAGAGTCCGGCCGAGTTTCGGCTATTTACAGGACTTCCCGGCCAAATTCAGGCCTCAATTTTCAGCTCCATACCTGTGACATTCCTAGCATACATCTAAAGCAATTCAAGCATTCATTTTGTTCATTCCTGCAACTTCATTCTTCCTTGTAATCAACAGCAACTCATCCCTTCAATCCGATCTGAGAAAAAACCCATTTCAGTTCTTCAAACAACGACCACAACACCATCAACGACATCAGATTCATCTCAAATTTCTTCAC
Source organism: Papaver armeniacum (assembly GCA_023531295.1). Classification (NCBI taxonomy): domain Eukaryota; kingdom Viridiplantae; phylum Streptophyta; class Magnoliopsida; order Ranunculales; family Papaveraceae; genus Papaver; species Papaver armeniacum. Next base: position 21,972 of record JAJJWW010017320.1, on the reverse strand, counting down.
TGTTTTCTCAATTTAACAGCAACCCAAGCTCTTAAACCCGAAGTATTATTAATTTCATCTTACAAAGAAACCACCTCCTCTTCTTCAACTCTCGTCGAGAATTGCACCCATCTTCATCATATCACAAAGTGCGACCACGTACCCATCTCATCCTCTTTTCCCGAATCAATTGCAGCATCATCAATTTCTTCTCCATTCACAGACCCCATCTCCCTGAGCTTCTCTTCTCTGAAATCAACTTCTGGTATAATCGATCTCATATTCACAACGCCACCAGACCCATTGCTCTTCATGCCAAAATCACCACCAATTTATGCTCTCGATCTGCATCTTCAATAGTAACACCGAGAACTCGGTTCTCTCAGCGGCGGCATCTCTTCTACAGCAGCAGTTCTTCAATAACACCACCATCCAAAATCACAGCAACAACAAGTCTTGTTCTTCTACCAGAAATTCGAACCCTAGTTAATCTCGATCTTAAACTCAAACTCCAATTCTTCCTGAGTCTCTTCCATTAATCTCTGAATTTCGATCTCTGGCTCTCGTCGTTCATCTCTCTCGATTTCACAGTGGCAACAACTCTCTCTCTCTCGATTTCAGGTCTCATGGCTGCTGTGCAGCTTTTCTTCCTCTGAATTTCAAGTGATATTATGATTGAGAAGATAACATTTCTCGATTTAGGGTTGGATAATTTGGGTGGATGGTTACACCCTAGGGATAGGGACCACCCCACTCATTAGATAAGGGATACCTCAGTGGACATCCCCTAACATGTAGTTACCCCTTAACATCACCGGCTACTTTTAATACTCCTCTGAGAGAGTTGCCCTTTAACCGTGGCTCGTCTCCCGATAGTGTTTTCCTGTGAAATGACAATCCTGCCCTTTTTGCTCAATTTGGATCATTTATTCTTCTTTTCCTCCGTGCGACTCCAAAGTAGCTATAAAACTCAAAATAAGCGTAAAATACATAATTTTACAAGAAAAATAGCAAAGAAAGCATAAACAATAGATAGTAAATAGGATGTATTCTACACCCTATCAAATTCCCCCACACTTAGACTTTGCTAGTCCTCGAGCAAATAAAACTAAAACTTACAACTTCAGAGCGTTCCAGCGTCCCAAGCATCCAAAGAGTTGTGAGGACATAGAGTTTCTGCATTCTAGTAATAAGAAGTTAGAAATACTAAAGAAAAATTTCTCTTTCTTAAATGTTGAGTGAGAAATAACCACACCATAATGAGAGAACGCGTGTTTGAGAAACGATCAATAAGCATTTCGCCTCGACTTCTGCCTCACCAAACAGGATTTTATGATAATTGCACTCAAAAAGACGGCTTTTTTTATGGTTCTCACATGTGTGCGAGTAGGAATGAAGAGAGAAATCCTGCGACACGTTGAATGGTGGGAAGGACAACTTCCAAATATTTTTAAAAACCCACATCTTTTAACATTTTGAAAACCATTTTTCCGACGATCTATAAGAAAGGAAATCAACCACTATTATCGAGGATGAGATTACTTACTCACCTTCACATCCGATCGCCAATTATGATAACACCACTCTCACGGCATCCAATAGAAACGTCTTCCGCTCCTCGTCTTTATCTTCTTGGTCTTCGTCTTCGGTTTCAACTATTGATGATAAACCCTTGAATTTCATAAATCCTTAACAATTTGTAACCTTTTTACCTTAAATCCTTGTCGCTTGAAACTTCCTTATAGATTTTCCTTCCCACGGCTTATTAACAAAACAAATTTTTTTCTTTTTTTTTTTCTTTTCTTTTCTTTTTTCAATTTTTTTTTTTTTTTTTTTTTTAGTAAAAACAAGAGAAATTAAATACAAAATAAACCATGGCCGTGGGAGAAGTATTTTACCGCTTGATTCTTCACAACTTGTATCGCCTCAAAATCATAAATTTCAACAATTCTCACCTTTTGATTTTCTTCGCTTTTATAAATAAGTCTTCATACTTGGATATAAAATTACCTCATTGTAGTGTAAGTCTTCAACATATATGTAAAAATATGCTCATTTGTATGTTGCTTTACTTGAGTTTGAAATTTGCTCTTTTTCTCGTTCCGTTGCTTGTAAACCTTAAACTTCTTCAACTTTCCTTGTAGATTTTGATGTCGCTCCTTGTTGATGATGATGGAGTTTCTATGGATCCGTTGTTGTCGCGAGAGAGAATGGTGCTAACCGCAAATCGAACTACAAGAAGGAGGCTTTCATCTATAGACGTCACCCTTATGATTGACAAAATTAGCACTCAAGAGATCAAAGAGTAGTACTTCTATTGGTGGGAGGTTGGGTAGCTCACCATTCTACCCGGAATTAACGTATGGTGACACACACTCAAAAGAAAGCTCTTTAGTATATGGAAATTTCTGGTCGGTGCCTCACGTGATATGAATACGGGTAGTCTCCACTAATGATTGATCAGCAACTCTAATAATGCATTTCTCCCTGCACCAAATTTGCATCACCGGCATGATTAGATCCATTATTTAACACTCTAACATGCAAGAAATCCGAATGTAGTTCTCTAACACTTCCAAGTTCAATTATGTTGGTCAGAATCTCTATGTAAACATACCTAGAAGTATGCTAGTGACTCTAAAATCTCTAAAAGTTGGAAGTTTTATGTAAAACTTTTTTTTTTTTTTTGTAAATTTTTTTAAATACATGCTTAACCACTCCCCCACACTTAAATCTCACATTGTCCTCAATGTAATTGAATCCTCCTAGTAAAGTCAAGGTGGGAAATTTTAACATGATAAGAAACAAGAAAAAGAAATAACAAAAAGCAAAAAGATAAGAAATACAAAACCTATGGGTTGCCTCCCATTAAGCGCTTGTTTTAAAGTCGACGGCCCGACTTAGCTCTTGCAAGATTCATTCCCCATATACTAACAATCAAAATTTGAGGATCCACCCATAATACCTGTTTTGAAAACAATAACTCCATACAAATATTAGCACAAGAAAACAATAGTGAAATTATCGCTCGATAGAATTTTCCCCCACACTTATTCTCGTCCACACTGGAAGTGTATAAAGAACATAGAATTTTGGAACTTCCATGTATTCCTCTTGGCAAACCCGCATAGTGTTAGCATCAAGTGTTTCCAATGGTGGATATTTAGAAACAAAATCATCCAAAAATACTTTCAAGCACATACATTCAAACCAATAAGAGGTAAAGGAGAAGAATCAATATGCAAAGGATTAGACAAACCTTGCACAATCTCTTGTTTTGCGGAATCCTCTTCATCCTTAGAGAATTCATATGAATTACTTACCTCTTGTATATCGTGGTCCTCTATCAAATCTTGCAACCAATCGTCGTTATTTTCTACCTTAACCAAAGTTTTGGCATCATTATAATCATTGGCAAGTTCAATTGGGTCTTTCACAAAATCAATTAATTTGGTTTCATCCTCTAGCATCATCTCTTCAACATTCTCATCATCGGAATCGGGCCATTCACTAAAGTGATTCTCATCGGTATAAATTTTAAGATCTTCTTGTGCGGGTGTTACACCGTTTATAACAATAGGTAAGTCACACCCAATCTCCTCCTTTTGAATAGGTGAAGGATCGTTATTATGATCCGGAGTTGGAATAACTTCCTCATTGTTGCAACGCTCATACACTTCCGCGGACTCATATCTTTCCCTAAGGAATTTTTTCCAAGCACTAAATGCATCATTTTGAAGCTCTACCTTTTGAATAGGTGCTTGATCATTATTAAGATCAAGGCTCGAGTAAGCTACACTAGCGTCTTCAAAAGTCTCCAAAGGTTGGCCTTTTCCAACATAATCATCGGTCAAATATTCACTACACACCATAGGCACATTAGAATAGTTATTGCTTTGATAGCAAAATTCTTCTTTATCCCTATCCTCCTTGTATTGATCCATGTCTCTTCGTTCTTTAGCAATGCCGTCTCGACGTGGTTCCTCCCAAACATAGGGTTGCTGGTCTTGTAGTGATTCTTGCAACTTTTGTTGAAGATCCCCAATCATGGCGCATCTTATCTGCAAAACTAGAGAATTTATGATGATAAACAAAACTATCCTCCCATCCTTGTGATTTTCCACTTACATACCCGTCATAAGATTGTTGATATGTATGAGAATATCCATAAGGTTCTGTAGGAATTTGATCATAGCCAAAAGATTGGTTTTGATTGTATCCTAAGGATGGTTGGAAGTTGCCATAATGTTGAGGTTGAAAACTGTATTGATTGATGTAATATGCTTGCTCTTGTCCACCATACATGGAAAACTGAAACCTGAAATAAGATTCTCGGAAACCAAGTTAGATACGATATACAATCTAACAAAGCAAGAATAAAGCAAAAAGAAAAAAATAAAAACAACTAAAATCATCCGATGCTCCCCGGCAACGCCGCCAAAATTTGATGCGTGTCGTAGGTGCAATCAAATTAATATTTTATTTCCACTCAATTAAAAATAATATAATGGAAGTCAAGTTCGTTCCCACGAGGAGCAAGAGATTCTAGTTGTAAAAATTGTCACAAAAGGGGGGTGTAAAAAGCAAAAGAAAATAAACAAAACAATTAAAAGATAAAGTTGAAATCAATAAGAGAGACAAGACCAAGGAATCCTTCTTCGTTGCAAAATAATGATTCAAGTTATGTTTTTCATCCACATGTTATTAGTCACAGATTATCACCAACCGTAGGATAGCAGGTTCGCTTAGCTAGCCCCAAAATCCCTTTATTTCGCTGAGTAACAAGTCCGCTTAGTTATCAGATTCTATTCAAAAGAACCACCTTGAGGTTCGCTTACAAGATGTAATTCCCCGAATGCATTAAGATCTATGAATTTAGGTTTAGTACTAGTAGTTAAACTCGGTTCGCTTGGTCCACTTTCTAGCGTTGTTTTTACACACAATCGCTACACGGAATCCTACCGCAAGGTCTCGTGTTTTCTACTTGTGTAAAGTGTCGAGAACGATTACTTATTCCCTAACTTATACTAGATTTAGATTAAACTAACAAATCAATTTAGCGTGCACTCTAAACAATCTATCAATCAATCATGAATGAATAAACATTCCTATTAGTAAAAACAAACGATAATCATGTGAAAAACTTCAAGATAGAATTGAAACAAAACTCAAATCATGTTAAGAACTAGGAATTCATCCTCAATCAATAAGAAAATTAGCTACTCATGTTTTTGAAATTCACACAAAATAATTAAAAGGAGAATTTTCAAGTTCACACAAATAATTAAGAAGAAGAATTGAAAGCAAAAACACAAGTGTTGTGTGTGTAGAGAGATGTGTAAAAAGATATGTAAAAGTGTGTAGAGAACTTCTCTACTTATAGGCTTCAATGTTCTCCATATCTTCCAAGGAATAGAACCCTTTCCTTTAGCAATTCAATTTCCATATTCAAGTCTTTCTCATCTTTCATCTTCTCTTTCCAAATTTGACCCAAATTCTCCATCCAATTCCAAGTCCAAGTCTTCACACCCATGAGAAGAATCCACACAAAAATCAGTAATTTTGGTCGCCGGAAAAGCTGGTATTATGGGTTTTAATTTGGCCGGAATCCGGCATGAATAATCACCACCGGTCACACCAATTCTTCGCCGTCATCATCGTATATTCGACGGAATATTCCGTCAGTCCACCGTCGTAAATAACGGTCAAAATGGTCAACTGTTAGTCAATTAAGTCAAGGGAACTAGTCAGCCATCTTGAGTCAGCTCCTCAGTCAGTCTTACTAAGCTTACTAGTCTCGAGTGGTCGCTGGATCTTTCTACTCACTGAGTTGGATCGGCTCTGGATCGGTCATCTCGAATCGGTGAGTTGACTCGCGTAACCAAGTCCTAGGAGTTTCGGCTATTTGAGACTTCCCGGCCAAATTCAGGCCTCAATTTTCAGCTCCATACCTGTGACATTCCTAGCATACATCTAAAGCAATTCAAGCATTCATTTTGTTCATTCCTGCAGCTTCATTCTTCCTTGTAATCAACAGCAACTCAGTCTTACAATCCGATCTGGAGAAAACCCATTTCAGCTTCTTCAAACAACGGCCACAACACCATCAACGACATCGATTCATCTCAAATTTCTTCATTGTTTTCTCAATTTAACAAAGAACCCAAGCTCTTAAACTCAAGTATCATTAATTTCATCTTACAACAAACCACCTCCTCTTCTTCAACTCTCAGTCGAGAATTGCACCCATCTTCATCATATCACAGTGCGTCCACAGACCCATCTCATCCTCTTTCCCTGAATCAATTGTAGCATCATCAATTTCTTCTCCATTCACAAACCCCATCTCCCCGAGCTTCTTCTTCAAATCAACTTCAGTATAATCGATCTCATATTCACAACGCCACGAGACTCCATTGCTCTTCATGCCAAAATCACCACCAATTTATGCTCTCGATCCGCATCTTCAATAGTAATACAAGAACTCGGTTCTCTCGGCGGCGATCTCTTCTACAAAAGAAGAGTTCTTCAATAACACCACCATCCAAAATCACAAAGAACAACAAGTCATGTTCTTCTACTGTAAATTCGAACCCTAGTTAATCTCGATCTTAAACTCAAACTCCAATTCCTCCTGAGTCTCTTCCATTAATCTCTGAATTTCGATCTCTGGCTCTCGTCGTTCATCTCTCTCGATTTCACAGTGGCAACAGCTTTCTCTCTCGATTTCAGGTCTCATGGTCAGCGTGTCGGCTTTTCTTCCTCCGAATTTCAAGTGATATTATGATTGAGAAGATAACATTTCTCGATTTAGGGTTGGATAATTTGGGTGGATGGTTACATCCTAGGGATAGGGACCACCCCACTCATTAGATAAGGGATACCTCGGTGGACAGCCCCTAACATGTAGTTACCCCTTAACATCACCGGCTACTTTTAATACTCCTCTCGAGAGAGTTTCCTTTAACCGTGGCTCGTCTCCCGATAGTGTTTTCCTGTGAAATGACAATCCTGCCCTTTTTTGCTCAATTTGGATCATTTATTCTTCTTTTCCTCCGTGCGACTCCAAAGTAGCTATAAAACTCAAAACAAGCGTAAAATACATAATTTTACAAGAAAAATAGCAAAGAAATCATAAACAATAGATAATAAATAGGATGTATTCTACACCCTATCACACGCCAAAGCCATGCTCGACGCTGGCTGCCAAAACGAAGGGTTGCAATAATCAACGCTACCCTTCTCTTTGAGATGCAGATCTCGACCACACAAGTTAGCCACCTGACGCATGACAACTTGCGGCCCAAAGCCAAAACACACGGTTTGCACCTAAACTCTAATTTGGCCGCGCCTACTCTATGGCAATGCCATGCTCAACGCCGGGTGCTAAAACGAATTGTTGTAATAATCAACGGCTACCCTTCTCTTTGAGATGCAGATCTCGACCACACAAGTTCGCCACCGGACGCATGGCAACTTGCGGCCCAAAGCCAAAACACACGGTTTGAACCTAAACCCTAATTTGGCCGCGCCTACTCTATGGAAAAGCCATGCTCAACGCTGGATGCTAAAACGAAGGGTTGCAATAATCAACGGCTACCCTTCTCTTTGAGATACAGATCTCGACCACACAAGTTCGCCACCTGACGCATGGAAACTTGCGGCACAAAGCCAAAACACACGGTTTGCACCTAAACCCCAATTTGGCCGCGCCTACTCTTTGACAAAGCCATGACTCAACGCTGGCTGCTATAAACGAAGGGTTGCAATAATCAACGGCTACCCTTCTCTTTGAGATGCAGATCTTGACCACACAAGTTCGCCACCTGACGCATGGAAACTTGCGCCCAAAGCTTAAACACACGGTTTGCACCTAAACCCCAATTTGGCCAGCGCTTACTCTTTGACAAAGCCATGACTCAACGCTGGTCGCTACAAACGAAGGGTTGCAATAATCAATGGCTAACCTTCTCTTTGAGATGCGTAACTCGACCACACAAGTTCGCCACACGGACGTTGTTGGAACTTGCGCCCAAAGCGAAAACACACGGTTTGCACCTAAACCCCAATTTGGCCGCGCCTACTCTTTGACAATGCCATGACTCAACGCTGTCTGCTACAAACGAAGGGTTGCAATAATCAACGGCTACCCTTCTCTTTGAGATGCAGATCTCGGACACACAAGTTCGCCACCTGACGCATGGCAACTTGCGGCCCAAAGCCAAAACACACGGTTTGCACCTAAACCCTAATTTGGCCGCGCCTACTCTATGGCAAAGCCATGCTCAACGTTGGCTACTAAAACGGAGGTTGCAATAATCAACGGCTATCCTTCCCTATGAGATGCGGATCTCGACCGTTCAAGTTCGCTACCTAACTTACGTCCCAAAGCCAAAACATCACGGTTTGCATCTAAACCCCAAATTTGAACGCGCCTATTCTTTGGCAAAGACATTTCGACTCCACCATGGCCACTGGCATGCCACTATGCCACACGTAACACCTCGCTACACGTTTTCCCATGAATACACTCGAGACATCTAACACACGTCATAAACTGGGGGATGCTCATAAAGGGTTTTGGTTTGGCGGTTTACAGCGTGCGGCGTACACTACGCCCGTTACATGAAAGTGTCATTAGAATGAGTCGATTAGTAAATACAAGGAATAATGGTGAAAAGCTCCTTTCATTATGGAACATCAATTCCAGGCGTTACCCATTTATCACCTCCTTCCTCTTTACTCATCCGTTTCCATTTTCTACGAGACCAGAGTACGTTATGTTACGACTTGTATAAATAGGTCTTACCTATTTCCACCAAACAACAAGTTTTGGGGTCGTGAGCATACAACACTCGAAACCACTTGCTAGCTTTCCCATCTCGTTAGCTTTCACTTTCTCGATACAAGTCAAACAACTACTCTTCCGTAATCAACTATTCTCGGTCTCAACACTTTCTTCGCTTCCCTCCCTAAAACCAACCCTTCTCCTTCACTTTGTGACCGAAGCAAGTCTGTAACGGCCATTTCTTGGTTTAGGCCGGATTTGTACAGATTGATCTATCGAATCTAAAGTACTCCTTGCAGTACATTGTTTAGGGTTTAAACTCAGTTTCTCACCCACTCACGCGAAATTACCGAAATCAGCAGAAACCTTTTTCATTCTCAAACAATTGGCGACCATAGTGGGAGTTTGATCTTTCGGTTACACTGCCAATTTTCAAACTTTCGACAAACGAGCGACAAACGAGCCGATAGCGACAAACGAGCCGCCCAGGGATCAACGACTCAGTTACTAGGTGGCCCAGTTACCAGTTACGACACGACAAGGGATGACTGGGGACTTCCCAGAGGTTAGAAGAAAACGTTCCGACCAGAGATCGGCGACTCGGTTATCGATGACTCGGGGACAACTCGGGGACTTTCCACAATCACGATGGTGCTTCCCACAAAACTCAGACTTACACCTGGAAGATTCATTTTTTTTTTCGTTAGGAGATCCGAAAAACCGAGTAAGCCTTGCCTAGAAAAAATACATGATTTACTACTTCAAGTCTTCACGAGAGATGATGAAAACCGATAGCCATATTGTTCCCATGTTTCATTTCGTGCTTTCTACCGTCACACAACATTCACAATTCCATGGCTTTCTTGGGGTACTTATGCTACTTATAGTCATAACCAAAATAACATTATTCTAAAACAATTCATTCCAAAAGAATAATCCAAAACCCTCATAGATAACAATTATCTATCAATCCAAATCAAACCATAAACCAGGTGCTTTGTTTGCCTTTCAAAAAAAAAGAGGGAAAGCCAACCCCTTTTATGGGCATAACACTTTTGGAATTTGAACAAGGAAATGATCTCTTATTTGAGCTATGTATGGAAAAGAAAACTGGGCCCGCAAGAACAAAGCCTCACGGTGCCCAACGGTCCTCGCCCGCCAAGCCAGCGTGCCGTGCCAAAGTACCGACAGCGCCACGCCAAACCAAAGACCCATTCCAAGCCGATCCAACACTAACAACTTGCATCTTTCCTGGTGCCAGACTTGCATCCTTTCCAGGCGCTTCTTGACTTGCATCCTTCCAGCGCTAACAGCTTTCACCCTTCCAGCGCCATCTTCTCCACTCCACAACTAGCCAAAGTAGCGCCATCCTCACCCTTCGAAATAGCGCCATGGCTCCAGCACTCCGTGATCAAAACCGTACCATTTCTGCACGATACACCTACGATCACCAGAACCAGAGCCGCTTCCGCCACCATAATGTTTATTCAAGTATGATAACTCCAACCGTCACCGGAGACGCTACTACTCCACCATCAGGGCAAGATACTGGAAGATCCGGAAGAAGCCGACCTCCTTTTACCATTGTTGATTTGATGAAAAGACAAAAGGTTCTCGTAAGGCTCAGACAGACGTGTTTATAACTCTGGAAGAGATACTTATTTCCTTAAGACATTGAATGAACGGCCACCATAAGAGTCACGTCAACCCAAGAGGGATATGAAAAAGAATACTTTTAACATCTAGCGCAGGCACTTCAGCAGGACGTGCGTTTATAGATGAAGAGGCTCGCGTTGCTCTTGAACGCCCAGTAGAAGGGAATCAACAATCCAATTTCATCACACGTAAAGATCAGGAACGACTTCTCCAAATTCGAAAGCAAAGGAAATCAACAACCCTCCTGAGTTCACAGAGACCCTCTTCCCGTGAGGAGCCGCACGATTTTTGGCGACTTCGCCCACAAAGTGGTGAAGTCTATGATGAAACATTATGTGAGATTATATATTTCTCCCGGAGTAGCGTCAAGACATATTTGCATCCCTCATCCGCACCGCATCGGAAAGCGGTGTTTTCCGGCCAGGGGAAGTCGTTCCCAAACCCCAACCTCTCCCGGAAAGCACGATCGATAGATGGAACCTGGGGGACTCCTAACCTCCGAGGGATGTCGAGTTTGACAGAACGCTGAGTGACGCGGTCTCCGACTTCAACATGGTAACCGTCAAGGCTCTGAGAGTTTCAAGGCGCCGTTTCAACGATCTCTCCAGAAGTGGCTCCGCTTCAACGTTCTCCAGCAGCGGTTCCTCTTCAACGTTCGCTTCAATAGCCGCTCCGCTTCAACGTTCGCTCCGGCAGCCCGCTCCGCTTCCAGCGTTCTCTCTATAAGTGCTCCAGGATCTCGAAGTCGAAGCTTCGGCGCTTGGCTCTCGAGTTTCAACGTCCTCTCCAAGAGCCGAAGCCGCTTCAACACCACTTTTTTCCCGCAAAGGGTCGTGGCACCACGGTCCCCATGTCAAGGATCAAAATCCAGCCGGCCAATCTTCGTAGTCATGGCCACCTTTGATCCATCCCGCCAAAAACTCGTGACCATGGACGGTTGCTAGCTTACGCATCCAACCAATCCTTTACTTCCATGGATGCCCATACAATTCTATCCAACCTACATTGTTCCCACGACAATGTAGTCTCTTCCGATTATATCTGCTACCAAGAATCACAGCCGCTCATTTGTTGATACCAACGAGCTTCACCGCGGTAGCAATCACTACAAAGATCTACACGGAATCCCTTTGATGTAAAAGATCAAAAGACACGGTCAACCAAAAAGGTCATAACCACAAAAAGGTCATCTACTATTCAAGGGTGTAGCGTAAGAATATCATCACCTCTCTGTCTAGAAGACGCCTTCAACGCTTTACGAGGCCACGGCGGATCCCAAGCCTGCTCAGAGGAAAACAACTTCAGAAACTAAAGAAAAATGCGACCGGGACTCGCTCATCGCAGTCCATCCCGACGACCATCAAAGACTCATGAGATAACTCCGAGACGCTAGGTTGAAACATTTTCTTGAAGAAACGAGAGAAAGCCACGATAAACAACATAACTCTCTCAATCCTACCTCTTCGCTATCCGAATATTTCGTTCATGTGCATCCCAACAACACATCCCGGAAGAGTACAATAAGCTTGTATCAAACACCGTGGACATGGATTCAAGGCGATGCAATGAAATTAGGCTACATAAGGAGACGACCAGCACGGACGCTTTCACTCCCCTCAACCTAGTTATTTCTGATTTCAACATCATCACTGCCGAAGTTTTACGAGCCGCGGGAATTTCTCAACATGAAGCCGTACATGTGCATCGAAGACTCCAAAAACACACCACAAAGATACATTCACATATTCGGCCATGCCATCGGATCTAACAAATATAATCGGGACTTCTCACCACATCCCATTCCATACGATAGTCCAATATTCGAAGTTGGTTCGAAGGGTGTCCCCTAGGGAAAAGTCCTTGAAGACTTGATAGCAGTACGTCGGTAACGGAATGTCTCCCAACTCATCTATTTCATCTTGTGGCTTCGGAAGATTTCTACCATGCAATCATCCACGGCATATCATCATCGCGATCTGAAGGTCCAGACACTGAACAACCTAAAATCAAGGATGGACCGACAACGCAACCACAATCTCCAAGATTAGCCCTGACATGATCATTGCCGAGCATATATTTCATTCATCCATCCCAAGAATGCAGTGGAGTTTTGGTAAATTTTGGAATCCACTTGGAGAGACACCGCCATTTAAAGCACGGGGATCTGGACAAGCAAATGAAGAGGGTTGATACCTCTTTTCATGGACGGAGTTTCTAGAGTTTGAACAGAATGAAGATTCCTTCTTGCTCCATGAATAGATAACTGGGCGCGACTATGCTACCTCGGGCCCGCAGCATCCCTCCTGAATTCTTCCTGAATTTTATTGTCGGGCTGTTTTCACCTCCTAAACGAACTCAGAACTAAAATATTCCATCGATGAGAGATAGGAAATTCTTTTCCGATAGAAATGGAGGGGAGGACAGTCAAAATCCGAGTTCGTACGAGAATTCTACAACGATTCTAGTAAAGGGCGCTAATTAGGGTTTCGGCATGCCAAACCCTAATTTAGACAAAGTTGCCATCATTCCATGGAACTGAAGCCGGTCGTCATCCTTCCAAGGAACTCAAGCTAGCTCCACTCCAAGCCGCGCAACGCATGCTGCTCCACTCCAAGCCGCGCAACGCAAGCGACTCCATTCCAAGCCGACCAATGCTGGCGTCTCCATTCCAAGCCGACCAATGCTGACGGCTCCATTCCAAGCCGCGCCCGAGCCGTACTAAGCTAAGACGAGCCAAGCCGCGCCGAGCCAAGCCGTGTCCGAGCCGCACCGAGCCAAGCCGCATAGTGAAAAGCCGTGCCCGAGCCGCACCAAGCCAAGTTTCCCGAGCCGCACCAAGCCGAGCCACGCCTCCCAAACCGATCGATGTTAGCGACTCTATTCCAAGCCGCGCAACCCCTACGGCTCCCATTCCTAGCCACGCCAACAACTCGCTAATCCAGCACCTCCGCGTTCCCTAGCCCAGCCAAGATGACGCGTGACCAAACTAAGTGACATCCTGCATCTCAACCAGCAACCGCCTTTACTATTTCACGGTTTAGCCAAGAATTCACGCAAGTAGAATTCATGTAAGGCCGCCAACCAAGGATCACGGATTCTCAAAACACTTTCGAAAAGGTTAGACGAATTTTCCTGACCATCTTTATGACCCGCCGCTTCGATTTTGTCCTTGTCTGTCACCATCTTATGCTTACCTCGCAACAATGCTCATGTTCCAAGCTAAGCAGGGGACTTAATGTTGATGGTGGTTTTTAGCTTAGGGTTAAAATCGTAAAACCGCGCATCGACATGACATCACTATGACCACTAGCACATTTATTGAATCAACCAGCATGCCTACGTAATAATTAATGTAGTACCTTTTTTTTATATACACGTGTCATGTTTCACGGCTGAACCCTTAGTATTGACTGACATCATCTTTGTATATACCAAACCCTAATTCTCGCAATACCGTGCCACTGGCAAACCTTGCCAGCCACGTCTCCGCGCCAAGGCATGCCTACCATGCCAGCCGCACCACCGTGCCAATGGCAAACCATGCCAGCCGCACCACCGTGCCAATGGCAAACCATGCCAGCCACGTCTCCGCGTCAAGGCATGCCAACCATGCCAGCCGTACCATCGTGCCAATGGCAAACCATGCCAACCACATCTCCACGCCAAGGCATGCCAACCATGCTAGCCGCACCACCGTGCCAATGGCAAACCATGCCAGCCACGTCTCCGCGCTAAGGCATGCCAACCATGCCAGCCGCACCACCGTGCCAATGGCAAACCATGCCATCCACGTCTCCGCGCCAAGGCATGCCAACCATGCCAGCTGCACCACCGTACCAATGGCAAACCATGCCAGCCACGTCTCCGCGCCAAGGCATGCCAACCATGCCAGCCTCACCACCATGCCAATGGCAAGTCAAGCCATACCGCTGGCTGCCAAAACGAAGGGTTGCAATAATCAACGGCTATCCTTCCCTTTGAGATACAGATCTTGATCGTCCAAGTTCGCCACCTAACGCATGGCAACTTGCGGCCCAAAGACAAACATCACAGTTTGCACTAAACCCAAATTTTGGCCGCGCCTAACACACGCCAAAGCCATGCTCGACGCTGGGTGCCAAAACGAAGGGTTGCAATAGTCAACGGCTACCCTTCTCTTTGAGATGAAGATCTCGACCACACAAGTTAGCCACCTGACCCATGGAAACTTGCGGCCCTAAGAAAAAACACACGGTTTTCACCTAAACCCTAATTTGGTAGCGCCTACTCTATGGAAAAGCCATGCTCAATGCTAGCTGCTAAAACGAAGGGTTACAATAATCAATGGCTACCCTTCTCTTTGAGATGTAGATATCGACCACACAAGTTCTCCACCTGACGCATGGCAACTTGAGGTGTAGTTGCAGGAAATCCTACAATACATCCCTCACAAGAATTCATAATAATCAACCCATCTTTAAGATCAACAATCACACCTTTACAAAGAAGAAATGAAATCAAGAATACAACTATTGCTCTAGACTTTCTCTCTCCTCAAAACTTTCCCTTCACTCTCAAAAGATCTCTCCCTTCTCTTAAGCCTGCTCGGCTCTTTATATAGGATATTACATAGTGGGTGACAGCTAAGCTGTCCTTTATTTTAGGATCTGACTTGCGATATTCTCGCAAGTATACAAGTGTTAGATTTCGCAACACTCCTAAATCTCGCTCGGTCTCCACATCTTTCTCGTTTTTTGGCTATCGTCATCTGTTGCGTCATTTCTCAGAACTGGGCTGCGATATCTTCGCAGTGTGTCGTATATATAAAGATTTTGCAAAGGTATTGATGTTGCGATGTTCTGATCCTACATCTTGCCTCTTCTCATATCTTCTCTGCGAAGGAGAGAATGTCATGAGAATTAGTGTTTCATGATGCCACAGACGTTCATTTTTCCATATTCTTTTGTATTGACATGATTTTGTACTTTTACACAGAATTTATTACACGTATCTCTTCTTCCATCCATTTTTTGACACGTCCATTTCAACCGCTATTTCTCAACCGTTCACGTCTACTCTTCGCATTAAATGTGCTTATCTTCTCGAGAATACTTCTCTCTATATATATTCTTCTTATTCTTTTCTTCTTCTTTTTTACTTTCCTTCTTATCTTTTCTGCAACTTTTCTTCATTGTTTCTCCGTAAATTCCGCTCTTGCTGCTGTAAATTTTCTTGTTTCCACATCTTTTGATCTTTAATTTCTTCTTCAATCCCATACTAAAAATGGCTCCCAAATGGTCAGAAATACGAAACTTCTCTTGAAGAGATTCAGAAAAATCTCGAAGGAAGAGGTTTTACATTAACCACCATTCCCAATCAAGAATCTAAATCCATTCTTTCTGCCAAATTATTTTCTAATCATCATTGTGATGATAAAGAAATCATAGTTTCGCTTGGTCGATTCTCGCTGGCCTTCCTATCCCTCTTTATGATCCAAATCTTCCCTATTTTATGAAATTCTTGCTCACGCGAACTTCTCGCGAGCCATCTACCAATTAAGTGGGACCGCTTAATACTCGACTCGCCAACCGCGGTCTTGGTAAAGGATCTCTCTATCCAAAAGAAGTCGGGGATCCTAAATATGAGGATTTAGAAATACTTTCGCGAAAAATACACCATGGAGAGTTTCTTTGAGAATTATGAAGTAATAAACATGAAAATTGATAAAACTCATTTGGGGTGCTCGCTTGAAGAGGAAAGAAAATATTGCCAAATATAGAATACTTATGCGACATTGATTGGCACTCTGGCAAGAATAACATTCCTCGTCACTCTAAAGACAACAAATGGTGCGTCTTTCCACTGGTTTTGAAGGGACCTTATATTTCAGGTTCAAATGTGCTTCCTGCGAATCTCGCCACTTATCATCCTTGGGTATTTAATTGGCCCGAGAAAGCGAAAGAAGTATGTCTTCAAATCTTGCTCACTTTATAATATTTCATTTGTTGTTACTTTCTTGTTCTCTAATTCTTGCGAAAATTTTAGATTAAAAGATGAGATTGTAGGACCATTATCAGTGAACAATTTGGTGTGAAAGTAAAGTCATATATTATTCTTGTTATTTAATCTTTAATTTATTTACTTTATGTGCATTATCTACTCTTGTGAAAATTTTAGATTAAAGGTGAGATGGGAGCTATGAAAGTGGAACTATTTTCTATACAGCTCTGCAGCTCGTCTTGAATCAAATAAAGCATCTTCTTTTACTCATCTTCTTTTAACCTTATCTTATTCGCGTGCTCAGTTCGTCTTTATGGTACTGAAGAAAATCTCAAGATTACGCGAGGCGAAGGCGAAAGTAAAGGTTCTCTTAGCGAGAAATCTTCCCGCGATGAAGGCGAAGGTCATTCTATTCTGATCTTCGACTGTGAAGTTACATTGATGATGATAGCGATGACGTGTGCTCGGCGTGAAGAGACGCTGGATTGGATCTCGCGACGTCAACATATCAGCATCTTCACAGATTACGCAAAAGGTTGTGGATGATCGATATCAAAGCTGTTTCAAGTATCATGGGCGCTCTTTGTCTTGAAGTGATTAAAACAACCAGGAGTCTCGGATCGGTGACTCTGGTTTCTGAAGCTCGCTGATAATATTGGTATTTAAGCCGATTTCTGTTCACTATGGTATGAGTTTAAATGCCTGTTTATCTTGTGCAATTTCTTAAAAACGAAGCTTCTTTGTTGACTGCCTGAGATCTTGAAAGCGTGGATTCTTGAAAAAAAATCATCTCAACTGCTGAAATAAAAGAACTGGTGAGGTTATATATTATTAGAAAAATAAACGATTAGAAACGATTCTTCATAACAGGAAAGACTGGAACATCTATTCAAGTCCGACGGCAACCTTTATTAAGAAAATTACAACAACAAACTTCAGGTATTATGATTCGTTTGATAGCGATTCTGTTCGCGTTGCAATCTTGGTTGCAAAGAAATGAATACAAATCCGATGAGTATCACTGGTGACAAAGAATTATCGCCCGTAACAAATTTTCAACATTAACAAGAATTAAAAGAACCTCTTACTGAAGTTCAGATGGTGATAGTCAAACGAAAAATATTTAATGTGAAGAATCAAATTGGCTCATACTGGCTGTAAATGGTGATGATGAATTACGTGACTCGAAAATTGATTCAAGCGCAATGTTCGTGTAAAAGCATTAATCTTCAAAGTACGAACATCTTGACGTAGTTGAGATAATTCTTGATAGAGGGTTGATTAGTTTAACGCATTTATTCAATGGTGCGATATATTTGATGCAGAAGATAATATCAGTTGTTCGTATCTACCTTTTATGTTATGGAGTAGAACTCTCAAAGATTCATTTAGATCATAGAAAGAAGCATTTCATCAGTCTTTCTTAAGAAGAGTGATAATAATATTCAGACAAAAATCAATAAGTGGATAGATATAGAACAATATCTTCTATTATAGTGAAAATCGGAACCTATGGATAGTGCGATGATAACAATATCCCTAAATTCATATCCTTGCCTCTGAAGAAACCCCAAAAGTGTGCCTCCTCTGGATATATCAACTGATGATGCTAGTTGAAGAAGAGGAATCGTGGAGATGAAGAAGAAGAAGGATTTGATGAAGATGATGAAAGAAGAAAATCAAACAAATAATTATGTTTCCTTCTTCTCTCTTTTATAATATACGTACATTCATTCTTTTTAATTTCCTATCCTTGTAATCTTTTGTTGCGAATTTCTTGATTTCTTTTTATTAGATTCTATAATTTAACTTGTGTACATATATTCTCACTTTTGATCCACTTTTGTAGTCTTGATATCTATAATAAACTAATATTATAAACACTTCTTGTTTATGAGTGCGTAAATCTATCATATGAAAATAGATCATAGCTATTCCTATTTGAATTGCTAACAGTGAACCTGCTCTTTGGACCTTCAGATTCTATTTTTTGTTTATTTTCTCTTATGTGGTCTTATTTTGCCTTCCTAGTTAAAGGTTTTGTGTGCCCACGTCTTGTCATTGCGACAAAATCGCGGACGTCATTGCTGCCATGCAAAGCCATTGATGTTCATCATTCACTAATATTGTTCTTTAAGATCTTTTTCACTAACATAGTGATTTAATATTCTTCAGTTTGATTTGTAATTGATGTTAAAACAAAATAAAATATTTTGTTTCATACATTTAGTAAATCATCTTTATCTTTATCTTTTGTATTATTATCTTTATATTCAAATATGACAAGCCTAAATTTCTTGTGCGAATAAAGCCTCATATTTCGCGTTTAAAACATATAGCTCACAATGGAGAGTCGCCCATATCTTCTGGTTGCCCGCTTGAAGATATTATCTTTACAGATATTCATCCATAAGTTTGTTCAAACGAGTTTTTATGACCTCTTATCTTTTATAATGACATCGTTTCAGTTTATTCACTAAAATTGGGTTTCTTGGGCAAAATTAATCTTTAAAAACTTATAAAATGGTGAAGTTGATTCAGTATGCGACATCATAATCAATAATCTTCAACCTTTAATCTGCAGCGTCATGAAGACCTGATGTTAAACACAAGTCGTTAACTTGGTTTAAATCAAATACCTATCAGATAATTTTGATAATTCAGTCTCTAATGGTTCGAAACGATATATTCAAACGTGAGCGTAACGAATTACTATCTAACAACGTACTTTAGTTCTTGTGCACCTCTTAGCTAGATTGCTAGTTGTGAACGATTGTCACTCTCTGGATTGCTCTCTAGTTCAACAACAATTCATCTTCATCAGCTCTTTGTAATTGTATTATCATCTTTATCATTATAACAATATCTTGCTCTTTCTTCATGATATCTAATCTTCATAATCAATCTTTGTTATCATAATTTTTTTTACACTGTAGCAAAATCGCTTCATTATTTTTCTTTATCTCTACAAATTTTTATTTCAAAGAATAACTCAAACATTCGTCTTTAAGTCTCTTATACCGCTTTTATTTTAACCTCTGCATTTTGAATTTTTATTATTTTCTTACTATATTTTGTGAAATCGTTGACAACTCCATCTTCAAACAGCGCATTCTAAAGCAGCAAAGTTGTCATCTTCATAATTACTTAATCTATAAATGATCTTTTCTTTGTTTTCTTTGATGTTGTGTTTCAATTCTTCTTCTTCATGAATTCTGTATCAATTCCGCAGCAACACTTTTTTCCTTGATCAATCTCCTTTTACTATCTGCGTCACCGGGATGAGAACTTGATCATTGATGAAAATGAATCTTCGCTGATCATCTCATCTTTAAGATAATTAAATCGATAAATTATCATGATGTTACATTAAGTCTAAACAAATTCAAAGACAAATCTTTCATTAGGTGTAAAGCTTATAACTATGGATTATTGTGATTCCCATTCAATATGATCTTATAATTGAAGAATATTCAGATCTTTCATTATCTTTGCTGGTTTAGTAAAATCTTCTTTTTTGATCTCTTAACAAAAATACTAATTCATGATCATGATTCTTATATTTATTCTAAACTATCATATTATCATCTCTATGGATTTTAGTTAATCTAATCTTATCGCTGGGTTATCGTGCATCTTACTACTACTAATTATTAACGGTGAAAAGGGAAATAATGTGCTTTCCATTCTTTATGATGTGTTCTTTGTAATGTTTATTATTTCTTTATCCTGACATCTCTTCACGAAAGACCACTATTTGCGAGTGTTGTCATGAAAGTCTTGATAGTTTGCATGCGAATGTACAATAGAGTGACAAACAAATTCTTTGCCTTTGCTCGGCTTCTGTACAAATGTTCCTCTATCAACACTAATTTCGTCATTCTACAGATTGTGAGTGCATTTAATAACCAAAAACTGAGTTTCATTTTTTGAAAATGATTTAGTTTCCTTGATCTATCATTAGGGATGATTCTTTTTATATTTACACATTCGTTTATTTAGTGTCTGAAAATGGTGATAAGACGAAAATTCATGACTTCTTATGCTTTGAAGAGGTAGTTCACGCTCCCCATGTTCCATGGCGGGTATGTTTTCCATCAAGATTATAGCTACATTATTTTCTCCACACTAGCATTAGTGATGAAATACAATTCTTCCCTTCTCTTATGACTTCTAGTCACTCTGTGATGGTTTTGCCTGCGACCTCCGCTTAAGTTTCTTGTCAGATGATCAAGTCTTTGAATTTTGTTATTTCTAGTATAGAAGTTTCTTCTCTCTCAATTCTTCTTGATCTGTGACTTCCCATAGCTACTAGCTTCTGTGACTATCTTCAATTATCCTCCTTGTTGTCATGCGAAGTACTCATAACTGTATTTAGCAACTTGGGTAACTAACACATTAACTTCTTTTGAACTTGTGATTACACTTAATGGGTATGATTCCATATCATTTGCTTTTCCTCAAGAATAATATACTCTCTTGTAATTCACCTTTCCGAGTCATTTGATCGTATTCTTTCTGAAATTTGAATGTATAACTTGATTAGTTTGCGAACATAAGCGTTGATGAATGATAGAATGAGGTATCTCTCTTCCCGACTGTCTATCTTTAAACAATAATAACTCATGGTTGAATCATTTCTGATGCAACTACTTCTTTTTCTTCAATATTAACTCTCAGTTTGCCAGATCGCGAGGAATTGTTACTTATATATTTATATAAAAAATCATAAAAATACAAATCAGTTGAGAAAGAATTAACATCAGTATTATACAATGTATTCTAAACTATTTCAAACCTCTGTAACAGATGTAAAATCATTGTGCAACCTCAGTAATAAATAAGTTGTCAGTAATCTGCAATCCACATAAACTGATCACATTAATATGAGTTAATAAATCAAAGAGAAATATTATTCTTTATGTTCATTCTTTAAAGTGTTATACCTAATTGTATATGTGTGTGAATGGGGTTTTGCGAGGAACTGTACATGACTAATAGTTCATCTTTATCTTATCCTTTTAGTATTCAACAATTCTCATCTCAAATTTTACAATAAACTCTCTCAAAGAGTTTCTTAATTTACATGTCAAATTGGATCTATTTAGTCTTTGCTATTATATTGTACGCATTCATATCTTGTTTTATTTTCTTGTTAAATCATTTTCTTCTGCGTCTCTCTCTGCTGATCTTCTCTTCATTCCTTTGTGAATTACTTTGCAGTTATATTTCTCATTTTCTCTTCTTCTTGCTTCTTTCGGCTCTCCTTTGTACTCACATCCTATTCTTCATTTATATTACCATTGTTACTGATTGACTACTTTCTCTGATTATATCTATGATTAATTGCTGGCAGTGCCTCTTGTAACTCTTCTGCTTATTACTTATCTAAGATCTTCCCTCACTGTTCTCGTGCTTATTAGTTGTATTCTTCAATTTATCACTAATTATTAGTTGGTTTCTTTGTGCTTCTCCCTCTTATCAAATATTCTCTTCATTAATAGTTTCTTTATAATATCTGATTATTATTGTGACGTTGTCGCTATCTTTGATTTATCGTTTTTCCCATT